>JAVLUX010000033.1:1200000-1605000 GCA_032164185.1 Moxostoma hubbsi
GTCCTGGTCACGACCGACGCCTCCAGATTGGGTTGGGGCGCCGTTTGCAATGGGCACGCAGCCTCAGGCCGTTGGAAAAGGGCCTAGCTGCGTTGGCACATCAACTGCCTCGAGTTGTTGACCGTCCTTCTAGCCCTGCGGCAGTTTCTCCCGTTAATTCGCGACAAACATGTCCTGGTCAGGTCGGACAGCACCACTGCGGTCGCGTACATAAATCGACAAGGCGGCGTACGCTCCCGTCTCATGTCACAACTTGCCCGTCGTCTCCTCCTTTGGAGCCAGCACCGACTCAGGTCACTGCGTGCCACTCACATCCCCGGCAACCTCAATGTGATAGCGGATGCGCTGTCATGACAATGCTTGCCTGGCGGAGAGTGGAGGCTTTCACCCCCACTCGGTTCAGCTGATTTGGGAACGGTTCGGCAAGGCCCAGGTAGACCCCTCTGCCTCCCGAGAGACCTCCCACTGCCCGCTCTGGTACGCCCGTTCAGAGGCTCCCCTCGGGGCAGATGCACTGGCACACAGCTGGCCGGTGGGGCTGCGCAAGTACGCATTCCCCCAGTGAGCCTTCTTGCACAGGTGCTGTGCAAGGTCAGGGAGGACGAGGAACAAGTCACTCTCGTGGCTCCTTACTGGCCCACTGGCCTGGTTCTTGGACCTTGTACTCCTCGCGACAGCCCCTCCCTGGCGAATTCCCCTGAGGAAGGATCTTCTTCATCAGGGACGGGGCACGCTCTGGCATCCGCACCCAGACCTTTGGATCCTCCACATCTGGCCCCCGAACGGGATGCGGAAGATCTAGCTGGTCTACCACCCACGGTCGTAGCCACGTTCAACCAAGCCAGAGCCCCTTCTACCAGGCAACTCTACGCCCTGAAATGGCGTCTGTTCATGAATTGGTGTTCTTCCCGGGCAGAAGACCCACAGAGGTGCGCAGTTAGGTCTGTGCTCCTGTTCCTACAGGAGAGGTTGGGGGGGAGGCTGTCCCCATCCACCTTGAAGGTGTATGTTGCCACTATCGAAGCTCACCACGACCCAGTAGACAGCAAGTCTCTGGGTAAGCACAACTTAATCGTCAGGTTCCCAAGAGGTACCTGACGGCCAAACCTGTTCCCCTCCTGGGATCTCTCGGTGGTCCTCGCCGGTCTTCAGAGATCCCCCCCCCCCCCGAGTCGCTAGAATCAGTTGGCTCAGGGCCCTCTCCTAAAAAGACGGCCCTGCTGATCGCGCTCACTTCCATCAAGAGGGTCGGGGACCTGCAAGCGTTCCCTACTAACGACACTTGCCTGGAGCTCAGTCCAGCAGATACTCATGTGATCCTAAGACCTCGACTGGGCTATGTGCCCATGGTTCCTACCAACGCCCTCTGGAGATCAGGCAGTGAACCTACAAGCGCTGCCCCAGGAGGAGGCAGACCCAGCCCTCTCACTGTCGTGTCCGGTACGTGCCTTGCGTGCCTACCTGGAATGCACCCAGAGCTTCAGGCGCTCTGAGCAGCTCTTTGTCTGCTTTGGAGGACAGCAGAAAGGGAACGCTGTCTCCAAACAGAGGTGTCTCACTGGGTGGTGGATGCCATTCAGTTGGCCTATCACACCCAGGCCGTGCCCTCCCCCCCTTTTTTTGCGGGTTCGAGACCACTCTACTAGGAGCGTGGCATCCTCATGGGCACTGGCTAGATGCACCTCCCTAGCAGACATTTGCAAACACCCTTACGATCTCAGGGTTGAGTCAGTCTCATCCCGTGTTCTCTCAGGTCCGAGCCCGTAGAACTCGGTACACGTCGACAACCTGACCGGGTGAATCGCTTGTTTCCAGTGCCGTTTCCCTCGATCGAGGTAAAACAGTGCGCCTTCTTTCCCAGAGAACCTAGGTCCCTGGTTGATTCCTCCCTAGCCCTTCGGGCCCGCAGCAGTTCAGCGGAGGGACTTGCTGGCCCAGTCCACTACGGGTACCCCAGGCTACCCCTACTGGAATAGGTGCTCCACAAATCAGGCCTACTACGGGACTCCTCATGTGTGTATTTCCGCGGTACGGTCACCTTACGAGCTGACCCGCGTCTCCCTTAGGCAGTCCTTCGTTGCCCTCCGGTCGCCGTGTTGTAGCAACTCCCCCCTCCTCGAGGTTGGATCTACCACCACGCCATTTCCTCCCACATGCCCAAAGTGGCCATGTGATGTATTTTGCGGGTGTGGCCTCCGCAGGGTCTTTTCCCCCTAAAAGAATAGGAATTCCGGAATAAGACCCCCTTCCCTCTATGCGTTAAGGGCCCCGGCTGCTCTTGCTCTATGCCGAGAAAATATAGAGAGAAAAGAGGCCCAGCCAGGCTTGGCCCGTTCCCTAGTTGGGAGCGTCACCTTGTTCCCACCTAGGGTAACCAAAAGGATGCTGACGCTTTTTCGGAGCATTGGGGAAGAGTACGTGCAGCCTGAACACAGTTGGTCGCTTGTGCACGTGCAAATACCTGCCCGCTTCTGTGTCAGCAGTACACGTACATGGCTCAGCGCATGGCGAGTTTTGAAGTGGACCCCTAGTGTCGCTTCTTCGATACGACGTCGAAGTGAGCGACAGACGGGGAACGTCTCGGTTACGTATGTAACCTCCGTTCCCTGATGGAGGGAACGAGACGTCGTGTCTTCCCGGCCACGTCGCTGAGCCGAGGTGAGGACACTCCCGGCTCCTCAGAAAAATCCTGAATGAACTCATAGTATTTCCTCACCTTTATACCCGTATGTCCGGGGGCGGGGTATGCACATACTGTTTCCCAACTTCTCATTGGCCTATTTTCATGCATCAGAGGCATATTTGCTGCTCAAGAGAGACCCCTAGTGTTGCTTCTTCGACACGACGTCTCATTCCCTCCATCAGGGAACGGAGGTTACATACGTAACCTAGACGTTTTGAATTGCGTGAAAAGCAACTTTAATAAATAAATGGATGGCTACTGCGATTAAATTAACCACAAAGAGTGGCCATTCTTTTGTTCTCCATGCACTTGTTGATTTGCATGATATGAGATGTGTTGGCGCTCCTTGAAATGTCATGTTTGCAGCATCAGATCTATATGCCGTTAAGATCAATCCATAATCACGTAGAATAAATTGGCTTTCAAGGATGTATACCTTGTTTGTCATGATTAACACAGGCTAACGATTGGGGTAAATTCTGTCATGTGACACTACATTTTTGCATTAATTCCAATTTTCTCGACAAAAAGCTATTTCCAAACCAGTTTTTTGTGGCATTTGAAGTATCGACATAGAGTTTAAGCGCTAGAGTTAAACGGAAAAATATTATGAGGACACTTTTTAGTGATAATTTGCATTTCCATCAGCTTTATTTTGATGCGCTAAAATTTTTCACAAAAAATCCTTGGATGGAAACGTAAATTAACCGAAGCACCATTCGAAAACGTTATGGTTTATCAAAATTCTGTGAATAGCTTTTTGTCTGGAGTGCCTTCTAGATGATGCAGAACAATTTTCATGCAAATCGGACAAACAGTCTAGGAGGAGTTCGAAAAAGTAGCTTTTCAAAACATTTAAAATTGCCGGATAGGAAGTTAGCTCGATCATGATATAATTGGTATCATTGTTCTCGGCATGAACCACGGAATCTATCAAGATCAGTCTCATTACAGTAGGCAAAAGTAGTCAATCGCTATTAGCATTAATAGAAATATCATAGAAATATTGACCACAAGGTGGCGCTGTCCTGAAACTTTTTCAGTCCTTTCAAATTATGGTGCCAAAGACACTTACTGAGTTTCATACAATATGCCAAGTCATTGGTAAACACAGCATTTTATGTTTAAATTCAAAATGGCCAACATCCAAAATAGCCGACATAGGAAAATGTGGTTTTGTTCGAGTATGTAGTACTTGATCTAAAGAGACAATTTTCATAATTTTTCAGCAAAAGTATTCAAATGTTATAAGCCAAAAAACGTATAACATATAGCTATCTCCTGACCAGTAGGGGCCAGTGTGCCAAAATGCTGCAGGTACACTCAGGGCCTAATGAAGATGACACGTACCAAGTTTCGTCCAATCCCTCAAAGTGTTTCAGAGATACAGCCTCAAGATTAATTTGCACAGTGTTTAAACAATGATAATGTATGAACTGTAAGATTAATGACCAATGTATTTGATGTCCATCCTGTATTAACTGCAGAAGTTCACATAGATGCAATTGTCCTTGTTAATTGGCTGATGAAGGCTTTTGTTGGCAATTGAAAGTCTATGTATTCCATTTCAAGAGTGTAGTCCATCAAAAGGCCGATGTGATGCAGGCAGAGATAACTGAGGTCCATCGCAGATCAACCTGGCCGGTAATTTAGGTGCGGTAGCAACCAGGGACTACTGGGATATGATATTGATGAAATGCCTAATGTTGTCAGAAGAACTACGGCCCGAATAAACCCCAACTGATCTATATGTATAAGAGATGTCATAACTTTACTTAATCGGTTATCTAGCTGGATCAGGGAACATGGATGGTAACTTTTACACTCACTTTGATCCTTGTCCTTTTTAAGAATCAGACTCATCCAGGCTTGTTTCATGGTTTGAGGAAGCTTGCCATTCTTTAATGATTTAGTTTAAACTTCTAACAAAAGTGAAGCCAATTCTGTAGCATAAGATTTAAATAATTCAGCAGCAAAACAATCTAGCCCTGGAGACTATTTACCTCATCAGACTTTTACAAGTTTATCTCAGAATCAGGAGAATGTTTTACTCGAACGGTGTCAGTTTAGAGAGTTCTAATGGTTCCACAAAGTTTCTAATAGCTTCATCAGTAGACGAAGACTTGGAACTATAAAGATCAATATATAACCCTTTAAAGGCATTACTAATATCAATGGCAGATGTAAAAATTTAAACACCAGCTGATTTCACTGAGGGAATGGTAGAGAAAGACTCACTCTGTTTTATATATCTTGCCAAAAGCTTCCCTACTTTGTCCCCTGACTCAAAGTATGGCTGTCTTGCCCTGAATAACCAAAACTCCACTTTCTACGACAAAGCATTATATCTGTATTTCACTCAGGTCAATTCTCTGAGGCCATCAGATGACATTCTGTGCTTCAGCTCTGCCTCTGCCCATTTGCAACTCCACAAGTTCTCAGGCTTTGGATTTCTTGGTAAATGAGGCATACAGTGTGATCCAACCCCTAATAACTGCCTTAAGTGCCTCCCAAGCCATGCACATTGAGGATACCGAGGACCAGTTGGTCTCTATATAAACATTGATTTCAGTCTTTAATATTTGTTGGAAATAAGGATTTTGCAAAAAGCAAAGGGTTACAAAAAGTTGTTAAAGTGCCAACTATATGATTTCTTTTTCTCTGTAAGTGGCAACATCTCGAAACTCACCAGGGCATGACCTGAGACTAAGATCTTTCCAATTGAGCAATCAAAAAAACATTAAATGAGGGACTTAGATATATAAAAAAATCTATTATACAATAAATCTTATGGACTGATGAAAAAAAATATATAGTCCCTACCAGATGAGTTCAAAAGTCACCAAATATCTGCAAGAACAAGATTTGTATACATCCTGTGATGTGTTAATGTTGTTCTAGGGGGCTTACACACTTTTGCATCACTAGGATCAAGGACTGAGTCCATCAAAAGATTAAAGTCTCCTCCCAATATTATATCATGAGTGGTGCCAGCGGCTTGCAAAATTCCTTCCAGATCAATAAAAAAGCCCTGATCATCTGTTTGAGAGATTTGAATTGTATATGTTTACTTATCAATGTAATGGCTGCCCTGCTCTTACTTGAGCCAGCACTAAAGAAAACATGCCCACCCCATATCTTCCCAAATTTTTCAGCTTCCTGCTAGGAAAGATGTTTTTCTTGAAGAAACACTATATAACATTTCTTATGCTTAAGAAAAGAAATAACCTTCCTTCTTTTTATGGGGTGCCCCAATGCATTCAGATTTCATGTAGAGCTCATTATAACATTTGACATTTTAATATAATTGAAAAAATTATTGCGTGTCAAATAAAAAAGATTATACAGACGACATTCCAACATTAGTGCCACAATCAAACCCCAAACTTCCCGAACCAAACAAACGTGCACATTAACCCGCACATGACAGCACCAACCAGCGCCAATGCCTCTAAACTTAAAATGTCCGTGTATACCTATGACAGCCCCTGTGACAACTTTGCCATCGGATTGCTCAAGTCCAGTGCTTCTGCACAAATTTTGTGAGGCAAAGTTACATAACAGAAAATACTTTGTAAAACAAACCCCAGCCAATAAGCAGAATAAATACAAAGAATATGTAGATTCATTCACAGAACTGTCTCAAAGATGTGTTCCTCCACAAAACAAAAAATGTCAACCGGTATAAAGCCGTTCAGTCCTTGGACAGACAAACAAGTGTTCAGGGAGCCGGTTGATTTTGAGTGCAGCAGAAGACGTAATCAATCCAATGTCCCACAAAAATACTCTACAAAACAAACTCCAGCCAACAGGAGGTATAAGCACACGGAACAAACAGATTCATCCACAACTGTCCCGAAGCAGAGTTATTCCACAAAACAAACTCCAGCCACTACGCGGAACCAGCTCAAAAAGAAACAAAACAGGCATCCCAGTTCCTCGGATGGTCAAGATTCAAATTCATTCGGAGTCCACATGAAAAAATGCACCATGACTTAGTCTGTCAAATTTATAAAAGACACCCTTTGTGTGGGCATGTAGATATTTTGCGGCCATCCCAGCATCCACTCTCAATCTGGCCGAGAACCCCAGTGCAAAAGCGATCCTCCGTCAATGCAAAAGTTTTTTGAAGAAGTGTTATTCCACAAAACAAACTCCAGCTGCTAAGCGGAACCAACACAAACAAAAACAAAAATGGTGCCCAGCTTCCTCAAACAATTGAGTGTATGTTCAGTGAGTCAATCCAGTCAAATTAATGAGATCATGTCGCTTTTTCGTTAGAAGTCGCTCCACTTATGAACGATAATATACATGAAAACTCCTTCAATGCTGTTTAAAATGCATCTCTGAATGAACCTCGTGAAGTTGCTAGAATGATCAGACTGTTCAGAGCTGTGAAGACAAAGTGTCATGACTTTGACTGAAGAAGCTCAAATATTAGCTAGTTTTGATTTGTCCATAATTTCCATACTTCCATTTGTGTTTATTCATAGTTTTGATGACTTTACTATTATTCTAAAACATGGAAAATAATATTATTAAAGATTAGTAGATGAGTGTAAAGTTTTGACTGCTTGAATAGTTACGTGTAGTAAAACTTGTTCTCTGGTTTGTCCTGCAGTGTTGTCTACAATAATGCTAGCTGTGCGAAAATACAAGACGTTACAACTGAAGAAACTGTTGACACACAGGCTGGAGACTGAGGGGTTCTCAGAGAAAGCCTTGAGTTTTGCCATCCCAGAGACAGAGTCCAATAAAACTGTTTCTCTGCGGCCTCATCCACGCCGTCGAGAGCACAGACTGTGCAGGGAGGAAGTGGCCGCCAGCATCCGCATGTCTCTGTGCCACTCTAACCTCATTGGACCTGAGGACGAGGTTTTCCAACAGTTCATTATGGACCGGCTGGCCGACGCAGATGAAGACTTGTACGTGCCGCCCTTTGACTGGCTGCACACCTACGCATTTGAGGGGACAGGGTCGGCGACAGGGTCGCTCAGCTCACTGGATTCTGTGACCTTTGACCCTTGTGATGAGGGGCCACATTTCCTGCGACTGACGCCCTGGCAATGTGGAGCAGAAGACGAAACCTTGTTCTGACTTGAACAATATCTCTAGACCAATAACAAAAAATTTAGATCTTTTCAGTTTGTCCATTGATTCTCTAAACAGCAATAAGATTAAATGGAGAGTCTAATTTTTTCTTCTGAGAGAAATATCACGTGTTAAGCAATGATAGAACAATTTTCAATCTGTGAAACTCAATCTATAATCCAACATCAAAGAAATCAATATAAACTCAAACATTTATCATCAAATTCTTCCAAGTCTCTGAGTTACGCCATACACATTAATTGTACAGCTCTATACTCTTACTGTATGCAGTGCACTGAACACATTTGTCTTAAGGAATGAACTGTAGTTTTACTCAGAGCTAGTTAATTTTCTGATAATAGAGGAATTTGTAACATTTACATTTTCAGCAGTCTGTTATAAACAATATTAAATCATATTATAATTGCAAATATACCATGTTTAATTAACAGTTACTATTTTAACATGCAGCAGCATGTTAATTATTTTTCATTTAGAGTGATGCAGTACAATTTGTAATATAAATTAGCAATTAAATAAATAGGTATATACTTGCAGCACAATACAGATATATAGGGCAAAGGTTGACTGTATAGCAGTGGATCTCAATTGGCTTTGCTTCAGGACCCATAATTTACATGTAACCTGTATTTAATGTAAACTTAGTTACATTTTCTTTTATCTTGCATAATTTTTTTAAATGTATTTCAAGTTTTAAGGGCATGTCACAAGTAAAATTTACTACCCCCTTTACAGTAAAAGTTGATGAGACTCTTATTTACTGTCCAGTTTATTTCCTACAAATCAAACATCATTCAAAAAGAAAAGATGTTACACAGGAGAAACATTGTTTTTGCTGTACAGAAGCTGTAGGGCATACCGCTACTGTACAGCACCTTTCCCCTCCACAAGTTGAAACCGCCGCCACGCCTTTTCCATTTGCGGCCTAAGGCCCATTTGATGTTGTGGCAGCGGGGGTGTGGTCAAGTGTCCATCGTGAGAGAAAGAGCGGTAAGGGCGCTTACACCTGAGCTAAATTCTGCCTAACACCTGTTTCTGATTTCAGTGATCATGGGGAGAGCAGCATAAAAGGGCAACATAGCCAGCAGTTCGATAGAGAGATACCTGGAAGCTGATAGTACATTCTTTTCCCCTGAAAGAATTGGAACAGAAAAGAACGCATTCCCCGGCGCATTTTATGAGCATTTAAAGGGCCCAGCCAAATCCAAGATTCTGTGAAGAGAAAAACTTAGAGAGAAAAGGCAGTGGCTGTCTCCCCCCACCCCAGGGTTTTTGGGAATTACATGACGTTTTGGGGTGTCTGGGGAGGCTACGTGCAGTCGGAGTGTATCTGTTGCTACACTCACAGTAGCTTGCCTATGTAGGTGCTACTGGTTGTTTAGATAAATTTTACTATCAGAAAAAATTCATAATTAATATTTATTAACTAATAATTAGATTAAATAATATAATTTAACTCATTAAATTCTATCCTCAGGGCACCACTCTTTGATAAGAGAAAAATAATAGTGTTGCTGATCGAGTCTCATAAAAATCTACCCTGAAGGTTGAGTATTTTAATTATTTATCAAAAAGGGGAGGAACTAGTCAAATTATTGCCATACAAATCTAACAGCAATCTAATTACAGTTAGCTTCAAACTCCAATAATATAACAATACACTGAGGATATAGGAGTTCTTGACATGGCAGAGGCTGGCTTCAAGTAAATGACCAGGAGTACAGTACTAACTAATAGTGAAGCTATGTGCTAGTGTGTATGTGTGTGTGTGTGTGAGGTGTGTCTAAATATGGTAACAAAGAAAACAAAACAGTGGACTAGATCCAAAATGGCAGAGCCAAAGATCATTTAAGTGTGGGAGGGAAGAAGAAAGGAAAGATGGCTGGATCAGTTCCATAGCAGTGGAGCTAATACCATGTATGGTTGGAAATGAGCAGGCACACAAAGGAAGTGACGAAACAGAAAAAAATCTGCCAATGGGGTAAGCAAAATAAACTTGTTTTCTCTTTAAATTAAGTTTATTTAGCTTACCCCATTGGTAGATTTTTTTTCTTGTTTTGAGTCTAAAGTTCACTACATTTAGTCAGATTTATCTTAAAACAAGACTTAATATCTTATCCCATTTTGCTTGACATAAATAAATCATGTTTTAAGAAAGTTTAGATAATTTGACAGGAAAACAAGACAAAAATGTTTGTCTAGAAAATCATTTTTTGCAGTGTAATAACTTTATTTTAAATACTTTGCTAAGTAAATATCATAATCACTAAGTGATGTACAGCAGGGGTCTACTACCATTTTGACATAGCGTGCCATTTTTTATTTGCTTTGTTAATCAATGTTGCATACCCCTCCAAAAAGATAGATAGACACACAGACATACAGACCCTCTCCAAGCATAATAAAATGCTTTTGGGAGGATAGTGAAATAACTTGAATCTTCATCTTGTCAAATTAATGTCATTTGTTTAGCGCTTTTCACAACACACATTGTTTCAAAGCAGCTTTACAGAAAATTATGCTCTTTCAGAAATGCAAGCTTTACTGTCTTTAACATTTTTCATCAAACTGCAAAATGATGACATTATTGCAGATTATTCCTTAAAAAAATATTTGGGTTCAGTAAGCAAGCCAAAGGTAACTGTGGCAAGGAACACAAAACTCCATATGATGCTATTTAAAGGAGAAAACTGTGGAAAAGCATATAGATGCAGTGTACTTTATTATTAGGCTGATGAAGGCTTTAGTTGGCATTAATTTATTGTCTATGTATTTGATTTTAAGAGAGTGATGACTAACGGATCTCGGCCTGTTTTGAAGAAACACCACCTTCAACTCTTGAGCTCCTCGTCTTTACAGCCAACCTTGTTGTTGAGCACATCTCCATTCAGCTGAGTTCATCTATAATACTATTTAAAACATTTCAAAATCAGGTGGTAACCATCAACAACTGACCTAATTTCACCACTCATATTTCCAAAACAGCCCAAACATGTATATTTGCCCCAGTTAAACCGGAAAAACAGAAAATGACTTAGAGGGAACTCCCACTATCACAGAGCAATATGGTGGCAGGCGTGATGAAAAGAAAACAACAAAAACATCAGCAACAATAGAAATAAAGTGGAGCAAGGATAACACAATCTACTGAAGTCTTTTTTCGTTATTTACCTGTCGTGGGGCTCATTAAAAGTGAAAACTAATTCCATTGTTCCTGATATTGTCTCAGAGATGAAGCATATGTAAGGAAAAAAGCAGAGGCCCTTAAACTGATTCTGTGGACTCCATACTTAACTTTAGCTTTATATGACAATTTCTTGGCATTTACACAGGCATAGTAGCAGTTGGATAAATATCTAAACCAAGCTTATGCCTTTCAACAAATGGCAACATAATTCTCAAGCCAATCCAAGAAACTGTTGTGATCTATGATGTCGAAGGCAGCACAAAAATCTATAAACACTAGTAGAGAAATGCAGCCACGATCAGATGATAAGAGCAAGTCATTTGTATCTCTGATAAGTGCGGTCTCTGTAATATGATGGGGCCTAGATCCATATGGAAATTCTTCATAGATACCATTTCTCTGTAAAAATAAACTTAGATGGCAGGGCACTACCTTTTGTAGTATTTGTGACATAAATGAGAGACTTGAGATCGGTGTATAATTAGTCAACTCTCCAGGATCAAGCTGTGGTTTCTTGATAAGGGGTTTGACACCTTAAAGTTACTTGGGAAATGGAAAAAAAGAATTAACAAGGAGATTAATAAGTAGTTCATAATATTAATAATAGGTTCTGAGATTAAACACCAATTTCAGAAGTTTAGTAGGTATGGTGTTGTTGTGGTTTTTGCCAGCTTTGTGCGAAACTCACTCTCAAAGACTTGGAGTTTTTGATTTCAGAAGAATAGACTTTAGAAAGACCATAAAGCTGAGTTGCCTGCAGAACAACTGATGTGTCTTGAGTTTGCACTCACTTACATAGCTCTCACAAGGCATGGCTAAAACCTTCCTTATCATGTTTCTTATAGTGTTTTAAAAGAAAAACATCTTTGGGAGGCCCCAACCGATCTTCCTTATCTTCAAACCAGAAGGCTTCAGTTACATCCTGTGAGCAATTTTCACACTATGTAAAAACACTTTACTAAGAGGGGGGCTCATCATATGTTTTCTTTAGCTTCAAAAGAAGTAAATAGGAAACATCTGCAAGTAATTTATGTGTGAGTGTCCATGTACCTCTGACATTCCATTCCCAGACTTTTATGCTGAACCACTCACATACACAAAAAACACATATGACCAACAGAAATAAATGTAGAATAAAATGGCTTCGATTATACTTGATTAATGTATGCTTAACTTGATAAAAATACAACACATATCCCCCCTCTGTGACTTCCAGAGTCACACCTTCACATATTTCACATATTTAAGCGTGCGCGTGCAACTGGTTCAGCCTTGTGTTTGGTTGTCACAGTTATGTAGAGTGTATCATACAAAATATTCATCATAATTTTAAGAGTTCTTGCTTTTAGTGTAGATGTCTTCAACCCAGATACTTTGCGCATCAAAGAGGATTATATATATTCATTAGAGGGATCAATTTCCTCCCATCTTGGTCTTTCTGTCCATCCAGGTTAGTTTTCATTACATCGATCAAGGTAATCTACTTACTGTTGCTCAAATCAAGAATGATTTTACCAATGGTAACATACAACAGAATATTATTCCTTCCACAATGTTGTTATCCCAAACATTATATTAATTATAGCTAATGGCGCCCCCCATTTCTTTAAGCAATCTATTTAAATTGCTATAAACAAGTCAAGCCATGTTAATTTTTAGTCACCACCATGATTTCTTTTTTCCATTCATCATTATTATTAAAATGTACATGAGTTGAAAAAAGCATAAGCAAAAATAATTTTTCAATTTTAATTCTTCATCATACAAACATCCCAGGTTTTTTCAATACTACTTTAATAATTTAGGCACTTCTTTATATGCAACAGTTCTCAAAGCTTTACCTCCAAAATCAATCTATAATTTATCTTCTACACGGGGTGTGATCCCCTGATAACACAGTGATACAATGCTTGGTATTTATCGCTGTGATAAAATATTTTAATAAATCGGTTATGAAAACACAGTCGTGTTGAGTGGAACTCACAACTTCAGGCAGGTTTCTTCTTCTAGACCTCCCTTTTGATGCTTCTAACCTAAAACCATCCATCCACTTCCTTAAACCTATTTCACCCTTCTTGGGCATGTTTCCAGGGCAGTGAAACCCCCAATTGGAGAGTCTTTACCCATTGGGTCCTAACCTCTTGCCAACAGGAGAATTTTACCCATCATTGGTTCATCATCTCTTGTCTCTGGTCTCGATACTGCTCAGTCCTATTATCCAGTCTTTAATAATCTGGTATCAGTAAACAGATATTTTCTTTTGTTTCAGGAAGTATCACCTGAGAACCGTCACAGCCAATGGAACCATCTACAACAGCTTAAACATGTAGAAAGTTCATAATATGGTTAAATTTATAAAGCATTATTCAAATTTCAACAATCTATTGAAACTGTCTAGATTAAAAGTAAAATGCTACAATTGAACTAATTTCCAGAACATTCATTTTTTTTTTGTATAGTCGTGGGAAGTAATATCAGAATAAAACAAAATACAGGGTAGCCTCTGAAAAGCTTCTAGTAAGCTTAATTTAAAACATCATCTTAATCAATAATGGTCTAGATAGTTTTGAACCTACATTTATTCTCTCTGATGAATGTTCAAATTAATCTCTTATCTTTTGGTTTGAACATCTCCATATCACTGTATCTAACATTAGTGTCACATCACATCGTTTACCATATAAAAGAAAATTAAAAGAAAATTCAACAATTTAAAGATGTGCCTTTAGCATACACTTCAATATCTGCTCTTGAGTTTCTTGTTTCAAGCAGATACTTATCACACAGAGAGTGAGAAACGGGAGGGTTAAGAGGGGGACATTCCATCTCATGTTCCTTCTTTTTCATTCTAGAATCTCACAATAATACATTTAAGTTATCCTTCAACAGTGAAAAAAGTGATTATTATAAGAATTCATTACATTAACTGCTTTCAAACTTTTCCATTTTAAACCATCTTCAAAAAAAAACATTTCAAGAACTTTCAACCTTCTTTTCTTGTTAGAGATTTGATTACCGTTCCTGATCTGCTGATAGCACTGCTTCCAGCCATGAGCTAAATCTATCTTTCTCATGTCTATAATACATAAACAAATGCTTGAATGGTCCTTCTGGCACTGGCATATGAGCTATGGGTGTTATTCCTTTTCGGACATTGTTTTGAGCACAGACTTCACATGTGGACAAAAACTCATCAACCTAAAAATGAAGACCAATATTCTTGTTATTTAATTCTCCTTATCACTGTAATTTAATACTTTTTATTACTTCCCCCCTCTTATGCATTGGTTAAAACCATGCATTAATCTTAGTTGATGCAACCATCTATGCTTCATGAAAACGCCATATACATTGTGTCTTTTTCTTTTCCACATAGTATGTTCATATAGACCTGCATTATTTCAATTAATGTTTTCTAAAACAAGATCCATCAAATCTTTAAGGTAAAGATTAAAGAAACCCACTCTCCCCACTAAGCCATGCAGGTCTACCTCCATGCTAGTGGGGAGGGCTTATCAAGCAGCAGGTCAGGCTGGTGCTGTGCTGCACACCATGGCCGTGTTACAGGCATACCAGGCTGATCTGCTGAAAGACCTGAGTGCGGGTGCAACGCTTGACGAAGAAGCTTTCTCCGAGCTTCGTCGAGCTACAGATCTGTCTCTCCGTGCGACCAAGCAGACAGCCTGTGCCATTGGCCAGTCTATGTCCGCTTTAGTCAGCATGGAGAGGCATTTATGGCTTAACCTTTCAGACATCAGGGACAAAGACAGAGTTTTTTTGCTTGATGCCCTGGTTTCGCCTTCTGGTCTCTTTGGATGACCTTTGCATGAATAGGGTTATCTCCAGATTTCCAGGAGGCGAAAAGCCACGAGGAAGCCTTCGGGCAGTTTTTTAACTTGCCGCACTGAGGGGGCGGGGCCGTCGGCCACCCAGTCCCACCCCAATTGTGCTAGGAGGGAAGCTCAGAAACAGAGCGTGGCGAGTCGTGTTCTCCCTCGTAAGGACAGGGGACAGGCTCGTCACCCTCAGCAGCCGCCTAAAAAGGACCTCAGGGGCGTGATTTCTAAAAGAAAGAAACCCTGATGGTCCTGTTCCCAGCCTTGTGGGGGTTGATAATGATAAATACTCACAGACGTTGCGTAAGCAAAAAGGGAGAAGGAAAAGCGATCGATTCAGAAACTGACGACTGATTCTGGGCTGTTTCCCCACATGCACGGGTACTGCGTTACTAAGGTTACAAATATAAAGAAACCACGCGGAACTAATGAAACAAAGTAGAAACGCATTTCAAGCGGCATGACACTCCCACTTGGGATCTTTAAAGAGCCCACATTAATTAACAGCATCATCAAAGACTGTTCCCACCCCAACCACAGACTGTTCACCCCACTCCCCTCCGGGAGGCGTTTCAGGTCTCTCCGCACCCGTACCAGCAGGTTCAGAGGAAGCTTCTTTCCTGTAACTGTCACCCTCCTGAACTCTAGCTCTGCATCCCAGTGACAATTGACTACCCCCCCCCTCCATTCTGTTCTATTTATTTATTTAAATGTACATACTGTAATTACACCTATACATAGCCATATTCTACTACTCTTCATACTATCCATCCTGCACATACACTTATTCTCACTGCTCTTATAATGTTACCACACTGCACAATATCTGTCTATATGGTTTATACAGAATATCCATATTTACTCTGTTTTTCTTATTATATATTCTGCTAACACACTGCATATATCTATATTATTCTATTACATTTTAATGTCACTGCTACTACATTGCACATATCTGTACATGTTGTTCATACTGTTTATATTACATAGCCATATATTCTGCTCTTATATATTCTGCTCTTATAACTGCTCTTATAACACTGCAATTATTTCCTGACCTGTCTATACTTGAATATCGCATGCACTTTTCTGCTTTTTTGCACTTCTGGTTGAACGCAAACTGCATTTCGTTCAATAAAGTTGAATCTAATCTAATATTGCAGAATTTATAATTTATAGGACTAGAGTCAATTGCTATTATTATAACGAGCGGTCAAGCAGACTTCTGGCTTTAAAAATGAAGGAAGGGGACTCTTTGTCATATATTAGTGGTATTCAAACACCCCAGGGGCTGATCACTCACAACCAGCAAGAAATAAATTGCACATTTAAGGAATTTTATTCCACATTATACAGAAGCAGATCCAAATGATAGCACAATGAGAGAATTTTTAGCCGACCTAAACCTACCCTCTTTATCTCCGGAGGAAGCAATGGCTCTAGGTGCTCCTAGTCCCCAGGTTTGGATGGGCTTCCTCCTGAATTTTTTCAGGAGGTATGGGATCAGGTTGGACCATTGATTCTGGCTTCAATAAATTATGCCATTGAACATGGGAGGTTTCACAGAGACCAAAATACATCTCAAATTACTCTACTTTTAAAAAAGACAAGCCACCATTTTCCCCCAAGAGCTACAGGCCTATTTCTTTGATATCTTCAGAATTAAAACTTTTTGCAAAAGTACTTGTAAGTCGAATTGAACCGCTGATTGGTAAACTGATTAGTGAGGACCAGACTGGTTTTATCAAGGGCAGACAGGCTTCTGATAATGTCAGATGACTTTTCCACATTCTTAATATCCTTGAAACATCTAATAATCCAGCAGCACTTTTCAGCTTAGATGCTGATGTCTTAGATGCCTTTGACAGGCTTGAATGGAGGTATCTTTGGGCAGTTCTTAAGGTATTCGGGTTCGATTATAATTTTAAACAGATGATTAAAACACTATACAGCTACATATTACTAATTTGCTTTCTTAGATCATGAACTTTTTTTTTTTTAGTTTTAGTTCCTTTTCAGGATATAAAATAAATTGACTTCTAAATTCATTTGGAATAACAAAAAACCCTGCATCAAATTTGATACTCTTAAACGTCCGAAGTCTCTGGGTGGACTTTAATTGCCGGACTTTAAGTTATACTATTGGTCTTTTCAGTTAAAGTCTTTAAACTCTTGGTTAGATGTTCAACCTTCTTGGGTTCCACAGTGGAAATCAATTGAGGAATCATCGGTTGCTCCTCATAGATTGCAGGATGTGTTATTTTCAGGAATCAAACTTAAAAAAGCTTCTAAAGAATTTGGCCCAATTATAGCTAATTCAATATCAACATGGCATCTGGTGGAAAAATATGTTAATCACTCGTCAAAATTTTGAATACAGTCTCCTATTTGGAGCAACTACTACTTATTACGAAACATGAAACCATTCACTTGCTCACTGTGGTCAGATAGAGGTATTAACACTTTAGATAATATTTATGATGAGACAGGTTTAAGGACATTCCGGTATCTGCAGTCTTGTTATAATCTGCCTGGATTCTCTTGGTTCCTGTATTTACAGCTGAGATCTTCAGTTAAAGCTTATGGAGTTCCTTGGGACAGACATTTGACATCTCACCCTATGACTCATTGGTTTGATCCCATGAAGGGAAAAACAGCCGAGGTCTCAATTATTTATGGCAGTCTTATCACAGAGAAATGTGGAATTCTTGGTATTTCCCAAATCTGGGACAGAGAGCTTGGAGCACAGGATCACAGTTTTGATTGGGAATCCATATGGCAAAATGTTTCAGTCTCGTCCAAAAACTTTGCCCACCAGCTGATAAACTACAATGTAATCCACAGAATATATTATACACCACTGAAAGGTTTTAGAATGAAACTTATTCCCTCCCCTGTGTGTGACACATGTAGCACTGGGGCAATTGGCAGCTTTCTCCATCTATTTTGGAAATGTCCTCCAATTTTCAACTTTTGGATTAAATTCTCTTCTCTTCTTTCACAAATTTTGGAACTGACAATTGATCCTGAGCCATGTCTTTTCCTTCTTTACGATGTCTCCTCTGTTGCCTTTATGTTAAATCAAAAACGGACTCTCTTCTCTGGGTTAACAGCTGCCAAGAAAACCATAATTAGTTCTTGGTTTCCTCCTAATTCGTTGTCAAAAACAGCAATGGCTGTCCTATTTTATAGATATTGTTCGTTTGGAACGATCCTCTGCCTTAATTAATAGAGCTATTAACTATTGGGCACTGGAGCCGAATTCATGACAACCTGATTTCTATTATTAAAACTTAAGTGATCTAATGGTATAGGAGAGCACACCAAGATGTAGTCAAAGGCAAATGCGACTGTTTTCCTTTTATTTTATAGATGCCTTAATCATCTTTATTTCATTAGACACTTTCAATCTGTAAACAATCTATCTCTGGCATTGTTCATGTGTATGTTTTTTTTTAAATTGTATTATTTTTATTATCCCATATGTATATCTGTTTCTATTGTGTATATATTTTTATTTGTTATCAGTCATGTTTTCCTCACTGAATTAATTCAGATAAAGTGCTAATGCTAGTAACCTTGTTTGTAAGAAAAACAATTAAGTATTGTCACAAAAAAGTAGTCAATTAAAGCTTTCGCTAGACATATATTTCATGTTTGTGTGATAAGTATTTGCAGAATTTCAGTTCATTTTTAAGACGTGTTTCTGAAATATGCTCGTGTATACAGAGACTGCTGAAAGCTCACCCTTTTTATTTTCTTTATTTTACAAAAGCACAAGGTTTCATTGTTATTATGAGTGTACACAAATTAAAGCCGACCCTTTATAGTCTCTAATGATGTCTTAAACTTATCTGTATACCCAAAAATGACGGAGTATTTTAAGTTGTTTCTGCTGTAATGACGAAAATATCCAGCATGATGCGCTGGCGGGTTAACCCCAGAGAGTTAACATTATATTGAGTGATCTCCGACTGGTGAAGCTGGACATCGTTAGTGTCGACATGAAAAACAATTTTAGAATATCTACATTTAGCATTAGCCAGCACTTGTAAATTTTATTTGATGTCAGATGCTCGGACCCAAAATGTAATTAACAATAATGGCTGGAGTCTCTATTTCCACATTCCTTAAAATAGAATCGCCAATAACAAAGGCTCTTTCAACATGATTCTCAGTGGGTGCATCACTGAGTGAGGAGAATCGACTGGAAACCCTAACAGGAACGGGAGACTGGTGTCTCTTTGCTGAGCGAGTATGCCACCGACACGTCACCCAAACACCCTGCAGGGGCTCTACAGCCGGAACCAAAATGTGTGTCTTGCTCTCTGTACTACTCACATCCGAAACAGTATCTACAGGCTTCTCTTTCTCATTGACTTCCACTAGCGTTCGGATCCGTGTCTCTAACTCATTAACCTTCTCTGTCAGCCTGACTAATTCTTTACATTTAGCACATATGAATCCCTCACTGCTGACAGAGGAGGCTATTGTAAACATTTGGCATGCAGTGCATTAAGAAAAACATGAGCAAATGCCATGAATTTCTGCAATTGTTTGTTGTTCTTTGTTGAGGCAGGTTACAAACACAGACCCAAACAAGGCACCAACAGCAACAGGTAAAATGCACGCAGATGAAATATTAGAAAAGAGGGAATACCCGAAACACGTGGTAAAATGACAAAGGATAAAATGATGAATGTATGAGAATAACAATAAGCAATGCTAAGCAGCCTAAGCAGTCTACAAATACAAACCCTTGTGCTAATATTGGGACAGGAGTGTTTGTTATTTTGAAAATTGTCTAAACACATTTCAAACTGCCACAGTGAAAATTAAAAGTCATCTCTCTAAGTGTTCACCTCTCTGATCAATGGAAATCCCACCTGCATTGTATAAAATACAAAAATATACATGGTTGTTGGACATTTGAGTTTTGAGGATTTGAAGGGTGCATGTTGTTCAGAGGGAGTCACATCCTGTACCTTTTAAAATGGATGTCCACCAACCATGTATTTTTGATAATGTAAATACATTGTACAAGGGACCATCCCATTTCAAATGTACTTACATCATCAAAAATACATGGTTGGTGGAAATCAATTTTTATAAGTTCCATAATAAAAATATTGACAAAAAACATATAAAGGTGACTATGTGACTCCCTCTGAACAACATGCACCCTTCAATCTGTCTAAAATCAACTGTCCAGCAACCATGTATATTTTTGTATTATATACATTGCAGTTGGGATCTCCATATCTCAGAGTTGGGACCACTTAGAGACTTGAAACCTGCAGTCGTGTGCTTGCCCTAGCCTCCCCTTTCAATGTTGCAAACTTGAAGTAGTTCAGAGAAAGTCAAAAATCATGTCCAAATACCTCAAATGGCCCATTGAGGTTTTTTTGGACAAAATTTTGGACTTTCTCCAATCGTCATATTATACAAAACATGCACAGGGAATAAGCACAGGAGTGCAGGTTTCATCTCTCTAAGTGGTCCTCTCTGAGAAATGTAGATACCACCAGCAATGTATACAATACAAAAATATACATGGTTGTTGGACATTTTATTTTTGTGGATTTGAAGGGTGCATGTTGTTTAGAGGGAGTCATATATTGACCTATATATTTTTTAGTCAATAATTTGATCTTGTACCTTTAAAATGGATGTCCACCAACCATGTAATTTTATCATTTAAATACATTTGTATGAGGGACCAATGTATTTACATAATCAAAAATACAAGAATGGTGGACATACATTTTTAAAAGGTCCATAATCAACTTGATGGATGGATGGATGGATGGATAGATGATGTTTGTATGTGTTGCAGGACAGAAGGCGGTGCTGGGTCATGATTCCCTGCCTCCGCCCTCCCACATTATGTTACCAACAACAACACATTGTAGAATACACTAATACAACAAAATGTTTCTTATTAAAGATGTGGGCAAAGTTTATATATGTGTACTCTTTTATTATGTATAGATTTAATTGTGATGTATACTGTTAACTCACTTAATTAACTGGGTTCAAAGAATATGAGAAATAAAACTGTTAAACAGGCGACTTATCATTACTTTTCTGTTTATTATCATTACACAAATTAATAGCATATCAAATTCATAAATCAAAAAGGGTTTATTTATTCCCTTTATTAATTTCTCATAGCTCTCTCTTTGCTAAAACCTGCTCATAAAAAATGACTGGGAGCGTTTACTCCGGTCTTTAGAAACAAGACCCAGCCAAGATTTGTATTACTAAGTAACAGTATCAACTTGAAAATAAATGTAATAAAGGATACGTGATTTAACACTAGATAAGTTAGAGTATATTGAGAATTGCACTGTGCAAAAGTGCAAACATTTTTACATTTTAGCACAAAATCACAGACAGTTAATTTTTTATAAATGATATACTATTGCTTGATATTCAAAACATGAACAGGGGAGGTCAAGACAAGCACAGGAGTGCAGGTTTCAGCTCTCTAAGTGGCCCCAGTGTTTAGATATGGAGATCCCACCTGCAATGTATACAATATAAAAATATACATGGTGAAATATATTTTGGTGAACAGCTGATTTTTAAAATTTTGAAGAGTGCATGATGTTCAGAGGGAGTCACATAGTCACCTAAATAGGTTTTTTGTTAATTGAGTATGTACCTTGTAAAAAGTTATTGTATTTTTGTCAATGTAAATACATTGTGAATTGGAAAGTCCCTCATACCATGTATTTACATTGTCAAAAATACAAGGATGGTGACACATTTTATTAGTGTCGAAATTAAACTTGATTGACTTGATTAAACGTGTATGGCACTCAGTGTGCTCTATAGAGCCATTCATCTAACCAACATTTCATATTTTTGTATAATTTTCTTAAAAATGACAGTCGATAAACATTTACATTTATGCATTTGGCAGACGCTTTTATCCAAAGCGACTTACAGTGAACTTATTACAGGGACAACACCCCCCCTTAGCAACCTGGAGTTAAGTGCCTTGCTCAAGGGCACAATGGTGGTGGCCGTGGGGTTCGAACCAGCGACCTTCTGATTAGCAGCCCTGTACTCTAGCCACTACACCACCACACCACATAAAGCATGTATTTAGCAGCCATTACATAGATATTTTTCTTATATGAGGTTTAATATTACATATATAATGATCTTTTTGAATGTAACCATTTTAAGATCCCATTTATGTAACACAACTCAATAATATGTATAATTTGAATAGACCATTTATTTGATGGGCTTTACGTACATTGCAGCTTGGACTTCCTGTGTTTATATTAAGTCATACAGGAAGGTCCCAGCTGCAATGTACATAATAGCCTTCAAATACTAGGTTTATAAACATTTGTTTAAATGTATTTAATGCATATTTTTAATAAATATTATTAATTAACCCACCTGATTAGCACTCAGGACATAAAAATAAACATATATACATAATTTTTAAGTCAAAACATTTCTAATTTGCATGAAAAAATTAATGTCCAAAAACGAAGTATTTGGCGGCCATTACATACATTGCAGGTGGGATCTTCCTTCCTTTTATTTCGATTGTTGCAGGGAAAGTACTTGAAAAAAAAATCAGGATAAATAACTGCCACTTTTCACTTATAAGTCTGCCAATTTAGCACTGTTGTAGAAATTTTAAATACTCCGTGATTAGTAATAGTCATTGCAAAGAAATGCCCCTGTATCTAATGAATGCAGAGGGGGAAGATCTGCTTTTGTCGGAGACCTTGGGGAAAAGAGGTATAAAAACAAACTCAGTCCTCCCCTTCTCCATCTCACTCATGGCACAGATTATTCCTGTGTAATGACTGGGTCCTTCTTGCAAGAATAAATTCTTTAAAAAGACTGTTTGATTCAGAGTATCTCTTACGCAGTGATAATGGTGGGTTAATATTTTTTTTTGCCACAACAATTTGGTGTCAGAAGAGTGGGATTCCTTGGAAGTGCCTTCTGGACCTGAGAGCAGATGGTGTTTGGCCACCTGGACTGAGATGTTCCAGCTCTACCTCGTAAGCTTCAGAGAGAGAGACCGACCGCATCAGGGCCATCAAATGAAACGAACCCGTGGCAACCCAAATATCTCTGATAAGAGACGACTAAATTATTTTCTTTTGGTATAAGAGGGAGTGAACCATAGTGGCTGAGACTGTTTTCTGTGGTGCGAGTACAAGAGGTTCTCGAGCAGAAACTGAGACCTACGAACAGGTTGAGGTTTTCTAAACAAAGACTGAGTTCTCGCAAAAATGGTTTAATTAGGTTAGCTAAAATACTGAGCGCTGGAACGTACTCCAGAGAAAGATTTTGAGTAAACTGTAATTAACAAAGCACTAGGGAGTGCACCCTTATCTGATCTTGGGTTAAGAAATCAGATCTGTTGGAGACGTCCGACAGATTATTTGACGTGCGTCGAACGGTAAATCCACAGAAGCAGAAACAGCCAGTATGGAGAAGTCTCAAAGCAAGCTTGCCAAATTTGATACACCGGTTTTCTGTCAATTGAGAAAAACTATGGGAGAAAATGTATGCAGGAGAAACTGAACAAATACCATGATTTCCCCAGAGAGGGAACACTGAGCACGACTAGATTGAGAGTGGTGCGAGAATCAGTTGAACAGGGCAGCTAGGCACAAAAAGGTTGTTGTGGTTGTTGTTGTTCAACATGTGTGTAAAAATGTGAACAGACAGTGGGTTGTTGGCTTAAGGAAGCAGATAGAAGAGAACGAAAGCAAATGCTGAAAGATTTAGCATGTAGGATTGACAATGTGTTTAAAATAAAATGTGTGAAAGATCTGTTTGTGTGTCAGCACCACCAGAACCGACTAATGAAAAGTATGTTTGTGTTTCCCCACATACAACGGCGATTGTGCCGGCGCCGCCGGCGTATAATCATCACTATCCCGTGGCGGAGCTGAAAGCCCTGAAACTGAAACCCGACCTCAACTGCTCTCCACCCAGAAGACAAGCACGACAAGCAGCTCCTCCTGACTCGGACAGTGAAGGAGACCTGAATGAACTTTTTTCTGAGATGATCCCCGACACCCCTGATCCAGACAGCGCAGGGGCCAAGAAACCGGGAAAGATATTGACAAGTGAAACAAAGCTTCACGGCTCCGATGGTCTTCAGACCGTGGACGGTGACTGACATGAAAGAAGCCATGGCCCATCTGCCAAATCATGATGACGCAGGTGACAAGTTTGCAGATGAACTAACCACCTTTTGTCAAGAATTCAGTCCCACCACACAGGAACTGAAAAGACTGCTAGCAGTTGTGCAGCTACAATCTAATGTCAGCACATCTAAACTGCAGCAGAAACGGGCCGACAAAAAGAAGAGAGGCAACAGAAACCAGCGGAAGTGGAATTGCGGCTTGTGTGGGACTGACGACCATGAGTTCAGAGAATGCACGAAATGCAAACTGTGCAAACAAGAGGGACACTGGGCTACAGACTTTCCGGGGAAGAAAAGGGCAGACTGAAGCAAGCAGAGCGGAGAGCAGCGAGAGGGGGGTCGAGCTGAGGGTGATCAGCTGCCGGCTACAGAAAAGGGAAGTGAACATTTTTTAATCACACACACATACAACACGTACACATACACTGATTTACATACTGCTCTCTGCAATGAAGACAATGCTTGCAAATCTTTGAGTGTGACTGATGAAGCTTTATGTGATAATGTTTTGGATGAATGTATGGGAATGTACAAAAGTTCAGGGTTTTTACAAATGCAGAGATATCCAATGTTAGTTGATGGGACATTAGTAGATTTTTGGTAGATTCTGGAGCTAGCCGTTCTATTATACGACCATGTGACTTGCCATGTGTACCAAAATTGACATGTTCAGTGCATGAGAGCACTTCGGCCTCGGGCCATTTGATTTCTGAAAAATTCACAGTGCCCTTGGAGTGTGAGACGGAGAAGGGGAGAGCATTTAAACATGCATTTCTGTGTTCACCAGCTTGTCCGGTACCTCTAATGGCCAGAGATTTAATGTGTGAATTGAATTTGACCCTTATGGGGGGTTCCTTTGGGATTAGCATTGAGGAAGAACCACAAATATGTTGTTCTAAATTTAAGCCTCAGTGGGCATATGATTGGGCAAAAATGATCTTGAAATTGGCAAAGGATCGAACAATGTCATTTAACACAAAAAATATGACGCCTGACCAATTGCATTCCACGTCACATGTCGTAATTGAACGTGAACCACAATATGAGGAGGGGTGAAAATGAGACTGTGAAATTTAATGAGATTTTCTGGACAGAAAATGTGTGTGCGCTCTCAGCTTGCCTGACAGAAAAACAAATGCAGTTCTATTTGATAGGTTAACTTTATTGTCCCCGAGGGGAAATTTTGCTTGGGCACAGTGCAAAGTTGTTTCATAAAAAACATCACAAAAGACAACACAAATCACAAAACACATAAAAAAAAACCTGAGAAGCATCGACATGTTGTACTTTACAAGAAGAAAATATAGACACAGAAGAAAAAGGACATTATTGACAGCGCAATTCCATGGATTAAAGTGCAAGTGCTAAAGTGCTAGTGTGGTTGTTGCACATTACTCCACTGTATTGAAGTTTGCATAAAGTGCATATGCTAAGGTGCTAGTATGTATATTGTACGTTGCCCTATTGCACCGAGATCACAAGTGCTGAAGTGCTCACATATTTATTGCACACAGATCTATTTCACATTGTTCAGCAGCGTAATGGAGGCTGGCACAAATGATAATTTTAAGCGATTAATTTTGCATTTTGGTACACAGAGCCATCTTCATAATGGCAGGGTTTCATATTCAGGAAAGAGGGGATGTTGAGGGTCTAATTTAATTTTCATAGCCTGTTTCATAACTGCCTGATCATACAGGCTCTGTATAGGCTCATAGTCTCTCCTTCCTAGCTTGCATGTTGGATAGCAGGGAACACTGCGCCACACTTATCAGTGACCAAGACCAAAGACCAGCTGTGGGCAGATCTGGGCCCTTTTGTGAGAGAATGCATGAACGCATCAGAGTCAGTCTTTCAATATTGCAGTTTTTGAACTGGAAATAAAAGGAAATAAAGTTTCTGGGACATGTTATCAGACCAAACAGTAAATCCATCTGTGACAAACGTGTACAGGCCATAAAAGATGTGCCAAAACCAATTACAAAAAACAATTATTGTCATTTTTAGGAATGTGTGCTTATTGTCATACATTTATTCCTAATTATGCCATTCTTGAACAGCCTTTACGAGCCCTGATGACAGGGAAAGGGCTGAGGTCATGTGACAAGCTTGTTTGGACAAGCGAAGCCAAGGAGGCATTTGCTAACACTTTGGGTCTGCCAGATGTAAACAAACCGTTTGTTCAGATGGTTGATGAGAAAAATTGATTTATGACTTCTGTTCTCTTGCAGACCAAACTTGATGAGGTAGCAGCAGGTCTACCACACTGTTTGAGGTCTGTGGTGGCTGCTGAACTGGCAGTACTGGCATCCAGGGAATTTGTGGGGTATTCTGATTTAACTTTGATGGATCCATGATTTTGCAAGAACAGAGAACGTCACATTTATCTACAGCCCAATGGCTGAGGTACCACACAATTTTATTGGACATGCCAAACATAACTGTTAAAAGATGCACAACTTTGAATCCTGCTACACTTCTCCCCATAGAGGAGGATGGCGAGCAACATCACTGTTGTCTGTCAGCGCTTGAACAGGTGTGCACACCGCGTCCAGATCTATTAGACACGCCATTAGACAATTGTGACAATATCCTCTTTGTGGATGGGTTGGCTTCCAAAGATCCACAAACAGGAAAGAATAAGGTTGCATACTCGATAACCACTGAATTTGAGGTTGTGACATCTGGCAAACTGCCATCAAATTATTCAGCTAAGGCAGCTGAACTGGTTGCTTTAACATAAGCATGTAAACTTATAGCAGACAAATGTGTGACAGTTTACACAGATTCACGTTATGCCTTTGGGGTAACACACAATTTTGGTGCTTTATGGAAGCACAGAAAATTTCTGAAGTCAGATGTTCATCCAATATTAAATGCATCTCTTGTGTCTGAGCTTTTGGAGGCCATTCTTTTACCAGACAAGGTCGCGATTTGCAAATGTGCAGTGCACACTAACGATAACAGTTCAGTCTCAACAGGAAACGCACGAGCAGACGTGGCAGCGAAGGTCGCGGCAGAGATGGAAACAAAGTGTGCTTTGATATATGACAATAACCTCGAAGTTTCTTCTTGTTTACAGAGCATGCAAACTTTTTCCACAGGCGAGAAGAAAAAGAAGTGGAAGGCGGCTGGCTGTAGGTTTATGGAGAATGTGTGGATAAGCTGTGATGGCATGCCTTGTTTACCCAAACACTTCCTTCCTCATTATGGAAAGTTGATACACAGGTTAGACTATGGAAAGTTGATACACAGGTTAGACCATGTATCAAAAGTGAGAATGGTTGCGCAAATGAAAGAATTGTGGTTTACAAAGGGTTTCACGATATTTGCAGAAAATTTTTGCAAAAAATTTGTCATTTGTAACACACATAACGTGGCAAGAGGGATAAAAACACCTATAGTATCTCAACCACCATCAGGTGGGCCTTTTGAATATCTGATGATGGATTTCATCGTATTAACCCCTTGTGGGAAGCAAAAATACTGCCGGGTGATGGTTGACATGTGGTCCAAATGCGTTGAGGCCTTCCCAACCTCAAAACAAGACTCGGCAGCAGTACCGAAAGCTCTTTTAACCGAGATTGTTCCGAGATGGGGAATTCCAAGGAAAATCAGCTCGGACAATGGGACACACTTTGTCAATGAAGCAATAAAGCAGGTGGGTCAGTTTTTGGGAATTGACATGAGAACACACTGCAGTTACCTCGCCGCCAGTGGAGGCGCTATTGAGAGGGAGAATCAAACGATCAAGAACAAATTGGCTATGTGCTGTGAGGAAACTGGGCTCACATGGGTTAAAGCACTCCCAATTGTGCAGGAAAGTTCTGCACACATCGCAGGAGAATCAGCAACAGGAGGAGATTGTTCCGAGGGAATGTCAATAAAAGCCGAGGTCAAGTTTGAACACCAAGTACCACTATCAGTGGAAGAGCAAGGCCAACCACAGAGAATGACACGGCCTGTGTGCAGCATGAACCCCATCATGTGGTCACAAGCAGTAATCATCGTGTAAAGCTGCAGTACTGATCTAGCAAACGGAAGAAATGGAGCGTCCGAGACCGTGGCACCCATTCAGAGTGCCGGGAATGTGTGGTCTGGGTAAGAGTATGTGCATAATGACTTTGCTTGCAATGACAATTTGTATGATAATACTGCATTTTACCGAGGGCCTGAGTGCATTATCAACAGAAAACCACAACAACTGGAGTGAGACAACTGCGCCGAACGATACCATCCGATGTGTCAAGAGACGCGCATTTATGTTCGTGGAGCAAACATGTGGTCTGGAAGGAGACATCATCACGATTCAGGAAGGAACAAATGTGACTTTCAACTGCAACCTGTTTAAAAAGAACTGTCCGAACTGTGAGGGATGCAGCGAAGAGTATGCACCTTTCTATGTCTGCAGAGACCCATGGAAGTGAGGCGACGTGAAAGCGACTTGACTACAAGAAGGGGAACGAACCACAGACTCAGCAACAACAGGGATGGAATGCGAGTGAAGCTGAAACAAGGAAGACTTTCTGATCAAGGCAGGTACTACTGCGGACTGGATAAGGAAGGAACTGACTGGTATGACACAATTGACATTATTGTAGTTGAAGCAGCTCCAACAACGACAACGAAAACTTTTGAGGCACCTGAGCTTGAACAAGAGACAAAGGAAGAGATGGGATGGGAAACAGAGACACGAGAAAAGGTCAAGCGAATCCTGAAGTGCAGAAGGCCATGATAAGTTGTCATGGGAACCTGGCCTGTGCTCTGGCGATGCTGCAAAAGGAGGAACTGGAGATATCAACGAGCTGCTGGCTTTGTCTGCAAATGTCTCATGCTTGGAAAGCTGTCCCACTAACTGTAGCGAAAGAAACAAAGTGTCTGATTCCACAGCAAATGACTGATGTGCTTAAAGCTGGGATTGATCTGGAGAAAGGAAAGACACCAACAAAGCGACCTGTGGACGACTGTGACCACGTGCAACAATACAACCACACTGATATAGCGATTCCACCTCTGAGAGTGACGGTGACACAGGGTGACGTGTGCATTTGTCTGAACAATGCGAGACAGTTTAAAGCAGGATGGTCTGACTGCAGGGTCAGAATCAATGTGAAGGACAGAACTGCGGACAACTGTACAGCCATCATCAATGACAAGAAGTCAACTTCACATGCCCATTCAGCAAGCCACATGAAACTTCACCTTCAGCAGTGTGGGTGTGTGGCAACAGGGCATTTCATCGGATGCCAAAGAAATGGTCAGGGTGTTGTTATCCAGCTTTGATGAATGTGGGTACATCTGTGTATTTGCCAAACAAGGCACCTGGTGTGGGAAGGGAAAAAAGAAATGTTGAAATTTTGCCTGGGGTTTTACCAAAACACTATGCAGGGTACACATTATCTGATCCGTGGACGACGCCTGGAGCAAATGTGGGGTGGTCATTGTTAAGATAAATGGGCTAGCATGGACAGTATTAGCAATAGCTAATAGCACAGAAAATTCTTTGACAATGATAAATGAAATTAAACAGTTAAGAGATGCGATCAAAACAGGTTGGTTCACTGTCTTGTTGTTTCAATATTCCAGTGACAACATCACGAATGTAATTGAACACATGAGAAAAGCCGTACAGGAGCCAGAACATGTTGAGAGTACATGGTTTAATTAGTTTATGAATCTCTGGGGAGGATGGGGTTATTGGCTGATTCAAACCATGTTACCAATTGCAGTGATGGGACTGTCGATATTATGTTTACCATGCATTATAACGTGTGTTTCCAGCTCAGTACAGAGACTGGTTAAAGCAGGGATGTCTGTTCAGCTGGTAAAGATGACAGTCTATCCAGAGGATGATGAGCACAAATATGATGACACAAGTAGCGAGAGCTACTGTGAAATGTGTTAAAATGAGGTATGTCTTTTCTTTTTGAGAATGTTTTGATATGTAAAGAGGGTTATAAGCAGTGGTCATCCGTGTTACAAGATGACGTACAAGGAGAGGGTTTGAAATTAGGGATTTTATTTTACTTTTATTCTTTGTATTGTTATAGCCTGCTGACATAACCAAAATGTTAAATTGATGTGTTTTTCCTACACTCTGTACAATATTTCTTGTTTATACTTAAGGGACTGTCCCCACAAAAACAAAAAAAACAGCCTAAGCTTGTTTTACTTTTTCCAAATGTTATTTCACAAATGATTAAGAGAGTGATCATTTCTGCGAAAATCAGAGATGAAGTGTGTAAGTGTGATGATATGACTTAAAATTTGTCTTATTGTTTATTATTGTGATTGAGTAATCAGAATGATAAAAAGCAGGGAATTGTTGTAGAAATTATAAATTCTCAATGATCAGTAATAGTCATTGCAATGAATGCCCCTGTATCTAATGAATGGAGAGGGGGAAGATCTGCTTTTGTCAGAGACCTTGGTATAAAAACAAACTCAGTCCTCCCCTTCTCCGTCTCACTCATGGCACAGATTATTCCTGTGTAATGACTGGGTCCTTCTTGCAAGAGTATAAATTCTTTTTAAAGACTGTTTGATTCAGAGTGTCTCTTACGCAGTGATAATGGTTGGTTAATATTTTTTTGCCACAGCAGCACTTAAACAACTCATTCAGACTTCAAACTTTGCACACTGTCTAGGGGACCCCTGAGAAGATATAGATTTCAAACTGGAGTCATTTGAAGGTTTCCGAGTGGTTTCCATAATCAGAGTATAGAAACCAATGGTATATATTGCACGTGTATGAAGTCGTGGCGTCGCATCCATGGACAGACAGACCCCAAATCACACGGTGACATGTCCACTGCCCCTCAAATCCTACTAAAGTGACTAAGGCCTTGGATGCAGAAAATTATTTTTAATTATTTTCAATAGATCTCCCTACCTGCCATATGAATCAATGAGACAGCCTGTCCTGTAGGCCCTTGTGCACCATTACATTCATCAGAGGTTTTAATAATTAGCAAGCACCCAGTGCCACCCAGGGCCTTCAAATTCTAGGACGTGATTTGGGTGACCCTGGCAGTCAAGGATCTTGATGTTCAAGGTACTACAGCCTTTTAACCCCTCTTTTCTAGACTTCTCACTCACCATGTAAACCAATGTAATTGTTGTACTTGGTTTTTGGTCACCTTCCTTAAAGTGTCAAATTTAGTATCAAAAGAGGTCAAAGTGTCACGAAACTCTGGAGACTGTCTGAGGACACCCCCACGAGACACTTTCTGAGCACCGTCCACTAAACCAGTATGAAAATGAATGGAATACAACCCTTATTGCACCCAGAGGTCCAAGAGACCCCAAATTAGATATGGTGTCACCAAGAGGTGTCCTCAATAAGATACTATGAGGGCAAACAATTCTGATGACTTTTTGTTGATGGTCAAAATATTCATTTAAAGGGCACCCACCTTGTGGCATATTTGAGTTAAAGGGCAAAAAAATGCTAAGTGCCATGAAGGTCCATAAAAGCACTTGGGATGCCCTTGTGGATGCCCGGGTGCTGCCCGGAACCAATCGTACATCAGTATGGCATCAGGGGGCACTCTGTGGCCACAGGTGTGTAAAAAAACGTTTTACTTGGTAAGGTGTCAAATAATGGGTCTGTGTAAAAGAGGTAGAATACCGAGGAATAATACTAGGTAATCGGGCACAATACTGTATCTGCAGATGTGAGGAAGAGTATGGAGGATGAATATTGGGTAAGTGGGCACTAGGATATAGGATTTGTTTATATGAGGGAGACTATAGGGTAATGGGACACAATACTAGCCCTGTGGACACCTAATATAATACCTAACTATGTCCCCATGGACGATACATGGCAAGGGGGATGGCACCGGAGTGCCTGGGGTAGAGTGCGAAGCCCCCTACAGGTGCTTGATTTTACCTCAGGTAAGGTGGAAATATCAAGTTTGTTGCATAGCTACTAGGCAAATGGGATCCAAAATAATGATACAATCCATCGCACCAGGTAAGTGTCCAATGGCAATGTATTTGAATGGGCATTTGTATAGAAACCATATACATGAATACGTAAATGAATCATAATTCCCTTAAGCTAATTCCTTACAAATAAATTGTCAATGGTGGAGAGTTTTTTCAGATTTCTAATCTGATCATTTGTCATTTACTCTACATATTAAATGTGGATAAATACGGTTATATTTAAATCTGCCCAAGTATACAAAACCAAGTGTCAGAATCTAACACACACACATGAAATCATGATACATGCAATGCTTTCCAATTCAGCCTATAAAATGATGCCTACAATTACATTGACAGAAACAAACCAATTACATTTTTTGTGGATTCCATTGCCACAGAATCTTTAATTATGAACAAAGATTCTTTGTCAAATTCTTTAAGCTCCATTCAAAAAAGGTATGGTTTATAAAAATTTTGTGATTAACTTTTTGGCGTGAGTGCCTCTAGATGATTCAGGCCAATTTTCATGCAAATCAGACAAACAGTCTAGGAGGAATTCGACAAAACAGGTTTTCAAAACATTTAAAAAGGCGGACAAGAAGTTTGCTTGATCATGAAATAATTGATATCACAGTTCTCGGCATGAACCACAAAATCTATAAAGAGCAGTCTCATGACATTAGGCAAAAGGAGTCAATAAATATTAGCATTTTTAGAAATAGCATTATCATTTTTGACCACAAGGTGGCGGTGTCCAGAAAAATTTTGAGTCCCCTCAGAGCATGGTGCCAAAGATGTACCGAGTTTCATAACAATGTTCGACGTCAAAAATGGCCGACATACGAAAATGTGGTATAGTTCGACTAATGAGACCAATATGATGCTTTTATGACAAACTGTTCACAAGTTTTTAGCAAAAATTAGCTTTTTCATATCTTGTGACCAGAAGGGGGTAGTGCAGAAAAGCTGAGCAGGCACCCTCGAGTAATGGTGCCTATTACAAACAATGAATTTTGGTATGAATACACTAAGGTGTTAAGGACATTTACCCTCACTTCTGTTTTGGAATGCTCTTCATCCAATTTGTTGAAACGCCATTCCAAAACAGTATGGTTCATCAAAATTCTGTGCATATCTTTTTGTTGTGATTACCTCTAGATGATGCAGGACAAGTTTCGTGCAAATCGAACAAACGGCTTAGGACGACATCGAAAATGTAAATTTTTCCAAAAATGGCTAAAATTCTACATTTATTTTTCAGACCGCTAGACTCACTATACCCCACTGAATGTAATGAGACAAATTTGATGATTTCATGACAAACTCTTCAGAAGTTATTTGCAAAAATTTGCTTTTTCATATCTCGTGACAAGTAGGGGGTACTGTGCCAAAACCCTGCAGATAACCTCAGGACCTAATGTTGATGACATATCCACAGTTTCCTCCCAATCCCTCAAAGCATTGTGAAGATACAGCCTCAAGTTCAATTATGCATGTTCTTCGTCAAATTAATTGAAGCGGCATTTAAAAACAGTATGGTTTATCGAAATTCTCTGAATAAATTTTTGTCTAGAGTGCCTCCAAAAGATGCAGGCCAATTTTCGTGCAAATCGGACAAATGGCCTAAAAGTAGAAAAAGTAGGTTTTTCAGAAAATTACATCATAGGGTGCAATCGAATCTGAGGAAAAACTTTTGTTTCTAGGACTCATGGTTCAAAAGTTATTATGCAGGAAAGTGTTCAAGAGTTATAAGCCAAAACGTCTCGGGTTACGTGTTGTAACCCTTGTTCCCTGAAAAAAGCAGAACAAGATGCTGCGCTGAGGAAAGTGCTTTGGGAACAGTCCTGCATTGAGACCAGCTGTGAATATGTGTGTGTAACAGGTCAATGAACATTGACCAGAATTTATAGCCTCGGCTGGTGAAATCATTAGATGCACCTGTGGCCAGGCTATAAATAGAGGCGTCACCAGTGCATCGTCAGATCTTTTTTTTTCTGAAGAACAGTCCTGGGATGTCCCAGTGCGGCAGAGAAGCACAGCATCTCATTCCGCTTCTTTCAGGGAACAAGGGTTACAACACGTAACCCGAGACGATCCCTTTACAAAAAGCTTCACTAGGATGCTGTGCTGAAGAAAGCGCTTTGGGAACGAGAATACCCATGCCACCGCACTGAGGCTGTTCGAACCCCTACGATTGTGAAGTGTGCTCACAAGAACGCGAGAGGTTTCAGACATGAGCTTGAGATGTTGACTCAAGGACGTAGGAGCCCGGAGTAGCATGAACATCCAAACTATAAAATCTAATGAATGTGTGCGGAGAGGTCCAGCCTGCCGCATCACAAACTTGCTGCAGAGGGACCCCTCTAGCCAAGGCTTTAGAGGAGGCGACCCCTCTGGTGGAGTGAGCCCTGACACCTACTGGTGAAGCTTGGTGCTTGGTGGCGGCCGCCCTCCTGTTGCGGCCCCCATGGCAGACATAATTATTTGCCCTGACTTACGCCACTGGCTAGAGCGGTGAACGTAAGTCTGCGGGGCACGGACTGGACAAAGCCTGTGAAGTCTTTCCTGCTCCGGCGTTACAAACGGTGGGGAGCAGAAAGCTTCAGGAGTGACTGGAAGAAGGGCGCAAAATTGCTTTAGCCATACCTGGGGCAAACTCTAAACAGGCCAGCAAAACAGACAGGACCTGTAGATCCCCAGTTCTCTTAAGAGAGGCGATTGCCATAAGGAAGACCATCTTCACCATCCTCTAGTCAGAAGTCTGTCAGACGCTGGCTCTAGAGGTTCAAAAAGGGGGTCTCAACCAGACCCTCCAGGACTATTGCTAAGTCCCAAGAAGGAGTCCTTGTCCTAACAGGAGGCCTCAGTCGCAAGGCTCCATGAATGAAGCAAGTGAGTAGAGGATGCCTCCCTAAAGGCACCCCGTCCATCAAGGCGTGGCAAGCCGAAATGGCGGCCACATAAACCCTGAGAGTAGCAGGGCAAATACCTGTTGATAGTTTTCCCTGACTCGGGGAGAAGTAGAGGAGACATTGCGCTAATTATAGAGGCAAAGAGGTCCTCTTCTGCCCTTTAAAATCTCACCCAGATTTGTTCCAAGTGGGAGGAGCCCTAGCACTAAAATGGTCTCGATAACCTCAGGTGAAAACCATGTGTCCCTCAGTTGGTACACCTCAGGGGCCAAACATGAAGGTTCCACAGTCCGGGCCGGGGATGAAAAATTGTCCCCTGTGCCTGAGAAAGAATGTCCTACCGGAATCGCCCACGGCGAGCCATCGAGGAGAGATATTAACTCCGAGAACAATACCCTGTTCGGCCAGCGCGGCGATATCTGTAAGAGACAAGACCCTTGCTGGCGAACTCTGGCCAAGACTCCCGAGAGCAGAGAAACCGTGGGAAATGTATGCGCGATCGCGTCCAGACCCAGGTTCGGGCTGGGTGACTCAGAGAGACGTAGAGGGGGGAGATTGTGCTGTCCGTTAGGAGGTGAAGAGGTCCACTCCTGCCCTGGAAAATCTCACCCAGATTTGTTCCAATACCTCGGGGTGGAGTTTCCACTCCCCCGTCGGTATTTTCTGTCTGGACAGTAAATCTGCTCCCACATTCGGGCATCAGTCCTGAGTGACAGGAGCTTGCCCTGGGCCCCAAGGAGAATCCGACGCGCCAGAAATTCAGCTGACATGAGCGTGGACCTCCTTGATTTTTTATATAAGAGACTACCGCTGTATTGCCCACCCGCACCAAGACATGGCAGCCTCTGGAGGAAGGATTTCAGGGCCAGAAATACAGCCATCAACTCGAAACAGTTACTGTGACAACCGAGCTGACAACCCTCCCATTCCCCTTGAGCTGGACGATTACTTAAGATCGCTACACAGCCCGTCAGGGAGGCAGCCTGCGACGACAAGATGCACCTAGATTGGGACCCAAGGTAAGAAACCGGGGTCTGAACCACATAGAAAGAGAACGAAGCACGCGGCGCATAACCCTTATTTGCCTTAGGGGACCGGCCCTCGGATAAAACCCCCTGGCTTTTAGCCACAGTTGAAACGGTCTCATGTGCAGAAGGTCCGAAGGGATCACCACGGACACCAACGCCATGAGACCTAGTATTCGATGATACTGACGAGCAGTGCAACCTCGACCTAGCTTGACCTTGCTCAGGGTGTTCTGAATAGAAAATGATTCGTGCGAGAGACGATTGTGCCTGCATCGTGACCGAATTCCATATAACCCCCAGATAAGTGATCCCCCGGGTGGGAGAGAGAACACTCTTTGATGTTGAGTCTCAAACCCAGAGAAACCAGATGAGTCAAGACGATATCCCTGTGCTGAACTGCAAGTTCTTGGAACAGCGCTAGGATCAGCCAGTCATATATGTAATTCAGAATGCGGATGCCCTGGAGTCGCAGAGGAGGATTTCATGAATGTTCGGGTTAATAGGGCTAGGCCGAATGGAAGAACACGATACTGGAAGGCTTCGCCCTCGAAAGCGAACCTCAGGAACTTCCTGTGCTGTGGCTTTATATGAAGATATGCATCCATGAGATCGATGCTGACCAGCCAAACATGATGTTGGGCTTGTGACACGATCATCTTGATAGTCAGCATCTTGGACTTGAACACCCTGACTGAGCAGTTCAAGCCATGAAAATCTAAGATCGTACGCAACCCCCCCACCCTTCTTGGGAACCAGGAAGTATTTAAGGTAATAACCTGACTCTTTCTCTGGAAGGGGAACATGTCCCATGGCCCCTAGACCGAGAGATTTAGCAGTTTTTTTTTTACCCACAGTAGAAATGCCTACTCTGGTTTACGGTAGTGGGAACCCCGCCGTTGAAACGTGGAGGGAGGTGAGCGAATTTCTACTGTCTAAATTTCTACTTTCTACTGTTCTTAGGACCCACATAGAAATACCTGACAGAAGTTTCCATGCTGCCAGGTTCTCTGAGATGGGTATTAATTCTGACATTTTCTGTTGAGGGGATGTCGAGTGTTCCGCGTCCTGGATCAAGGCAGGAAGCAATGGTACACCCAAGTCTTTGTTGGAAGCCTCTATCACCCGAAACACCAAAGGCAGCGGGAGTGAACGGGTTTCGGGAGGGCCGAAGTGGATGATACACGCGTCCCGTCCTGAGGGGAACTACCCCCCTAAGGCTGGGTACAAGACCGTCAGGGTTTCTTTATCTTAGAAATCACGCCCCTGAGGTCTTGGCATTGGGGGCTGCTGAGGGTGACGAACTGGACCCCAGTCTTTACGAGGAGGAGCACAATTCTCCATGTTTTGTTTTAGAGCCTCCCATCTAGAAGGACCGGGGTGAGGCTGGGTGGCCGACGGCCCCTCCCCTGAGTGAGGTGCCCACACTCAGGTCCTTCAACAGATTAGCCTAGTGCGTCTGTAACACTGCCATAGTGTGCAGGGCAACACCAGCCTGACCTGCTGCCTGATAAGCTTTCCCCACAAGCGTGGAGGTGGTCCTGCACAGCTTTGTGGGGAGAGTAGGTCTCTTTAGCGATGATGCCGAGCCAGGCAAGAGAAAACCCGCAGGTGTCTCTTCTACTGGCGGCATCACCTAATACCCCCGAGCTTCAGCACCCACATAGTTCAATACACCAACGTCGAGGGCACGAAGACACGGGAAGTATAAAGTTTCCTCCATAAAAAAAAAAACTTGTTATGGAGGTCATAGAAGAAAGGAAGGGACTGATATAGAGTTCCCTTCTCTCTTTTATTTATTTAATTATTTTGGCCACCAGACAGAAATTTGTCTTCTAGTTTGGAGGGTTTGGGGGAGGGTCTCGCGAGGTCAGTCTAGCTGTAGTCTGGTCACAGCCCACGTAATCACCTCGAGTAATTTCTCAGCCGCTTTATTATTGTGCGTGGAATGTACAGAGGTTCAGCGCCCCGCCCCCTCATGAACCGAAGAGGCACCGAAGCGCGCTTCGAGATCAAGGGAAGGACCAGATGGGTCTGGGGAGAGAGCGAGGGAAAGGGACGAACCCATCTCTCGCTCCTCAGCCAGATCCATGCTAGAGCCCCACGAATGAAATGTGGGCGCTAACTCCCGGAAGTAAGCGAGGTGAGCGCGAAGCATTTTGCCCGAAAGCAGATCGCATTGCTCGCATTTGTCTCTTAATTCCACAGCCGCTTTATTATTATGCGCAGGGTTTACAGAGGTTCAGTGTCCTCGAGAACCGAAGAGGCGCCGAGGCACACTTCAGGCTTACGAGGATCAGCTGGATCTGGGGAGGGAGCGAGTGAGCCTAATGATGATGATACGTACCAAGTTTTGTCCCAAACCCTCAAAGCATTACACAAAATTCAAAATGATGGGAACATTTTCATGAAGGAAAATTAGATGCAATCGAACTGTCTTGAGCAAAGGAATCAGAGGGGAAAATAATTTTATTTCTAGGACTCACATTTCAAAAGTTATTAAAATAAATGCGAGTGCAAATTTGGGCAAATGGTTTAAGGTAGAGATGCAAAATTTGCTGTGGTAACACATCAGAATCTCCTCTGCGTGCGAAATTTCAAAACTTTCCCGCAAGCGGTTCTAAGGGCGTCGATAGACACAAGAGCTTAATAATAACAATAATAATAATAAGAAGAAGAAGAAGAAGATAACTAAAGAAAAAAAAAAAAAAAAAAAAAAAATATATATATATATATATATATATATATATATATATATATATATATATATATATATATATATAATTTCCTTGTTATTTGCTGAATTTGCAAACTGGTGTTAATGACTCTTTTGTTCAGCGATCCTGAAACAGGATAAAGTCAGACTAAAATGGCCGGACAATTCAACCACTCAATCTCAAATTTAGCCTATGTTTTCATTGTCTGTGTGTAGTATGTGTGTTTGTGTATTTATTAGTGGGTTTGGGCCACACATAAATACTGTTAGCCATTCAAAACAGACTTAATTAATTGAAAATACTATATTTGTTTCGCATAATGTTTATTTTAAAAATATTAGGAAAACACATTTGATATTATTTTTAAATTAATGCTATGTATTTAAGTTAAAAATATTTTACAACCCAATGAATGAAGACAGATTATTGCCATCTGGTGGAAAGAAATTAACTAAATCATATGTAATACTATGGTGTGGCCAATAGATGCCTGTAAAGCTCTATATAAATATAAACAGATTTTTGTATACCTTGCTTATTAAAGTGTTGTCATGCATAGTTATTTAATTTTATATGGTTAGATGTATATTTAGACATTATCAAACTACTTAAGTAAAAAAATTGGCGCAAACGACAATCATCGGGTCCAAGCACAAGTGAAGAAATAACCAAAATAATCAGAATTGACAGAAATGATCCAGTGGATGACAATAATATAATTTGTAATGATAATTGTAAATTTACTGTTAGCACCCCGTTCATCATGAATCCATGTAATTTAGTATGATTATTCAGAATGTCCTGTTTTCTATATTTACATTTGGCATTTGTGCACACAAGACACATGAATATTAGTCACAATGGGCCATACTAGTCAACTTGGATCAAACTAGCCTAGTGCGGTAGCACGCAGCGGCCGCTCCGAATCCAAAATGGTGCTATTTTTTTTAAATAACCCGACTTTTGCGGCACATGGACAACAGAGCAACCGGTGTTCATGTCTACCATCACCAGACACTGCTCAAAAATAGGATTCATGCAACAACCAAGCTGCATGATGATCTGGAGGAGGCGCTATGCGAACTCGGCTTGATGTGGAGTCCAGGCCTCCAGTCCTCGGCGTCGACTGATGCCGGTGGCTGGGGAAGAGGACGTCATAAGCGGTGTGCGAGGAAGCGGAAGCGTGGCAAGAGGGCGGGAGTCCAAGCTAGGATAAAAACAAAGCTCTCCCGACTATCCTGCTCTCAAATGTTTGCTACCTGGCCGATAAACTGGACTACATCTGACTCCAGCAGGCTACGCAACATGAGTTTAGAGTCTGCTGCGTCTTTGTTTTCACAGAGATGTGGCTCAGCGACAGAGTACCTGATGCCGCCATTCAGCTAGATGGGCTCGCCTTGCTTCATGCCGACAGAAATGCAGCACTGTGCAGTAAGACTCGCGGTGGTGGCTTGTGTGTTTACATCAACACGGAATGGTGCAAGAACTCTATGCTAGTCTCTAGCTACTGCTCATCGCTGGTGAAGCTTGTGACTGTTAGATGCAGACCTTTTTATTTACCACGGGAATTCACCACTGTTATCATAACCGGAGTTTACATTCCCCCCCCAGCGCTAATGCTAAGGAAGCACTCTGTCAACTGTACGGGGCTATGAGCGAACTGCAGAACGCTTACCCTGACGGACTGTTTATTGTTGCCGGAGATTTCAACCATGCAAATCTCAAGACAGAGAATTCCATCAGTTTGTGAACTTTGCAAGGAGAGGGGTGAATGTCCTTGATCTTGTTTACACAAACATTCCAGGCGCATACCGTGCGGAGCCCCGCCCCCACCTCGGCTACTCAACCACATCTCTGTTATGCTAATTCCAGCATACAGACCGCTCGTCAGACGCACAAAACCACTTCAGAAGCAGGTGAAAACCTAGCCAGCAGGAGCCATCTCTGCTCTTCAGGACTGTTTTGAGTGTACTAACTGGCACATGTTTAGGGAGGCTGCAACATATGGCGACTCTACCAACAATACACAGCATCAGTGACCAGCTACATAGGCAAGTGCATTGATGATGTAATTTTCTCCAAGACCATCACCACACGCTCCAACCAGAAGGCGTGGATGACTGCGTAGGTGCGTGCTCAGCTGAGGACCCGAGACTCCACCTTCAGAGCAGGCGACAAGGCAGCCCTTAGAACTGCGAGGGCCAAACTCTCCCGGGGAAGACCACCCCTCCTCCCAATGACCAGGTGCTCTGCCTTACCACGGCTGATGTGAGGAAAACTCTATGTAGAGTCAACCCACGGAAAGTTGCTGGACCAGACAACATTGACAAGAGTGCTCAGAGGATGTGCAGACCAGCTGGCAGATGTTCTTACCAACATCTTCAACATCTCATTGAGCAGCGCCTTTTTTCCAACGTGCTTCAACGCCACTATCATCATCCCCATGCCAGAGAAGTCTTCAGTGTCCTGCCTCAACGACTACCGTCCCGTCGCACTCACACCCATCATCATGAAGTGCTTCGAAAGGCTTGTCATGAGGCACATTAAGACCCAGATGCCCCCCTCACTAGACCCACTGCAGTTTGCATCTTCGTCCAAACTGTTCAACAGGCAATGTCATCGCCATTACCCTCCATCTGGCCCTCACCCACCTAGATAAAAAGGACTCATACGTTCGAATGCTGTTCATAGACTATCATTCCCCAGGACCTGATTGGAAATCAGAACCTGCTGGGCCTGGACACCTCCCTCTGCAACTGGATCCTGAACTTCCTGACTGGGAGACCTCAGTCAGTCCGGATTGGGAACAGCATCTCCACCATCACCACACTGAGCACTGGGGCCCCCCCAGGGCTGTGTGCTCAGTCCAATGTTGTTCACTCTGCTGTCTCACGACTGTGCAGCAATGCACAGCTCGAATCACATCATCATGTTCGCCAATGACACGACCGTGGTGGGTCTCATCAGCAAGAACGACGAGTCAGCATATAGAGAGGAGGTGCAGTGGCTAACGGACTGGTGTTGAGCCAACAACCTGTCCCTGAATGTTGATAAAACAAAAGAGATGGTTGTTGACTTTAGGAGAGCACAAGGTGAACGCTCTCCGCTGAACATTGACAGTTCCTCTGTGGAGATCGTCAAGAGCACCAAATTCCTTGGTGTTCACCTTGCGGAGAACCTCACCTGGTCCCTCAACACCAGCTCTATTACCAAGAAAGCCCAGCAGCGTCTCTACTTTCTTCGAAGTCTGAGGAAAGCACATCTCCCACCCCCCATCCTCACTACATTCTATAGAGGGAATATTGAGAGCATCCTGAGAGGCTGCATCACTGCCTGGTTTGGGACTTGCACCATTTCGGATCGCAAAGCCCTGCAGAGGATAGTGAGGACAGCTGAGAAGATCACCGGGGTCTCTCTTCCCTCCATCAAAGACATTTACAAAAAACACTGCATCCGCAAAGCCACCAGCATTGTGGATGACCAAACACACCCCTCACACAAACTCTTCACCCTCCTGCTGTCTGGCAAGAGGTACCGAAGCATTCAGGCCCTGATGGCCAGACTGTGTAACAGCTTCTTCCCCCAAGCCATCAGACTCCTCAATACTCAGAGACTGGTTTGACACACACACACGTGTCCTGAGTTGCACTTTAATTACTGTCACTTTATAACTGTCTGCTACCTCAACTGCTATGTCCATAGAACACTATCTCATAGTATGTCATCTTTTTGCACTACTGTGTTCTGGTCGGCGCTGCACTGTCTCTCACTGTGCCTATTGTCCTGTTCATTGTTAATAATTTATTGTACTGTCCCATACTTTTTGCACACATTTGCATGTGCACTTTATATAGGTATTTTATTTAGTCTGTGTAGTCTCATGTGGTTCTATGTTTGTCCTATGTTGTTTTCTGTAGCACCATGGTCCTGGAGGAACGTTGTCTTGTTTCGCTGTGTACTGTACTAACTGTATATGGTTGAAACGACAATAAAAACCACTTGACTTGACAATGTGATAGATTGTGAGCAGACTTATAAAGCAATGGCTTTGGGATTGGCTGGGACTTACCCAGCTAATGGTGCGATGATGTACAGCTGCTAGTCTTCCAACTAGAACTGTGATGCGCTTACATTTATGAATTACTGAAATTGTTTAAATGCATAATTTGTATCTTTATATGATTTTACAACATTTTTTGTGTATATAACAAGCTGCTGATGTTGAAAAACACAACATCTTTGTTGAATTTGAGATGTAGACCTATAGATACAACATTCAGCAGTCTTTTTTCTTAATCTGTCTTCATGTTTCATAGGTCTTTGGGGAGGTTTAATTTTCCGAATGAACAGTTGCAGAAAGAGTTAATGATATGTTAAAGACATGTTAATGTCAAAAGTGAGACCTGGGGGATAGCAAACAACAGCAGACAACACATCTCAGCAGACAGATAAGCCAGCAGCAAGGGATTCAACACACAAATAAATGAAATACACTGTGAAAAACACACATAAGATGTGAGTGTGTGTATGTGTGTGTGTGTGTGAGAGAGAGAGAGAGAGAGAGAGAGAGAGAGAGAGAGAGAGAGAGAGAGAGAGAGAGTGTGCTTGAGAAACTTGAATCAGTTGTGGCATTTGTGTTATATGAACAAACGAGAAAGACACTAATGTGAAAGATAAATTGAGACTGAAACCTGGTAAACATTTTGTCTTCAGTCTCATAGTCTCAGTCCAAGTTTTTGTACTGGTGTTGTATGAAAACTTATATAAACGTATATAAAACTGATATAATTCATGAAGTGTACACAAAAGATTTTGTGGGTAGCACTGTCGCTTACAGCAAGGTCACCAGTTAGAGTACCAGCTCAACTGGGCCTTTCTGTGTGCAGTTTCCATGTTCTCCATGTTCGTGTGGGTTTCCTCTGGCTGCTCTGGTAACCTCCACAGTCCAATTAGGTAATGCAGGTCAATTGAATTGGAGACTCTAAAGTGCCCGTAGCTGTGAGTAACATTTTAGTGTGTATGTCTGTATGTGTTAGCCCTGTGATGGACGGCTATTAATGGATGGATGGATACACAAATTTTTGTTTGTTTGGAAAAACACTGAAAAATACATTATCAACATATTGACTGCATAAAAATCCTTTTAAGTATGACCAATATTTGAGATATAAAATCTTTATGAATCATCTGATGACTGGTCTGAAAATAATTCCCTTTACATGAATACAGGTGGCAGCTGAAAATGCTCAACACATTCATTTATCAGTAAGCAATGAAACGTTTTCAGAAAGTTTAATTTACTCAAGCAAATTTAATTATAAATGAAATCCAGATGGGAAAAATTAAAGTCATTTGCACTCTTTTTATGACTAATTTTAATTATAATCGGGGGTGGAAATGGTACTGAAAAATCGTACTCAAGTAGAAGTACTGTTACTTCCCCAAAAATTTAGTATTAGTAGAGTAAAAGTAGCTGTCCTAAAAAGTACTCAAGTAAGAGTAAAAGAGTAGCTCATTCATGAGTAGTGAGTATTGAGTTGTGAAACCTATGCCCCACTATAAGGAACAATGTATGCCAGCTTTTAAAATACATCACTTATCTATGATAAACACTAGGGATCTGCACGAGTAGTCGAATATTTGAATATTCGTTATGCAATTATTATTCAAATAGTAAAAATACTATTTGAATTTCGCAAAGTTGTGCTTTGCTGGCCATATATACCCACCTAACAGGGAACGTTCCAACAACTTTGGCTAACATTATTTAAAGGTTTGGGGGGAAAAAAATTATATAAAACGTTAATGGAACATCCTTATAACGTTATTAACCTTAAAAAACGTTCTACTAATGTTAAGAAAACTGGACATTTTCATGTTCCCACAACCAAATACTAACGTTAGGAAAACGTTCTTAGAACATAAAATTGTTAGCTGGGTATATATATATATACAGTGAGATGCATGTTAAATCCTGAACACACAAACTAAAACTGGCAGTTATAACAGAATGTGCTGGGTGGCGCTGTTGAGTATGGACACAAATTGATCGCATTTGTTGAGCAACCGGTTCTGTTAGTATGTTCAGATGGACACCAAAAAAGCAGGTTATTGTGAGAATGTGGCTTACCGTGAGAAAGCTGGGTTCCTGTTTAAATGTACTGGATAAGAGGTGTATACTTTACTCTCCTATATGTGCAGCTCATCAGAAAGCAGCGTCCCTGTAGCAATGTAATCCCTGTGACGCTTCTGTTAACAACAAACATGGCATCTGAGAAAGACGTTGCTAGCATTTAAACTGGTGTGTATAAACGAGTATAGTTTACTGAGCTTGTTGTTCTCAACAAAAACATGACATGAGATACAATATTAACATGATAACTATGCAGAGTGTTTATACACGTCCTGTATGTTAACTGCATCAGTCTACTTCATTAGCGGTTTATTTTCTTCGCTTTGCATGCTTTTTCATCTATTCTTATTTTGTTTTAACGCATTGCCTGTTTAAAAATTTTTTTTTTTAAATGCAGGACATGATATAAATTAATATTTAATATATAATGGATGCCCATCCCTAATAAACACTACATTAACCTGATTCCAAAAAAAAAAAATGATAGGGAGACGTGATAGAAATAAAGATTAAAAAAGTTATTTTCAATACACTGATCACCATTTTAAATCGTAATGTATGAAAAAATGACATTAAAATCAGTTTATGTGTAGAGTCTAAATTTCCCTTAATGCCGACAGAGCATTATTGTTTTGCATAAACCATGTTCAATACAATGCAAGGAATACAAAGAAATGCTAAATAAGCAGGATCACTTGGCACCTCATGTCCTACTGAATAGAGGTAGAGCTGGCATGGGAAAAGTGGTTTGGTACAGGAGATACATCACACTTAAATAATTCACCCAAAAATACAAATTCTCTCATCATTTACTCATCCTCATGCATCCCAGATGTGTATGATTTTCTTTCTTCTGCAGAACACAAATTAAGATTTTTAGAAGAATATCTCAGCTCTTTTGGTCCATACAATTAAAGTGAATTGGTGCTAAAATATTGAAGCTCATAAAATCACATAAATCAGCATAAAATTAGTCTAATCCATGTGACTCCAGTGTAAACCAGCTTGGCTGATCCATGTCTTCAGAAGTGATATGACAGATGTGGTGAGAAACAGATCAATATTTAATCCCTTTTTACTATTAATTCTCCTCCCTGCTCAGTCAATCTTCACTTTACTTTCACATTGTTCTTCTTGTGTTTTTGGTGATTCACTTTCTTCATGCATATCGCCAACTACTGGGCAGAGAGAAGAATTTAAATATTTTTCTGTTTCTCACCCACACTAATATAAATTCTAAATTCTGAAGTCCAGTAAACCACTGGAGTTTGATATATTACTTTTGTGCTGCTTTTATGTGCTTTTTGGAGCTTCAAAGTTCTGGTCACCATTTACTTGCATTGTATGGACCTGCAGAGCAGAAATATTCTTCTTATAATCTTTGTGTTCTGAAGAAAGAAAGTCATACAAATCAGGGATGGCTTAAGTGAAAGTAAATGATGAGAGAATGTTCTGCCTTCAGTATTGCTGTACAAATGTTGATATTTATAAAGGCTAAGCATTATTATAAATGATCTTATCATCTCTACTTTCCTGGTAATTTATAATACCAATTAACACACTCTATGTATGGGATTGGTATCATAAAAAAACAAACAATATTTAAAAACAATATTATTATAAAAAAATGTAAATTTTTAATTCTATTACATTAATACTTTTAAAGCTACTCTGTTATTCAGCCAAAAGTAGTGAGTGGTTTTCTCGTTTCCCTGTTATTGTTCTTTGATTAATATCATTTATATGACATCCCAGCTAACAGGGAACGTTCCCACAACATTTGCTAACGTTCTGTAAAGGTTATGTAAATGTTAGGATAAAACGTTCTTAAAATAATGTTCATGGAACGTTGTTATGACGTTATAAGTGTTTGATAAACGTTCACATAACGTTCTAAAAAAACGTTCTTAGAACAATGTTTTTGGAACGTCCTTTTGATGTTATTAACAACTGGCAAATGTTCTCATAATGTTGGGAGAAAACGTTCTTAGAACAATGTTCTTGGAACATCCTTATAATGGTATTAACAACTGAAGATTGTTCTTATAAGGTTGGGAGAAAATATTTTTAGAACAATGTTCTTTGAACGTCATGTTGATGTTATTATCAACTGAATAATGTTCTAATAATGTTTGGAGAAACGCTTTAGAACAATGTTCTTTGAACATCCTTATAATGATATTAACAACTGAATAATGTTCTCATAATGTTGGGAGAAAACATTCTTAGAACATCCTTAATGTTATTAACAACTGAATAATGTTTAATCATGTTAGGTAAAAACATTTTAGAACAATGTTCTTAGAACGCCCTTATAATGTTAATAACAACAGAAGAATAGGGAAAAACATAAAACAGAATTTGTGGAACATCCTCAAGATGTTACTAATTACTGAAAAAACATTCTCATAATGTTAATAATCTTTTATCCAAAGAGACTTACAAATGAGGAACATCACAAGCAATTTGTCATAAGAGATAACAATATTCGTAGGACACATTGCCAAGTAGGGTGTAAGAGATTAGTACAGTGAAAGCTAGAGTAGAAGTGAAATATGCTAAATGGAAAGAGAGGTTTTTTATTTATTAATAGGAGTTATAGTAAGTGCATTATGGTTGTGGGTTAGTCAAGTGAATGCAGAAGAGTCTTGAGCTGTTTCTTGAAAGTTGTCATGTAGATCGGGTGGAGGTTGGCAGCTTGTTCCACCAAAGAGGGTGACGATTTTGATGAGTGATTTTGTGCCTCGTTGTGAAGGAACAACCAGGCGACGTTTGTTCATTGACCGTATCTGGCGTGAGGGAACATACACTTGTATATTGAGGTAAGGAGGTGCAGTCCTGAAGGTCAAAGTCAAAGGCTTGAATTTGATGTGGACGGCTGTTAGCCAGTGGAGTGAGGCTAAGAGAGATGTGATGTGTGTCCTCTTTGGCTGATTGAAGACCAGATGTGCTGCCATATGTTCTGGATAATCTGCAGTGGATTAGTCGTGCTGCCTGGAAGGCCGGCCAAGAGAGTGTTGCAGTAGTCCAGTCTTAAACTGACACCTGTCTAAAACCATCTGCAACTTCTCTTACAAAACAGCAGTTATATCTTAGTAAACTCCACACATAGTTTAATTCAAAAGGATTTTTTATGTATATTAAAGATTATCGGAAAGGCGGTCAATTCATTAAGTGACGAGCTTATTCAGTATACTGAAGCATGTCATCCATACACATCCATTCAAAAAGAACAGTGCACTAATCTTATTCTATAACTACTTCAATCATAAGCTGGCTGCTTTAAATGCTTTTTGAGTGTGCAATTACAGCTCGCGCTTGCAATATTCAGGCAATTATGGTTGTGACATAATGAGGTTTCTGGGATGGTAGTCGGGTTATTTACCAAGAGACCTCTAATCTAACTCTAAGAACAGACGTGTCTTTTTGTGAGCAGTTTCAGGAAGAGCACCACCAGCCTTCAGGGGTTTCTCCTTTTTGCATGCTTCAAATGGACATGATTCAGCAGTTCCCTGCAGATTATATGCACCAATGCTGTCTTGGTGTAATGCGAATACTGATTATTTTGTGGTTGCGTGGAAAGCTCAGAACAAGATTGTCAGCTGGCCAGGTAAAGGAGATCAGTTCCCGACTTCTTGGTTTAAGACCATCCCAGAACTTTTAGCAAGGAAGCCACGTGGCCTGGAAGAATTTGACAGGTGGAAAGCCACTGAACTGCGATAATTTGCCATTTACACAGGCAAAGTTGTACTGAAAGGCATTCTCTCTGATGAACTCTATGAACATTTTATGCTATTCAGCGTGGCATTGGCCATTTTAGTATGCCCACACCTAGTGAAAGAGTATAACTCATATGCAGAAGATCTGTTCGTGCACTTTGTGGAGGAGGGAAGAAAGTTGTATGGGGATGAGTTCTTGGATTATAATGTGCACTATATGGTTCACTTTGCCTCTGATGCATACACTTATGGTGGGCTAGATAAATGTAGTGCTTTTCCTTTTGAAAATTACCTACACCAGCTGAAGAGGTTAGTACGCTCTGGTAGGAATCCTCTGTCACAAATTGTCAAACGTCTCAGTGAAATTGACAAGCATAGAGAGGAAATAAAAAAACAGCCCAAAGCTGTGGTTGGTACTCAAAAACCAAACAATGCTTTTTCTCTCAGTGACATGCAGTGCTGTGAGGTTATTTCTGCCGTAGGTGAAAACGGAGACAAAGAAACAATGGTATTTTTCGCATTTATGAGAAACTTGAGAAATTCTTTTTTAGCCATATTTTGTGCAAGTGAGCCAGGTAAATTGATCTGTCGACTTTAATGCCATTTTATCAGTATTGACTGATATTCATACCTCTATAAAAAAACATCCAGATTAACAGAAGTGTGACCGTCCAAACATCTGCCTTGTCAATGATTGAGGTACAGTTTTTCATACACTTTTAAGTGTATTAAGGACATATTGTGTAAAATAAATGCATTTCACTGGATTTGTAGTTTGTTTGTTTTTATTTTTTTATCTTTACAAACGGTGTACTCTAGGCAAAACCCAATGAACCACTATTTCATACATTTGTATGCACCTGAGGACACATTTAAATTACTTTTCAGTGCACCTGCACTATGTTGATTCCAGACCCTCATTGTTGTTTATTTTTTAGAAATGCTATGCAGTGATTAAATTTCCTCAGGATAACACTGTTGACGTTGTGCCTTCTAAATGGCTCGAAATAACAAGCAAGGTATTACCAATAATTCTCATCTGACTGTTAAAACTCTTACAAATTTCTACAGTATATGCAGCTGTAGGTGGATGTCTTTTAAATTTTTGTCATGAAGCTCTTGTTCTAAACAGGCTGTATATTGCTATTGGCCGCGTAAAAACTTAACGGCCAAGGTGAAGTGAAGAGATGCACCTGATACTACACTCTGGTCAAAGCATGTTGCGTCCATTCTAGTTTATGCAGGTATAGGATCTATTTGAGGTTTCTGCTATATTCGTGGTTTATACTGTTCTATATTTTACTGTTCTACTAATTTATTTTCCAGACAGCTACGAAGAAGCCAGGTGCAAAGCAAATCAGGAAACCATAACTTCAAACTTGGAGAGTGAGGATGAAGATTTGATTTGTAGAAAATTAAGACCCCCAGCACGATAGAGTAGAGCATTGGATAGTGGCAAGTACAATATATATTTTATTTTGTTAATACAGCGTTATGACTTTGCATAGTTGTGTTTAGGTATGGATAAAAAAATTTTTAGTAGGGTGGTGCTATTGACACCAAATCAGAGTCTATATTTGTTGTGGGTCGTTTCAGTTCAGTTTAGTGGAACTTTCTGTATTAAATTATTTGACATATTTCTCATAGTCTATTTTTTTTTAAACAAGATGATGATAACCCTTCGGGACCAAAGATGTCACGAATTACAAGAAGACCCACATGTGAGTTAATTGAGTTGTTTTGATAAGCTCAGAGGCCTGTTGTAAGAAGCTCGTTGGAGGTTTCAGGTTGACAAAACCAGACATTTGCATACTGGTTAAGATCTGATTCTATGGTATAGTATATTTTTAAATATTAGACTATGTTTTTATATCAAAGTAGTTATATGAGTTTCCTAGCCTTTGTGTGACCCATGAGAGAGCATATGAGGTTACTAAAAGTGTTGATGCTGCAAAAACCACAATGAGCACCCAGCTGTAACAAAATAATCAGGCTAAGGACCTTGGAAAACAGCTGAAGATAAGGAGTAGAAACAACAAGTGGTCAAATTAATTAAAAAGATAAACTAAAGCCAAGTTTCTACCAGTAAAAAGATATCAAAAGACTCTGTGAGATAATGATGGTGAATAGTATCCATTGGTTACAAAAATAATGAAGGGGCATAGCAATGAGGTAATGCCAGATAACAAACTGTATAAAAGATGAGGTTTTGGACTAAGAGAGTCAGAACGGACAGCTGACTGGTCTCATGTTGTTTGTTGGTGTTCAATAAACTACAACTTTGGCATCTGGAACTGGGGACTCAGAGTTTTTTCTTACAACGAGAGAATCTTCGTGAATATTCCACGAAAATGGTTGCACTACATTCGTTTTAAACCTTTTCTGTCAACTCAGAGATTGAACTGTAGTTCATGATTAAACACAAAGCATGTGCACATGAATGAGTGACATGCTCTGCACAATTCATGTACATTTTAATTTCAATTTACAGGAAGAACAAAAACTGCTGATTCTGTGAAAGAAAATGTTTGGCTAAATCAATGAAACAAGTGAATTTATACAGTTAATAATTTCAGTAGGTCCAGAACAAGCTTAAAAAAAAACCATGTTAGCATAATAATTTTAAAATCTTTATATACTGATTCCAAAACGTTTTTGTAGTATATGTTTATATTAATTTACATTTAAAAGCTTAATATTAATTATCAAAATATAATTGCATTGTGGGATATATTAAGGGTATAATATCAATAATATTTAATTAATATAAAATAATTATAAATAATTTATAATTTTAAAAGCTGAGCCATTTTGTTTCTAAACTCCTTTCACTGTAAAGTGAGCTTTAATTTACAGGTGGTGTGTCTTGTGTCTTATTTCAGTTTGCCATCTAACCCAGAATAAAATCAGCTATGGAGCAGGTTAGCCTTGTAGCGTAAGTTACTGTGGTGTTGAACACTGCTAAAACCAGTCCACATTCTTAACACTAAAAAACATCTAGGTTCCCTGATGGGGGGAATGAGGCTTTGTGTCAAAGAAGCGACACTACGGGTCTCTTTTGAGTGCCAAATATGCCTCTGATCAATGAAAAAAGGCCAATGAGAAGTTGGCAGACAGAATTTGCATGTCCCGCCCCTGGACATACGGGTATAAAGGTGGGGAAATACGTCTGTTTCATTCAGGATTTTTCTGAGGAGCCTGAAATGGTCCGGTCACAACAGTGGCTCGGCTCAGCGACGTGGCTGGGAGGATACAACGTCTCAATCCATCCATCAGGGAACTAAGGTTACATCCATAACCTAGATGTTCCCATCTGTCGCATCAAATCAGAGGTATATTCGGCGCTCGAGAGACCCCTAGTGTCGCTTCTTTGACACAATATCAAAGGGAGCGACAGACGGGGAACTGTTTTTTGGGTAGCCACCAAATTTGCTTTGTGCAACAGGCCTCAATTGTCCTTTGCATAATGTAAAACTACCATTTAGTTAAACCTACAATTGTATGCCATTGATTATTCTTTTCTGAACTAGATGTGGAAGACCCACCAGCACCAAAGACATGCATTGCAAGCACACCTACATGTGAGTTAATTGTTTTCTGCTTAGTTTTCCACTGCATAATTTAAACCCAACATTGACTTAAACCCACCGTTATGTTCCAACACTTTAGTCACGCCAAGGACAGAATTTTTTAACAACAGAACTGGACAAAGAGAGCCTTGTGAGTTTTTTTCTATTCTTTGTAAACACACATAGGCATCGTATTTCATATAGTTGCTAGTAAACTTTTTTCTTATTTTTCAGGTCTTTTCACAAGTACCCCACGAACAGAGACTGACATTACTTCAACTATATCTGAAGTGGATGCCCATTATCAAGGTGGAAGAGATTAAAAAGTTTATACTAGCCATTTAATTGCATTAAGGTGACACTTTTATACATGCATTATTGATGTATAGTAATATTAGTAGTAAGTAATCATTCAAAAGTTAATTTATCCAGATGTTTTTTTTTGTTTAGTTTTTTTCATTCATAAATAACTACATTTAAATGTGTATAGTGCTTTTACAAAACACATTGTTGCAAAGTAGCTTTACAGAAGGTCATGCCTAAAAGTTAATCTAAAAATGTTTTTTTCATAATTATCTCACCCTCATTTGTGCAACACATAAAAATATACTTAGAAGGATAATTGAGGTGTTTTTGTCCATACAATGTAAGGCAGTGTGGTCCAAAACATTCAAGCTTCTAAAACGATATTAAAGTATCCTTAAAGATATTAAAATAAAGGTAATCTATACGACTCAAGTGGTTGTTCGTGCATGTTCATGAGAGAAGCTTGTTCACACTTGCACAGACCTGATCCATGTGCAGAGCGCTGTCCATAAGTTTAGCTGATGTACACAAGCAGCGCAATCAAAACATTATTTTAGGCACACATTCAGGCCAACAGTTGGTTGGCTCTTCTGAAGTTTGTATTAAAAAAACGTTTTAGCTATTTTCCTTGGTGGAAATTACACACTTCAGCTTTAGAGAAAAGATGATAAAATAAGTTCTATCTGGAAGACACGCAGGCTTGAGTGAGGTTTAAGATGGCATTTATTTGATGAATATAAAACAGAAATGTAATGTCTCTCTTTGGCAAAGGCCCTGTCTGGCAGTCCGAGGGAGTTGCACCCGGAACGTCATATCCTGCCGGAGATAGGAGGCAGGGGCCAGGAGCCTACCCCCTGTGGGACGGGGCTCAGCTGGTGGTGGTGGTGGGGTGGTGGAGGTTGCTGTGTTAGCACACTGAAACAGCAATATGATAGATCATAAGCAGACTTATAAAGCAATGCCTTACATGCGATTGGCTGGGAATTACCCAGCTAATGGTGTGATGATGTACAGCTGATCTTCCTGCTAGAACTACACTGCGCTTACATTTCAGTTGCATTAATTAGCAAAATTGAATGTCTTATGATAATCTCATAATATAATAAAAAATAAAAATAATAACTTGAGGCAATCTGTCCACTTCACAGGTGGAGAATCAGGAGAGTGGACTCCAGTAGTGTGTGTGTAATGTGTACACACACGTATATACCTTTACTCTTAATGTTATAAAATACACACACAAATGTATATTTATTGTTCTTTTTTTTATATCATTAAACCATTTTTTTCATGTTTTGAAAATTAAAAATCTGTTGTGAAAAGTTTTAATAAATGTTTCATATAACATAATTGTACATGATTTCTTTATTATGAGAAAGAATGCAGTTTGTAGGGTTGATTTTTTAGCAGGAATGATATCCTTCAAATGTTCTATTCATGGTAGGAAGACTGGACATTCTCATGTACTTGGAATATTACAAAGAAACATTCCAAGAATTATATTGTGAGTACTCTAACCTTTCAAAAAGGTACTCTAACCTTTCAATGACATTCTAAGTTCAACAAGAACATTGTAACATTGTTTAAATGTTTATTTAAACTAGGGCTGGGATAAACAATTATTTTTTAAACGATTAATCTAGCGATTATCTTTTCGACGCATCGATTAATCTAACGATTCATTTTTTCAGTCCGATTCGATTTCGATTCAATTATAAAATGTAAAAAAAAATACAAAAATCGCCGGGAGTTTGACTGACAGGCGATCTGATCAATCAATCATAATACACCATTTTTGTCCGACAAAGTAGTCAGGAGAGAGAAGATTAACGTCAGTGGATTTGAATTTGAATAATGGATTGTAGGCTACTGTACTGACGTCTTTCCGCGGTTAAAACATCAGTCCTTCTGATGTAGGCTACATTCATGTTTAGCCTATTTGATGCTATAAATTAACCAAGGAAAAGATGATCGGTTCACGAGCAGCTTTAACTGAGGCAATCTGTCACGACACATTAAAGAGCCACAAAATAGTACTATAATAATACTCTCTGGCGCCGCCATCTTTGTTTTGGGTCTGACGAATCGACGCGCATATTTTGCGTCGACGTATTTTTTGCGTCGACGTCATCGATGACTTCGACGCGTTGTCCCAGCCCTAATTTAAACATTATATTAGTGTTATATTGTATAAAACTTGAAGTATACTTTTTTTTGTTAAGTCATATTTACTGCTTCAGGAGAAATACATGTTTTTAATTTTTGTCTTTTGTCTTTTGTCTAGTTTGGAAAACTTGACCAAGCCAAATGAACAGTAAGTTATTCTTATAATATTTTTTTTCCCTAATCTATGTTAGTCGTTTGCATCATCTGCATACATAATGATATTGTTTGCATAATTCACATATTTACATCTGACCAGGTAGAGCACATACTGGTACTTACATACTGGTACTTTTTTTAGTTGGTGTTTTTAGTACGATCATACACATGGGCAACATAAGGTCCTGGGCCAGATGCAGCCCTTGGAGTGTTTCAATTACATTTATGTAATAGGCCCATGATGATGCTGTAGCCTACCAAAAATCAGTGAAATGCTGGGGCTACTGTAACAAGAAACATCATTGGCATGGCATTCAACTCAACTAGGCTATGTATAAATTGTACAATATGTGGCCCCTGACTTGCCTCATCATAGTACATGTGGCTAAAACTGTTGCACATATGCTCTAGCTGCCCATTTCAGGCTGGTGTGACATCACTAACTCACAGACAAGCACTTGAGACAGAGTGCTATAGGGAAGTTAGACTACATATTTTGATGTTTCTCAACAAAAAACATTAACAAATCGTCAAAAAAGTTGCTAGTCTATAAAATGGGAATTCTAGTCACCAGAGAAAAAAACTAAGTCGCTGAATTGCCAACACTACTTTACAGTAGTTTTGTATGCTACGTGTACTAGTTGATTGGATTAATACCAATTAGGTTAAGTGTGGGGGATGTATGTGGACCACCCCCAGCCCATAGAGTAATGGCTTATTTCCCAAACAATATGATGTTCACTTAAGCCTCATGGTTTTATAGGTGATCTTTGTCTACAGATATGTTGGTTTTTGATGTTCACAAAAAATTATGTGTTATGATTGCACAGGCACTTTGTTTCAGTAGAGGAGCTGCAGAGGAGATGCTCTGCACCAGAAAAATTCTCTGGTCACCTCATGGTGACTTATTTGAGGAAGGCAAAGGGGAAAAAAAGGAGCTTGTGAGGGAATTGAAAGAGGCAGGGGTGCAGCTGAGTCCGTATGGCTCAAACACTACAATGTGCTCCAAACTAGTTGAAGGTAACATATATGTAGTCAGAACTAGGCGATTTCTTAAAGGTGTACATTCAAACAGATTCCCTTATTATTGAATAGGTGTTCCCACCAAAGGTTATAGAACTGCAAGTTTTAGAATGTCAGCCATGTTGGAGGCATAAGTAGCCTAGGTGAATGAATGAGGCATAGGCAAACAAATGCCAGTGGCCATACAGTTCAACAAAATGTAAACTGTTTAGTAACTAAAATATAAACTACATTAGTAACATGTTAATGTCTCATTTACTCATTGGCTCATTTTGTGACACAGAGGATTGCCAAGGTCTTGCTAAAGACCTAGGATATTTGACCAAGGAAATACCCTTCAAAATCATAGGCCAGCAGCTGGCCGAGCGAGGCTGCAGAAGAGAGTATCATGACTTGAGGTAAAATATGCATACAGATATCTTTTTCCTTCCACTTTTTAAGTCTTTCTCCTTCTGAATTGGCATAATATTGTTATGCCAGTGCTTTCACTCAATTTGTAATTGTACTGTATTATAATGTAACTTGTCTCAGATTTCTTTTGTTTGTTTACAGTGCTGAACTCGACATAATCGAACAAGTTTTGGGCGACAACATGGACATGTATTCCAAGGTCACACACACACTTGGACCCCAAGTATGCCAGGTTGTGTTTCAGATCATCAGAGAGTGCCTTGTTGCAAAAGCAAGGGCTCTAGAAAATAGAATTTTGACACTATTTCTGACACAATTACACCATGTGCTGCACACTGTTCACTGTACTGTTAAATCACTGCAAAAAATGCAATTAAACAATATTTTTTGGTTAAATCTGTTTATTATTATTATTATTTAGCACTTGTATCTTCTTGTTTTGCGCTTTCTGTAAAGCTCTCGTTTGGCTTGCTCTATCTATAACACCATCACGGACTATAAACAGAATAAAAACTCCGCCATGAACACCGTTGCCTCTCTCCCGGACGAGCTTAATACTTTTTATGCTCGTTTCGAGGACAACAACAATACCGGCCTCGCGGAGAGAGCACTCGCGGCCGATACTACAGATGATGGTTCACTCTCCGTCTCTGTTGCGGATGTAACCTGATCCTTTCGACGGGTGAACATTCGCAAAGCCGCGGGTCCAGACGGCATTCCGGGCCGCGTCATCAGAGCATGCGCGAACCAACTGGCTGGTGTTTTTACGGACATTTTCAACCTGTCCCTCTCCCTGTCTGTAGTCCCCACATGCTTCAAAACATCAACCATTGTGCCTGTACCGAAGCAATCAAAAATCACATGCTTAAATGACTGGCGTCCTGTTGCCCTCACCCACATCATCAGCAAATGCTTTGAGAGGTTGATCAGAGATCACATCTGCTCTGTTCTGCCCACCTCTTTGGACCCATTGCAGTTTGCCTACCGTAACAACCGCTTCACTGATGATGCTATTGCATCTACAATACACACTGCTCTATCCCACATGGAAAAAAGGAACACGTGTGTGAGAATGCTGTTTGTAGCCTACAGCTCAGCATTTAACACCATAATGCCCTCCAAGCTTGATGTGAAACTCCGGGCTCTGGGCTTAAACAGCTCGCTGTGCAGCTGGATCCTGGATTTCCTGTCAGGCAGACGTCAGGTGGTTAGAATGGGCAGCAACATCTCCTCATCACTGACCCTCAACACTGGAGCCCCGCAGGGCTGTGTTCTCAGCCCACTCCTGTATTCTCTGTACACACATGACTGTGTGGCGACACATAGCTCCAATGCCATCATTAAGTTTGCTGACGATACGACGGTTGTAGGTCTGATCACTGACAATGATGAAACAGCCTACAGAGAGGAGGTGCACACTCTGACGCGCTGGTGTCAGGAGCACAACCTCTCCCTCAACGTCAGTAAAACCAAGGAGCTTGTGGTGGACTTCAGGAAGAAAGACAGAGAACACAGCCCCATCACCATTAATGGAGCTCCGGTGGAGAGAGTCAGCAGCTTCAAGTTCCTCGGTGTCCACATTACTGAGGAACTCACATGGTCCGTCCACACTGAGGCCGTTGTGAAGAAGGCTCACCAGCGCCTCTTCTTCCTGAGACGGCTGAGGAAGTTTGGAATGAACCAACACATCCTCACACGGTTCTACACCAGCACTGTAGAGAGCATCCTGACTGGCTGCATCACCGCCTGGTACGGCAATAGCACCGCCCACAACCGCAAAGATCTGCAAAGGGTGGTGCGAACGGCCAGAAACATCATCGGAGGTGAGCTTCCCTCCCTCCAGGATATATATAACAGACGGTGTGTGAATAAAGCTCGGAGGATTATCAAAGACTCCAGCCACCCGAGTCATGGGCTGCTCTCACTGCTTCCATCAGGCAGGCGGTATCGCAGCATCAGGACCCGCACCACCCGACTACATGACAGCTTCTTCCCACAAGCAATAAGACTTTTGAACACATGATCTCTCACGATCTACAATCAGCACTGCACTTTATTAATCTTCATTCTGTCAATATATTCTCGCTCCCAATTCAGTTAGTGTATATATATATTTATACCCTTATCTAGTGTATGTGTATTCTACATTGTGTGTATTGTGTACATTTGATATGTAAATTGTTGTGTAGGTATGTGTACATTTGTTATGTAAATTGTGTTGTGTAAATATGTTGTTATTGTAAAGTGGTTTATGTCTCGTCACTGTCATTACTGCTATGTTGCTCGGAACTGCACACAAGAATTTCACCTGCTGTTGCACTCGTGTACACAGTAGTGTGACAATAAAGTGATTTGATTTGATTGATTTGATTTGATCTGCTGGCGATAAGCATGAAGTGCATGTATTTTTATTTTTATTGACACAATGCCAAAACGATTGAAGGTCACTGTGTGTGCCCTCTTCGCTGTAGTGTACAGGTCACTACTATACATGTAATTTCCTGATTTGCTCCACTCCATAAATCTGTCAACATAGACTGAAGTTGAACTTGTGCATTGACATTTGTTGGCAAAAACAGATTTTCGCTTCCAGCAGTGGGACATGTAGTGGGACATGTAGAATGTGAATTGTTGGTGGTTTGCAGGCAGTCAGCAACATGTAAGCACACACACTTTTGACCGTAACTGTTGACAGCACAGGTACAAACGGCAGGGTCACCAGTAAATACAAATGTGGCACTTACATCAGTGGGGTGAACAGTGATGAAATCACCATCAACGTGGTACTGTTTTTTGGCAACAATATCTCTAGCCATGTCAGCACGTAGCTGTGCAATATCAATACATTTCTGTGCTTCAGTGTATGCTGATACAATATGTGTGCATACATTTCCCTTATCATACAATCCACAGTCACACTGCATCTTGACTAGATCCACAGTGTTCAAACTTGAATCTGAGTTTGGGCTTGCCCCTATTTGCACAGAGCACTTTCCTTGCTCATTTATCAGGATCTGCTGTCCCACTGTGTTCTTGGCTGCTGTAGATGTTGATGCTGACGAGGAGACCCTCAGTCTTCCTGCATCTGCCAAGTCGTCCAGGTAGCTACATTAACAAAAGAGCATTTAGTCTGAGGATAACAGGCATTATTGTGTATAAAATGAAATATAGTATTGACCTTTTTAATCACAGAAATTGATCATTTTTAATTAATTCAATTCTCATTTAATTCCATTCATGCAGGACATGTAACAGAGGACAGTATTGTGAGCATAGAATTAGTCGTTTCAAGTATCTGAAAGATAATATTACCAAATTTACTTAACACTTACTCAAATGGCATTACAGAATTAATATCCTAATAGGCAGTGTGACCAAAATTAATGTGATAAACATCACAATAACGTTACACTGGCCTTACCAATAATATTTTTGAATATCACCACATAGCAAGTGAAGAAGTTGATCAACTCTTCTGTTTGCCTCTCCCCTTAGGAACTGGTATTTAAGCGCCATAAAAACCTAAAAGGGGAAAACAATAATATACTGTTATGAGTAAATCATAAATTGAGAAAACAATACTCACTCATTGTTGGGGAGATAGGATTGTGATATTGGAAACAATAACTTAATTTGTAAATACAAAAAAACAGTTCCAAATGTGACCAGAAAAATTGTTCAGTGTTCTCATTAGAAGAGAAATGTGCCGTCTAGGGAACCAAATGTTCCCGATCATGAGTTACTTTTTTGTTTTATATCATGCATTGTAATGTTTGAAAAAACATGATTATTAATCTTTGACCACCTCTCTGCCTTGTTGTTGGTGTCACTGCTGTTGTGCTCAAACAGTCGTCCAAAATTGGCCCATAGTGCTGCATGTGGAAGCCAGTGCACCTTCAGGTATGTTGTCACTCGATTGCTGCCAAGCTGGGCATCAAGGTCATTGCACACGCTAGTGGACACTTTTTAGAGAGCAGCAGTACTGCTGCATAGAACTAATGATCTAAATTCTTTCGACTCTAAAAATTGTAACTACACTGAACTAACAACTAAAAGCAATGAAATAGTGAAAGAATGCATTAATAAAACATGATCTTGCTTTGTTTTATATTTCCCTGTGGGTCGTTATTCACATTTCCACGATAATAATTACTAGAAAGGTTTCCAAACCTCTCTTCTTATTGACAAATTCATCCAGATCTGACAAGAGCCCATAAAGGGATAGTTCTCCCAAAAATGAAAATTCTCGTATTTACTCACCCTTATGCAATCCAAGATGTGTATAACTTCCTTTCTTCTGAAGAACACAAATTATGATTTTTAGAAACATTTCTCAGCTCTTTTGGTCCATACAATGCAAGTGTATGGGTGCCAACATTTTAAAGAAAAAAAAAAGAAGACATAAATCATCATTAAAATAATCCATAAGACTCCAGTGGAATGGAATCTTCAGAACCAATATAATAGGTGTGGATAAGAAACAGATCACTTTCACATTCTTCTTCTGCATATCGATTTGTGTGTTTTTGGTGTTTTTGGTGATTCACATTCTTCTCTGCATATCACTCCCTGCTGGGCTACTAGAAGTAATTTAAGCAAAAAATCTTTGGAGCACACAATATTTGGCATTGTACTGACCCACAGAGCTGAAATATTCTTCTATAAATCTTAATTTGTGTTCTGCAGAAGATGGAAGTCATACACATCTGGGATGGCATGAGGTTGAGTAAATGATGAAAGAATTTATATTTTTTGGGTGAACTACCCTTTTAAAGTGATAGCTCAAAGTGGATAGCTTTAAAGTGGTAGCCTCACCTGTGGCCTCGACTATCCTAGAGTAATCCTAGGCCTGTGGCCTCGACCATACCAGAGCTAATGCCTGTGACCTTGACCATCCCAGAGCCAACGCCTGTGGTCTTGACCATTCCAGAGACAACGCCTGTGGCCTTGACCATCCCAGAGCCAATGCCTGTGGCCTTGTCCATCCCAGAGCCAATGCCTGTGGTCTTGACTGTCCCTGAGCCAATGCCTGTGGCCTCGGCTGTAACAATGCTCCCAGCTGTCTGGAAAAGAAGGAAATAGACACCTTTCCTCAGTAGCTGCCAGTGCTCACGAACACAGAGGTAGTTACTCAGTCACTGCAGGTGATCAAGAACATGGAGGTTGTTCCCCAGTCGCTGCCAGTGCTCACAACCACGGAGGTCGTTCCCCAGTCAATGCCAGTGCTCACAACCATGGAGGTCATTCCCCAGTTGCTGCCAGCGCTCTCAACCACGGAGGTCGATCCCCAGTCTCTGGTAGTGCTCATGACCATGGAGGTCGTTCCACAGTCTCTGCCTGTGCTCTCAACCATGGGAGTCAGTTCCCAGTCCTCCACAGCTTTTAATCCAGAGCCTTGCATGGCACTTAGTCCAAGTCATCCACGGTACATATTCCTGAGCCTTCCATGGCGCTTAGTCCCGAGCCTTCCATGGCGCTTAGTCCCGAGCCTTCCATGGCCTCGTCCCTCGATCCTCCCATGGACTCCCATGACTCTGCCTTCCATGGTTTTGCTCCATGAGCCTCACACAGCTCTGCCTTCTTTGGCTCGAGCCTCTATCGGCTCCACTTGCCTCTGCCCTCTATGTCTCCGTCAGATCTGCCCTCTGAATCTTCTACGACTCCACCATCAACCCCAGAAACTCCACCTCCTACATTTCAGTCTGCTTCACCACGGTCTTCACCTCCTAACATTCCGAACCCTACTTTAGTTGCTCCACTTCCAGATCCACCTATGGCTCCTCCTACGATTTCTCCACCTCCAGTGACCGAATCACCTCCCAGGCCTCCTGAACCATTCCCTGCCCTGTGGCCGCCTCTCAGGCCCTCCTGACCCAGTCTCTGCCCTGTGGCCACCTCCCAGTCCTCCTGATTCTATCCCAGACCTGAGGCCACCCCCCCCCAGGCCTCCCTATTCTATCCCAGCCCTGAGGTTGCCCCCCAGAACTCCTAACCCAGTCATTACCTTGGGGTCTCCTCCCTGGCCACTTGATTGTCTTCTGGGTTCCCTTTTCATCTGTATCATCCTGCCCTCCTCATCAATTTTTGGGGCACCAGGAGTTGCCTCTTAAAGGGGGCATTAATGTCTCCTTCGTGTTTCTAAGGACACTTAATTTTTAAGTGGTTTTTGTCCTCTGTTTCCACCAGATTACTTTCCCCGAATGCACTGCCCTCATCACTGCCATCTGTTCTCCATCATTCTCACCTGTTCTCCATTCCATCATCATCTCTTGTGTATATATATCCACTGGTTTTCCCCCTCATGGTCAGTTCTTGAATTGTGAGATTGTGTTGTTACTTTGTAGATTTCCTAGCGTTGTTTCCTTGATTGATTCCATGTATGATAATTTGTTCCACTCCAGCATATACTATTAAAAGTCTGAAAGTTGCATCTCCTCTCTTTCTCTCCATGAACCAACGTTACAATGGGTTTGTAGAGGTAGCAGTATAAATATGAAAAATAAAATGTAAAAATAATGATTTTTCATTTTGAACACATTTTGCATAAATATGAATTTTCAAGTTTTTTACATGAATATATTGCACCATACTGCATTGCACTATACTTTACTATGCTGTACATGGCTTTGATAAACATTATGTAAATATGTCGCTTAGATATTTTGTCTCTGACAGTATGCTCCGTGCATCTGCGGATGAAAAAATATGAAGTGGCTTAAATGTAAAAACTAAGTTTGGTGTGTTGCTTGTTGTGGAACCTTCTCTAAAGAACTAATTTTTTAGTTGGTAGTTGGTAGCTTAGCTTGCTAAATTTGAGTAGCTTGCCAAACACTGATACTAATATACTCATGAGAACACCCTACAATAGCAGTGGTTCCCCTACTGTCACTCACTCGACGTTGTGTCGATGTGGTGACACTAGAGGAATTTACCGAGTTGCTGTATGTTCACAGTATTTTTTTTACAGTAGCACTTGTACAATAACAGCTGTATACTTCAAAGTGAACCGATGCAGTGTGATATTTTTACAGTAATTTGTTGTGTCATGACAGCAAACAGTCTAGCCTTCATTGATTTCAAAGTAAACCTTTTTCAAATTGTAGATTTTAACCATAAATTTATGGAGCCAGGATTATGACAAAACAATTTGAATTTGAATCGTGTAAATTTGAATTATGGACTTTTGAATTGGAACTGTAAATGTGATTTTGCCAAATGAAATATTACGTTGTATTTTAAATAGATTTGAATTTGAATTTTTTAAACTCCAATCCTGAACATTTCATATTTAACCAAATTTAATTGTTTTTTTAATGGCACAATTTTCTAAATATGTATTTTCAAACAGCTAATTTTTGGTTCTGAATTCTTACACTGTAAATATTCAGTTTTAAAAAATACAGCTTCAAGTTTTCAAGATGAAGAAGAAATTCAGAACACCAAATTCAATATCTAAAATTCAAACTGCAGAAATTCAGATCTACAGAAAGTGGGTCAGAGTTCAAGCTTCCATGTTCCACAGGGAAGAGTCTCTGAAAAGTCGAACAGAGCATTTTGGCCAATTACAGGTCAAGCCTGTGCGTGCGGAATCTTCTTCCCGTTTTCTTGAGAGGCAATGAACTAATGTGGCAAGTGACAGATGAAGAAGAAATTCAGAACACCAAATTCAATATCTAAAATTCAAACTGCAGAAATTCAGATCTACAGAAAGTGGGTCAGAGTTCAAGCTTCCATGTTCCACAGGGAAGAGTCTCTGAAAAGTTGAACAGAGCATTTTGGCCAATTACAGGTCAAGGTGCAATAATTCTCTGGCACCAGCGTGATTCAAAAGGTCACCATTCTGACCATGAAGTGGTCCTTAAACTTTTATGATTTATATTTTTATGGTTAGCACGTTAGCACATTCTCAGCACATGTGAGAATGTGAGTGTTCTCTGGTATTTGTTTTAGCATAAAGTATATTTAGTATGAAAGTGATTAGTAGCTATTTGTTAGAGAAAGCATCACATATAACTCAATAATTAATGTAATTCTGCTTCATTCTGTGATCGGAATCCACATCAGATCCAAGTCGGATGTTATTTCAAAAACTTGGTGTTTGTAAGTTCCTTTTGAGCTCAAGACGTGAACATCACGAATGATCATTCAGATGTGTTTGATTTAGCAGGCGTGATTACATTATACGATTAATTTCATGCAAATTGTAAGCTTATTGTAAGGCGTTTAAAGGCTAATTTACACACCGAACTCCAACAAACGTTCCAAACACAGTGTGACTGTCACAGAGAGTGCACATTAATAGCCATTAATCCGCGCGCATATTGACGCTCGCACGCACGATAGAGTAAAGCAGCGCGAGGAAAAACGAAGAACTCGCGCGCGCGTTATAAACCCTCGCGCACATTATTGCCACAGTAGTTCATTGCCGCTCGAGAAAACGGAAGATTCCGCGCGCGCAGGACATCACGACAAGACAATTCCCCAAAGTCTTTGGCATATCCTCGCGTGCGAGATCTTTATTGCTCGCGCAGAAGATGTCCTGTGCGCGCGGAATCTTCTTCCCGTTTTCTCGAGAGGCAATGAACTAATGTGGCAAGTGACAATAATGCGTGCGAGGGTTTAAAACGCGCGTGCGAGTTCTTCCTTTTTCCTCGCGCTGTTTTACTCTATCGCGCATGTGAGCGTCAATAACTTGCGCATTAATGGCGTTGAAATCATTAATCATAATGATTAATAAAATTATGAAACAGTAAAAAGGCTTATACATTTTGACGAACCTTTTTATGCTGCTTGTTTAAACTTATTTTGCAGCTTTGAAGGTTTATGACAAGAAAACGTGAAATGTTCCGTTTAAATATAATTTTATATAGCATTGGCCAAACACAGGTGACTCCAGTTCAATTCTCCCTTTTTTGCCAATTTCATTCTTCTCATTTCCATCAGACAGGAATATTGTCAGCCATCTGACAGTGTAAAGGTGAAAAAAAGTGTGATTTTACATGTAGAACATACACTTAATATGTTGTTATTTTATATGTTTTATTATACACTATAATGCATTGCTGTGCAAATCGTATCTGGTTCAATTTACACCAGGGTGCAAATTGAATATGTACTACTATTTACACTGTGTAAAAAGCATCTATCTTACCTAATTTGGTAATTACATTTTATCTTATTAATTTCTTGGAATTTCACTAAGTATATTTATTCATTTGTGCATGTGTTTGGTATGTTTGATTAGTTTTTTGTACTTCTTAAGCAGTTATGCCAGTGCAAATATATTACATTTTATATTTTTGAGTTTTTGAGCTAAATAGCTTTACATTTATTGACATGTTTATTTGCACAATTTTAAGCTTGCTTGCTTATTGATGTGTTTTGTTTGGTGTACCTGTAATTTCATTTTGAAAATCTGCTTAGCCATAGTGTCTTGATCAAATGAGTCTGCCAGTGAAATTAAATCCCCATTTTACATCATAGCAATTTCATTAGCACATACAAGAATTCTACAAAATTATTTTATTATGTATCTAATATAACTTTGTAAATACAACATTTAATGATTTTTAAATGATATGTTATACATAATCTTCTTCTTCTTTCCTTTATTTATTAGAGACCATGCACAATTTTAAACATAAATATTACAATTTGATGCATTGTACCAGAGTTAGCCACAGGCTAATTTACATCTGCAGTCCCTAGGTAGGGTACAAACAAACAAATAACACACCCCCACCCACCATCCCATACACACACATACACAAAACACATTTTGTCAGCACAACATCAGTGTCAATGGGTACAGATCTGAGTGGTCTTCAGAAAAGATTTCAGTTGTGATTCAAAACTCTTAATGGAACTGCAGTTCTTTATGTCATCTGTTATTGCATTCCACTGTGTAGTGGCTTTAAAAGAAAAAGCAGATTTTCTAAAGGTTGAACGGCAAAAATGTATGTTACAGTCAAAAATAGAAGCTTCTGGTAGATTTTACAGAAATTGACAAAAACATAAACCAGTAAACATACAGGGGTCAGGCCGTGTAGAATTTATACACTAGAGTCAAGATTGAAAAGAGTCTAACATTTTCAAAACTCAGTAAATTATGTTTCTCTAGGATCTTGCAATGGTGGTACCGAAATGGCTTTTTATCAAGGATTTTTATAGCTTGCTTATATAATAATTTTAGAGGTCTGATGGCAGATTCACTGACCTGTCCCCAACAGGTAATGCAGTATGAAATATGTGAAAAAATTAAAGCATGCATAAATATTTTGACTACATCCATAGGGAGGGACGATCTAACCTGTTTAAAGTTTGCCAAGTTATATTTGATAGTTTTTGTCATTTTCTTGGTGTGCTTCTTGAAGTTAAGATTAGAATCTAAAATGATACCAAGATATTTAAATTCAGTAACTATATCAATTGATTCATTTTTAATAAAGATGTCTGCTGTTTGAATCTACCTTTTGTCTTGCTAATATTCAAGGTAAGACAATATTGTTCAAGCCATTCAACAACACCTTGCATGGCATGAGTTAATTTCTCAGCTGCTGAGCTTTTTTTGCATGTGTGTACAGAAAAGTGTCATCAGCATATAGTTATATATCAACACCGAGACAGTGTTGTGGAAGATCATTAATATAAAGACTAAAAATAAAGGACCTAACACAGATCCTTGAGGTACGCCCATTGTGTTTTTCATATAACTAGAGTGTGCATCTTTAATTCTAACACACTACATCCTATTTGACAAGTAAGATGAGAGCCATGCTAGTGTTTGTGCTGAAAAATTCAATTTAGAAAGCTTGGAAATAAGGACATCATGATTCACTGTATCAAAGGCTTTACGCAAGTCCAAGAATACAGTGGCAACAACTCCTCCCTTATCAAGTTGTGTTCTTACTTTTTGTATGTGTAAAATGTGTATGTGTAAAATGGCTGTTTCTGTGCAATAGTTCTTCCTGAAGCCAAATTGCATGTAATTTAAGGCAGGGTTGCAGTTATTTAAATGTGTTGTCAACTGCTCTATAATAATTTTCTCCATAACCTTTGACAGTACTGGTAATATACTTATCAGTCTATTATTACTTGCTTCATAGCGGTCTCCAGATTTGGAGACAATTGCAACATTTTCTTTTCTTACCCTGAAATCTGAGATGTATATCTCCTGTGTGAAGTTGTTCTTGCCCTATAAGGTTATTCATATTTTTCCAGATTTTTTTACTATTACCTTTAGCCTCATTTATTACTTGAAGATAAAAACGTGATTTGGCTAATCTCAATTCCTTAACCACTTAATTTCTCAAACCTTTATTAATCAAAATATCTGTATCTCTATCTGTAATAGTTGTATAACCAAAGTTATAGATCGTGAAATTAAGTTAACAACTTTTTAAGTTGTGTTTTTCAGTTAGCTTAAACATTTTGCAAGCTATCTGCTAAATAATTACTGAACCACAATGTTACAAAATATATTACATATTTGCACCACTTACAATATTACATAGACACCAGGCAGTTATGACGAAAATAACTCTGTCCTAAGCAGGTTTGAGTACATTTAAAAACATTTAGGTAAAACAAATTTTCCAAAAACATTTCTTTAATGCATGAATGCTTTCTAAATAAACATGTTAATTACTTATGTGAAGCCAGTCAAGTTATTTCAATAGGTTTTTGATTAGGTATTACAAATGGTTCCCCTCTGGGTACTCGATTTAACGGGTTGACTCGTGTCATCATGACATTTGCCCTGCAGCAAAGACCTGAAGGTATGCGACTAAACAGAAATTGACAATGAAAAATAAGCCTATCCAGAAAAATATTTACTGAAGTGTGACAACTAACTACTTGTATGTGTGCAGTCACAAACGTTCCTTTATAGTCTTTAGAAATAAAAGAAAAAGATGTCAAATTATGTAAATGTGCTAAACCTGAAGTATGTGATTTCTGTTCCCCTAGCATTACCACATTTAAAAAATATGTTTTCAAACAGATACCAGAAAACGTCTTGATTACTGTCGTAACCTGATGGAGGGAATGAGATGTTGTGTCCATGTAGTGACATTAGGGGTCGCTCTTGAGAGCCCTGAACACCTCTCATCTTTTGAGAAAAGGCCAATGAGAATTGGCGAGAGGAATTTCGAATTTCGAAGCAACGCTCCTCCTCGACCCGGCATTGCCCGCCCCCATCGCGAGGCCCCACCCCCAGGTATGCCAGAAGGCCCCTCGCCCCCAAGGATCGTCTCCTTAGTGCCCCTCGCACGGAGCATGGCTAACGCTTCCAACCCATCACGGTGGCTCCCCCGGACATAAGGGTATAAAAGGGAGCTGGACAAGGGGATTCATTCAGGTTTTGTGCTGAGGAGCAGAGACACGGACCCGGCCATTTCAGCGGCTAGTACAGCATTGTGGCAAGAGGGACACAAAGTTTTGTTCCCTCCATCAGGGAATGGAGTTTGCGGCAGTAACTTTCACCTTCTGTCACTCACTCGAAATTGTGTTGATGTAGTGACACTAGGGGACCCTATGGAAAAATACCACAACATCTGAACCGTGTTACGTGAACTGCCGATGCAGGAGCAAGCAAGCTGCTGTGTGTGTAATTGCAGGTGCATCAGACTGCATGTAACCTCCCCCAATGCCCCAAAAGAGGGTTAGGGTTAGGTGGGGGTAGGCAATGCCGGGTCAAGGAGGAGCGTTGCTTCGACCCGAGGCGGCTGTGCTGAGGGGGAGTTCAAAGCACTTACCTTGCTCTGCGAAACCGGCATAGGGCGGGTTAGCGACTGAGGAGGAGGGCCTCTTGAGCCATGCTCGAGACTCATTACAACTGGCTGGCTGTAAGTGTTCATGGGGCCCTGGCTGCGGGTGCACAGTGTCCAGCTGCCATGAAAACAGCGGCTGTGGACACCGATTATGTGACCGAAGGAGTGAGTAAACTGCTCTTTTTTGGGTACCGCAGGCTGTTCGAGGTGAGGCAAACAAAAAGAAAAGGGAAACAAAAGATTTACCTCTCTGCCCTCCACTGAGAGTGGAGTGGTCTGGATACCAGCTCCGTAGGGATCTCGCCAGATGGCAGAATTCTCCGGGTCACAGCATCACAACTGCCTTATACATCTGAGGGACCTCAGTGTACCCGTGGGCCACCCTGCCGTCGAGGGTAGAGTGAGCGTATAAACCTAGAAGTCTGTTTCGGCCAGTGAAAGTTGCCCTCCATGACCTTGTGAGTTTGTCACGCACCTCCGGAAAGAAAGGAACCGAGAGGGGGGTGGGGGGTGGTGTGTGCCCTGAACCCATCATTGAGCCGCGAGCACTCAGGGGTGGCTGGAGGGTTCCAGTCCAACCCGATACTCGCAGCGACCTGGTTAAGCATGGCGGTCAGCTCTGCATCGGCCTCAGACTGGGCGGGCAGACCCGAAGGTGGCAGCCCAGTCGAGTCAGCGTCCGACATCGCCAGTACGCTTTCCGATGCAACAATCAAAGACTCATCCAGCTCGTGGGCCCCGAAAGAGACGTCAAGCTGGCCGTGAGGCAGGGTGGTCTCATTTTGGAACCAGACTGGGGCAAATGAGCGTGCTGTGAAAGGGAGGTCCGCTGGGAATTACCCAGCAAAACCGTGCCCATTGAACTCCCCAAATCGCCTCCAGCACCAGCTGGGCCGGCCTCATACCAGTGGGAAGAAGGCGCAGCGCGGGGCGGCTGGAGTGGCTTTCCTCCATTTGAAGAAGGAAAGCTGTGCTCTGCAATGTTGCCATGGTCATGTTCTCGCAATGAGACAAACGCTGCCTCAGTGTGATCGCTGCCCAGGCATGTGTGACAGCGCCCATGGTCATCAGAAATGGAGAGATAAGGACTGCATCCAGGAATCACACAGAGATGGAAAGGCATCTTTATGAAGACGCATCTTTAAAATGACATTCGAAGAAGTCTACTTCTGCTCTTTAAAATCTCTCCCACAATTGTTCCTGTGCTAAATCGAGGTGGAGTTTCCACTCGCCCGTTGGTATGTTTTGTCTGGACAGAAAATCTGCTCCCACATTTAGGCGTCCATGGATAATTCAGGTGGCGAGAGTGTAGACATTGATGATTTATGTAGGAGACTGCTGCTGTGTTGTCCGCCCGAACAAGGACATGGAAGCCTCCCAGATGTCGGAGGAAGTATTTCAGGCCCAGAAATACCGCCATCAGCTCGAGGCAGTTTATGTGCAAATTGAGCCATTCTCCTTGGGCTGGACGACCACTTAAGACCACACCCCAACCCGTCAGAGAGGCGTCTGTCGTTAGCATCTTGCGATGGCATGACACACCCAGACTGGGACCCAAGGTAAGAAACCGGGGTCTGAACCACATAGAAAGGGAACGAAGCACTCGGCACGTAACCCTTATCTGCCTTAGGGTTTTGGCCCATGGATGAAACCCCTTGGCTTTTAGCCACAGCTGAAATGGTCTCACATGGAGAAGGCCCAAAGGAATCACCGTGGACGCAGACGCCATGAGACCTAATATTTGTTGATACTGGAAAAGAGTGCAACCTTGACCTAGCCTGAGATTGCTCAGGGAGTTTTGATACTGGAATCAAACTCAGGGAGTTTTTGATACTCGTATCATGGAAATGATACGAGTGGGAGACAATTGTGCCCGCATCGTGATCGAGTTCCATATAACCCCTAGATAGGTAATTTCCTGGGTCGGAGAGAGAACGCTCTTTTTGACGTTGAGTCTCAGACCCAGAGAACCCAGATTAGCTAAGACGAGAACTCTGTGCTGAACTGCTAGTTCTTGAGACTGTGCTAGTATCAGCCAGTCGTCTAAATAATTCAGAATGCAGATGTCCTGGAGCAGTGCTGCATCCATGCATTTCGTGAATGTGCAGGGTGATAGGGCTAGGCTGAATGGAAGAACCCGATATTGGAAGGCTTCGTCCTCGAAAATGAACCTCAGGAACTAACTGTGCTGTGGCAGAATTCCGATATGGAAATACATGTCCATAAGGTCGACCTTGACCAGCCAATCGTAATGTTGGATCTGAGACACGATCGCCTTGACAGTTAGCATCTTGAACCCTGACCGTGCGGTTCAAGCCTCGAAGATCTAGAATCGGACGCAACCCCCCACCCTTCTTGGGAACCAGGAAGTATCTGCTGTAATAGCCTGACTCTTTCTCTGGAAGGGGAACATGTTCTATGGCCCCTTTGACCAAGATATTTTGCAGATCTTTCCACAGTAGACATGCCTGTCCCGGTTTCACAGTAGTGTGAACCACGCCTTTGAAACACGGAGGATGGCGAGCAAATTGAATTCTGTAGCCTCTTTCTACTGTTTCTAGAACCCACATAGAAATACCTGGAAGAAGTTTCCACGCAGGTTCTCTGAGATGGGTATTAATTCTGATTCCTGTTGAGGTGATGTCGGGTGTTCCGCGTCCTGGAATAAGGCAGGAAACAGCGGTACACCCAACTTTTTGTTGCAAGCCTCTGCCTCCCAAAACACCAGAGGTGGCGGGAAAGGAGAGGATTCGTGAGGGTACCGGGAGGGGCGAAGTGGATGGTACGCGCGCCCCGTCCCGAGGGGAGCTACCCCCACTTGACTGAGCGCAAGACCATCAGGGTTTTTTCCTTTTTGAAATAACTGCCCTGAGGTCTTGCTTTGGAGGCTGTCGGGGGCGATGCGCCTGTCCCCAGTCGTTAAGAGGGGGAGCACGACTTGCCATGCTCTGTTTTTGAGCCTCCCTTCTAGCAGGACCGGGGCGGGACTGGGTGGCTGACGGCCCCGATCCCCTGGATCAAGGCAGGAAGCAAAAGTACACCTAACTCTGTTGGAAGCCTCTATCACCAGAAATACCAAAGGCGGCAGGAGTGAAGAGGTTTCGTGAGGGTATCGGGAGGGCCAAAGTGGATGATGGCCCCGTCCCAAGGGGAACTACCCCCACAAGGCTGGGTACAAGACTGTCAGGGTTTCTTTCTCTTAGAAATCACGCCCCTGAGTTCTTGCATTGGTGGCTGCTGAGAGTGACGAACTGGACATCAGTCTTTACGAGGGGGAGCACGATTCGCCATATTTTGTTTTAGAGCCTCCAGTCTAGAAGGACCGGGGCGGGGCTGGGTGGTTGACGGCCCCTCCCCCTGAGTGAGGTGCCCACACTCAGGTCCTTCAACAGATTTAGCCTAGTGCGCCTGTAACACTGCCATAGTGTGCAGGGCAACACCAGCCTGACCTGCTGCCTGATAAGCTTTCCCCACAAGCGTGGAGGTGGTCCTGCACAGCTTTGGGGGGAGAGTAGGTCTCTTTAGCCATGATGCCGAGCCAGTTGAGAGAAAACCCACAGGTATCTCTTTTACCGGCGGCATCACCGAATACCCCCGAGCTTCAGCACCCACGATAGTTTAATACACCAACATCGAGGGCACGAAGACACGGGAAGTATAAATTTCCTCCATAAAGAAAATACTTGTTATGGAGGTCATAGAAGAAAGGAAGAGACTGATATAGAGTTCCCTTCCCTCTTTTATTTATTTAAATATTTTGGCTACCAGACAGAAATGTGTCTTCTAGTTTGGAGCGTTTGGGGGAGGGTCTCTTGTTCACCTGGCCAGTCTAGCTGTAGTCTGGCCACAGCCCGCGTCACCTCGAGTAATTTCTCTGCCGCTATATTATTGTGCGTGAAATGTACAGAGGTTCAGCGCCACACCCCCTCGTGAACCGAAGAGGCGCTGAAGCGCAACTCGAGATCATGGGAAGGACCAGCTGGGTCTGGGAATGGGACAAACCCGTCTCTTGCTCCTCAGCCAGATCCATGCAAGAGCCCCACTAATGAAATGTGGGCGCAGACTCCCAGAAGTAAGCGAGGCGAGTGCGAAGCAATTTCGACTGTAAACAGATTGCAAGGCTCGCACCTGCTCCGCCCCAACTCAAGAGCAGCATGCTCTTCCCCAAACACACAAAACAAAATCTGCTTGTTTTGTTTATCAATCATTCTTCTCTTTTTTTTCAGAGGAAATAGAAAGGAGAAAAGGTTCACTGCAGAACAGAATCTAACTCCTAACAGAGGAAGAATGTTTGTCAGGCTTGTGAGACACAGCACAGTATGCGCTGAAGAAAAGAGATCTAACGAACATGCTGGTGACGCCTCTATTTATAGCCCGACCACAGGTGCATCCAATGATCTCACCAACTGAGGCTATAAATTTCCTGTCAATGTTCATTGACGTGTTACACACATATTCACAGCTGGTCACAATGCAAGATCGTTCCCATAGTGCTTTTTAGCATCATAGTGAAGCTTTTTGTAAATGGAACAACATATTACAAATTTTACTATTCTTGTTCAGGCAAACAGATAAAAATGTTGATGTCCCAGTAGCGAGGCATGTTGTCACTTCATGGGTCAAGTTGTCACAATGGAACCTGCCACTAACACAGTGGCAAAGGTTTAATGTAAACATCACCCCTTATCACAACCACCACCACCAAAAAATAAATAAATAAATCTATACCTCTTTTTAAATCAGTGCCTGCATTAAAATGTATATTTTTGATAATAATGTGATCCAAACATGAAACTGTTCTGAAGACTAATGCACACAGAGTAATTACACTGATAAAGTCACCTGAAAAAACTTTTTTTTTTCAGTCACCTGAAAAAACTTCAATCATTTCTAAAGGCTGTAATTATACACTGTAAATTTAAACATGTATCTTATCATAATGTTGCTTTGTATGTGAACCCACACACACAGAGCCATAATTCTATACTGTGTGTTCAACATCAATTATTGCTGGACTCATTTTGGAAAAGTGTGTGAGTGTGTGTGAGAAAGAGAAAGTGAGAGAGAGGGAGATAAACTGATGAGGCAGAACTGTGTGTGTTCTGTGTTGCATGTAAGTGTTTTCTGTGTCATAAACAAATGCATGCATGCCACCCACACACTGGAGACCAGGCATGTCTAATGATGACAAACAAATAACAAACTGTAAACTGAACACAATTATAGCTAAGATCACGCCTCGGCAGTTTTCCACATAACAGTGCCAGACTAAAAGTACATGTTAATAGACTATAGCTGAAACACCAAATAATCCTTCATACAGGAGTGTACAGATCCTGATTATTCATAGTTTTAAGTTTATGTTTTAAGAAGTTTGCACGAAGCAACTCACTGCCAATAATCTTTAAATAAAATGTTGCATTATAAAATTTTGAATCTATGTACTGATATCATTGTCCCATGTCTGCAAAATATGTTGAGTGACCCAAACATCATCTGCAGCCTGAAACTGGTCAGATTTTAGGAGTGCACTTAGCTGCATAGAGAGCTATAGGATGCACCCTTGCTCCCTATTTAGTGAATGACTTATGTCCAGTGTGCTGTCTGTCTCCGCTGGTCTCAAAACAGTTTGAAATGCACCTTATTTTCATCCTAACTCCATAGAAAGCCTCTGAAAGCAACATTTTAAGCTTTTGGATGAATACATTTATTCTCAATGTGAAAATGCTAAATAAATATATAGGAATGTATTTACTAATGCTAAGTCAAGTCAAGTAAATTTTATTTGTATAGCGCCTTTCACAACATACAATCATTTCAAAGCAGCTTTACAGAAAATCCGGCATGTCGATTAATCATCATTGTGTAATTAGATAAAATACGATTGTTAATCGTCTTTAAAAGTAAGTAATTAAATAATAATTGTATTAATAACCACAGTGAGCAAGCTGAAGGCGACTGTGGCAAGGAACACTAAAAACTCCATTAGATGCTGATTAATGGAGAAAAATAACCTTGGGAGAAACCAGACTCACTTTGGGGGCCAGTTCCCCTCTGGCTAACATCATGATTATAATGCAAATGTTACTTATGTATAGTTAAAGTCATGGTTTAAAATTATTAAACTAAGTGTTAAGGGTCAGTGTTTAAACATCGATTTTGTTTGAACTGTAAGATATTAAGACCAATGTCTTTGAAGTCCATCCTGTATTAACTGAGGTTCACATAGATGCAATTGTCTTTGTTAATTGGCTGATGAAGGATTTTGTTGGCAATTGTTAGTCTATGCATTCCATTTCAAGATCATAGTCCATCAATAGACCGAGGTGATACAGGCAGAGTTCAGGGATGTGAAACGAGGTTCAACCTGGCCGGTAATTTCGGTTCGGTTTGGTGTGGTCCATCCTAAATCCAAGGTTGAGACAATGGTATATGAAGTATCCCATGTCTTATGGTTGGAGTTGGCACCAGTTCATCCTCTGAAGTCCATCATAATAGTCTGGTGATGTTTTGCTGGCACTGGCTGCATTTAGTCATCATCATTCAGCGACACGTAGCAGTGGAGCCCAACACGAAGCAGGAATGGTGCTGGATCCAGCCGGTTCTGGTGACCTCAGGATATGAGTCCCGAGGTTGAGACAGAGGAAACAAATAAAATAATATAAGAATAGATGCCATTCAATTTATTGCAGAGTTATAAATCATGAGCAATGTTTCTGGTTTCTGGTTCCAACAGACTAAACTAAAGCAGCCTAATTTTGGGTTGGAGGATAAATTAGGTGTATGCCTGACTAAATAGATGAGTCTTTAGTCTACACATAAACTGAGGGAGTGTGTCTGCATCTCGAACAGTGTTAGGGAGACTTTTCCATAGTTTAGGAGCCAAATATGAAAAGGATCAACCTCCTTTGTGGATTTTGATATTCTAGGAACTATTAACAGACCAGAATTTTGCAATCGTAATGAACATGATGGAATATAGCGTGGTAGAAGGTCACTTAAGTACTGTGGAGCTAGACCATTCAAAGCTTTGTACATAGTTAACAGAATTTTAAAATGAATACGGAATTTAACAGGTAGCCAATGTAACAATGATAAAATGGGTCTAATATGATCATATTTCTGGGTTCTTGTTAACTCTCAGGCTGCTGCATTTTGAACCAATTGAAGTTTATTTATTGATCTTGCAGGACATCCTCCCAGTAATGCATAACAATAATCTTGTCTTGAGGTCATGAACGTGTGAATTCGTTTTTTGGCATCAGCCGCAGAGAGCATGTGCCTTAATTTAGCAATATTTCTTAGGTGGAAGAATGCTGTTCTACAAATATTGGTAATTTGATTTTCAAAGGACAGATTGTCAAATATAACACCTAATTTCTTCGCTGTTGAAGATGATGTAACGTCTTGGGGTTACGTATGTAACCCTTGTTCCCTGAAAAAAGCGGAACAAGATGCTGCGCTGAAGAGTGCTTTGGGAACACGTCTCAGTTGTGATCAGCTGTGAATATATATGCAACACGTCAATGAATATTGACCGGAATTTATAGCCTCTGCCGATGTAATCATTGGACGCACCTGGCGCAGTGGCTATAAATAGATGCTTCACCGGTGCATCATCAGGTATTTCATCTGAAGAGCAGTCCCGGGGCATCCCAGTGCGGCAGAAAAGCGCAGCATCTCATTCCGCTTTTTTCAGGGAACAAGGAGTGTTCGTAACCCCGAGACGTTCCCTTTACAAAATGCTTCACTATGATGCTGCACTGAAGAGCGCTTTGGGAATGAGAATTCCCACGCCGCTGCACTATGGCTGTCCAGACCCCCCATGGTTGTGCTCACAAGAGCATGAGAGGGCTCAGACATGGGCTTGAGATGTCGACTCAAGGACATAAGTGGCATGAACATCCAAGCTGTAGAATCTAATGAATGTGTGCGGAGAGGACCAGCCTGCCGCATCACAGACATCCTGCAGAGGAACCCCTCTGGCCAAGACTTAGAGGAGGCGACCCCTCTGGTAGAGTGAGCCCTGATGCCTACAGGCGAAGCTTGACCACACGCCTCGTAGGCCAGGGCAGCAGCGTCCCTCACCCAATGCGACATAGTCTGCTTGGTGGTGGTCGCCCCCTTGTTGCAGCCCCCATGGCAAATTAATAGTTGCCCTGACTTATGCCACTGGCTAGAGCGGTGGACATAAGTCTGAAGGGCACGGACTGGACAAAGTCTGTGACGTCTTTCCTGCTCCGGCGTTGTAAATGGCGGGGAGCAGATGGCCTCGAGAATGACCGGATGTAAGGTCGAGAAAGGTACCTTAGGCAGGTAGTCAGGGTGAAGGTGCAAAATTGCTTTGGTCATTCCTGGGGCAAACTCTAAACAGGCTGGCAAGACAGGTCCCCAATTCTCTTTAGAGATGTAATCGCCATAAGAAAAACCATCTTGGGAGTCAGAGGTCTGTCAGACTCTGACTCTAGAGGTTCAAAGGGCGGGTCTCAATCAGACCCTCCAGGACTATTTGCTAAGTCCCATGAAGGGGTACTGATCCTAGCATGGATCGCCTGCCTCCATGAAAGAAACCAGCGAGAAGAGGATGCCCAAAGGCACCCCATCCATCAGGGTGTGGTGAGCCGAAATGGCGGTCACATAGACCCTGAGAGTGGCGGGACATGTGCCTGCTGACAGTTCTCCCTGCAGAAAGTCCAGAACTGAAGCAATCTGGCAGTTAACTGGATCTGCATTATGTGTACTGCACCATCCTTCAAGACACCCCATTTATTGCCGTAACTTCTAGTGGAGAGAAACGCACACAGGCGCATTCTGGGCCATGTATGCGCCCCCGTGTTCAGCCCCAGGGGGGCTGGGTGACTCAGGGAGAAGTAGAGGAGACATTGCGCTGTTCATAGAGGCAAAGAGGTCCTCTTCTACCCTGTAAAATCTCATACAGATTTGTTCCAAGTGGAGGGAGCCCTAGAACTTAAAATGGTCTCAATAACCTCAGGTGAAAGCCCTGTGTCCCCCAGTTGGTACCCTTCAGGAGCCAAACGTGAAGGTTCCACAACTCGGGCCCGGGATGAAATATTGTCCGTGCCTGAGACAGAAGGTCCCTCCTGTCCGGAATCGCCGAAGGCGAGCCGTCAAGGAGAGACATTTTCTCCGAGAACCATACCCTGTTCGGCCACCGTGGCGCTATCAGTAAGAGGCAAGACCCTTGCTGGCGAACTCTGGCCAAGACTCCTGGGAGCAGAGAAACCGGGGAAAACGCATACAGTCGCATTCTGGGCCATGTATACGCCTTCGCGTCCAGACCCGGGGGGGGGGGGGGGGGGGGGGGCTGGGTGACTCAGAGAGAAGTAGAGGGGACACTGCGCTGTCTGATAAGAGGTGAAGAGGTCCACTTCTGCCCTGTAAAATCTCACCCAGATTTGCTCTACTACATCGGGGTGGAGTTTCACTCCCCCATCTGTATTTTCTGTCTGGACAGTAAATCTGCTCCTACATTCAGACATCCAGATAAACTGCCCTGAGTGACAGGAATTTACCCTGAGCCCAAAGGAGAATCCGACATGCCAGGGAATTCATCTGGCGTGAATGTAGACCTCCTTGATGATTTATGTAGGAGACTACTGTTGTGTTGTCCACCCGCACCATGACACGGCAGCCTCTGGAGGAAGAATTTCAGGACCAGAAATACAGTCATCAACTCGAGACAGTTAATGTGACAATCGAGGTGACGACCCTCCCATTCCCCTTAAGCTGGACGACCACTTAAGACCGCTACCCAGCCCGTCAGGGAGGCATCTGTCGTTAGCAGCCTGCGACGACATGACGCACCTAGAGTGGGACCCAAGGTAAGAAACCGGGGTCTGAACCACATATAAAGGGAATGAAGCCCGAGGTGCGTAACCCTTATTTGCCTTAGGGGACTGGCCCTTGGATGAAACCCCCAGGCTTTTAGCCACAGCTGGAACGGTCTCATGTGCAGAAGGCCCAAAGTTATCACCGTGGATGCAGACGCCATGACACCTAGTATTGATACTGATGAGCAGTGCAACCTTGACCTAGCCTGACTTTGCTCAGGGCATTCTGAATGGAAATGATTAGAGCGGGAGACAAATGTGCCCGCATCGTGATCGAATTCCATATAACTCCCGGATAGGTAATTCCCTGGGTGGGAGAGAGAACGTTCTTTTGACGTTGAGTCTCAGACCCAGAGAAACTAGATGAGCTAAGACGATATCCCTGTGCTGAACTGCCAGTTCTTGGAACTGTGCTAGGATCAGCCAGTTGTCTATGTAATTCAGAATGCAGATACCATGGTGTCATAAAGGAGCCAGTGCTGTATCCGTGCATTTCGTGAATGTGCGGGGTAATAGGGCTAGGCCGAATGGAAGAACCCGATACTGGAATGCTTCGCCCCCGAAAGAGAACCTCAAGAACTTCCTGTGCTGTGGCAGAATTTCTATAAGAAAATATGCGTCCATGAGATCGATCGTGACCAGCCAAAACGTTGAAGTTGAGCTTGTGACACGACCATCTTGAATAGTTAGCATCTTGAATTTGAACACCCTGACTGAGCAGTTCAAACCTCAAGGATCTAAGATCAACGCAACCCCCCACCCTTCTTGGGGACCAGGAAGTATTTGCTGTAATAGCCTGACTCTTTTTCTGGAAGGGGAACACATTCTATGGCTCCTTTGACCAAGAGACTTTGAGTTCTTTCCACAGTAGACATGCCTGCTCCGGTTTCACGGAAGTGGCGACCACACCGTTGAAACACGGAGGATGGCGAGAGAATTGAATTCTGTAGCCTCTTTCTACTGTTCTTAGAACACACATAGAAATACCGGGCAGAAGTTTCCACACTGCCAGGTTTTGTGAAATGGGTACTAATTTTGACACTTCCTGTTGAGGGGATTTCGGGTGTTCCGCGTCCTGGAATAAGGCAGGAAACAGCGGTACACCCAACTTTTTGTTGCAAGCCTCTGCCTCCCAAAACACCAGAGATGGCGGAAAAGGAGAGTATTCGTGAGGGTACCGGGAGGGGTGAAGTGGATGGTGAAGTGGATGGTACCATCAGGGTTTTTTCTTTTTTGAAATAACTGCCCTGAGGTCTTGCTTTGGAGGCTGTTGGGGGCGACGAGCCTGTCCCCAGTTGTTATGAGGGGGAGCACGACTTGCCATGCTCTGTTTTTGAGCCTCCCTTCTAGCAGGACCGGGGCGGGACTGGTGGCCGACGGCCCTGTCCCCTGAGTGCGGCGAGGAAAGAATTGCCCGAATGCTTCCTCATGGCTTTTTGCCTCCTGGAACCTGGAGATAACCGTAGTCATGACATCTCCGAAAAGTCCAGAAGGCGAAACAGGGGCATCAAGGAGGAAAGCTTTATCTTTGTCCTTGATGCCCGACAGGTTGAGCCACAGGTGTCTTTCCGTGCTGACCAAAGCGGACATAGACTGGCCAATAGCACGGGCTGTCTGTTTTGTCGTGCGTAGAGATAGGTCCGTGGCTCGTCGAAGCTCAGAAAATGCTTCCTCGTCGAGCACGGAACCTTTACTCAGGTCCTTAAGCAGATCAGCCTGGTATGCCTGCAACACCGCCATGGTGTGCAGAGCAGCAATAGCCTGACCCGCCGCTTGATACGCCTTCCCCACTAGCGTGGAGGTGGTCCTGCACGGCTTCGTGGGGAAGGAGGGACTTTTCAGCGATGATGCCGAGCCTGGTGAGAGATAACCCGCAAGTGTCTCCTCAACCGGCAGCATCATTGAATACCCCGTGCCTCAGCACCCACGATAGTCGAATATATCGACGTCGAGGGCAAGTGGACACGGGAAGTATAAGGTTTCCTCCATGAACGAGAAAGCTCGTCATGGAGGTCATTAAAGGGAAGGGAAGGGACTGATGAGGCGTTCCCTTCCCCCGGCCACCAGACAAAAATCTATCCTCCAATTTGGAGCGTTTGGGGGTCTCTTGTTAGCGTGGCTAGTCTATCTTAAGCCTGGCCACAGCACAAGTAACCACGTCAAGTAATTCCTCTGCTGATTTATTATCAGGCCCAGAATGCTCGGAGGTGGATAACTCGAAATCAGCCGAACCAAAAGATTCACAGTCCCCCTCATAAACCAAAGAGGCGCCAGAGCACGCTTCGAGATCACGGGAAGGACCAGCTGGATCTGGGGAGAGAGCGAGCGAAAGGGACGAACCCGTCTCTCGCTTCTCAGCCAGATCCATGCGAGAGCCCCACGAGTGAAGTGTGAGCGCTGACTCCCTCTTTTGCCAGAGAACAGATGACAATGCTCGCACCCGCCCCAACACGAGAGCAGCATGCTCTTCTCCCAAACAAACAAAACAAAACTGATGCGTGTCCCTCTCGGCCATAGAGTGGAGACAGGGGAACATGCATTGTTTGCCTTGACTTTCAGTCATTTTAGGTAGATAGATAGATTTTTTTTCTTTTTCTTTTTCAGAGTAAACAGAAAGGAGAAAAGGTTCACTACGCACTGCCTAACAGAATCTAACTCCTAACAGAGGAAAGAAAGTTTGAAAGTTTGATAGCACACAGCACAGAATGGCTCTGAAGACGAAAAATCTAATGATGCACCGGTGAAGCATCTATTTATAGCCACTGCGCCAGGTGCGTCCAATGATTACATCGGCAGAGGCTATAAATTCCGGTCAATGTTCATTGACGTGTTGCATACATATTCACAGCTGGTCACAACTGAGACGTGTTCCCAAAGTGCTCTTCAGCGCAGCATCATAGTGGAGCTTTTTGTAAAGGGAACAGTGCATCCATTGAGAGTCAAATTATATTGTAGTGGCTTAGTTTTACAGTTTTTGGTTCAATAATTAGTACCTCTGTTTTGTCAGTTGAGTAAAAGGAAATTTCTGGCCATACAATCTTTTATTTCATTGCACAATTCTCCAAATTAGCTTAGTGTATCAATCTCATCAGGTTTTGAAGAAATATAAAGTTGTGTATCATTGGCATCGCAGTGGAAACTTATTCCACAATTCCTGATAATATCTCCCAGGGGAAGCATATACAAGAAGAAACTGATCCCTTAGGCACGCCATATTTTACTTTTGTTTGGTTTGACAATTCCTCATTTACATAGACAAAGTGGTAGCAATCTACTAAATATGACCTAAACCATGCTAATGCAACTCCACAAATGGCAAAATAATTCTCTAGCCTATTCAAGAGAATGTTGTGATCTATCGTGTCGAATGGAGCACTAAGATCTAAAAGCAATAGAAGAGAAATGCAGCCGGGATCAGATGATAAGAGCAAGTCATTTGTAACTCTGATAAGTGCAGTCTCTGTACTGTGATGAGGCATAAATCCTGACTGAAATTCTTCGCATATACTATTTCTCTGTAGAAATGAACATATTTGGGAGGATACTACCTTTTCAAGTATTTTTGACATAAACCGGAGATTTGAAATCGGTCTATAATTAGCCAGTTCTCCAGGATCAAGTTGTAGCTTCTTAACAAGCGGTTTGATAACTGCCATTTTAAAGTTTCTTGGGACATGTCCTAAGCATAGCAAGGAGTTAAAAATATTAAGAAGAGGTTCTGAAATTACAGGAGATACCACTTTTAAGAGCTTAGTTGGTATAGGATCTAACAAACATGTTGTGGCTTTTGATGTTTCGATGACCTACCTAAGGGTAGCAGAATAAAACGGTGGTAACTTGGCTGTTAGGGAATGGGGAATTGTACGTGGGTTTGTGTACACTGCGCGCCAGCCCCCCACCACGGGCATTTAAAGAAACCCCCTAGAATGAGCATTTCCCCTGCAGTTCAGCCTTGACCCAAGTGGTGGCGGCCTCACGTCCCACCTCTGGCTTAAATGAATGGGTGCCTTCGCCATTCATATCGATCCCAAGGGACCCCCAGACCACTCAAAGGGGGCGGGGCTGTCCACAGACCCCTAACCAACTGTTTTTCCAAAAGTTGTCCAAATAGTCCACCGGACCACCCTGAGGGGGCGGGGCTATCCACAGACCCGCCATCTGCCCCTTAATCATCTATTTTGCAAAATATGTCCAGTGAGAACTCCGGACCAACTGTAGGGGTTGGAACTGTCCGGAGTGTATTCACAGCGCTTCAATTTTTCCACATTAAGTTATGTTACAGCCTTATTCAAAAATTGATTAAATTCATTATTTTCCATCTACAAATAATACCCCATAATGACAACATGAAAGAAGTTTGTTTGAAATCTTTGCAAATATATTAAAAATAAAAAACGAAAAAAATCGAATGTACATAAGTATTCAAAGCTTTTGCCATGACACTTGAAATTGAGCTCAGGTGCATTCCGTTTCCACTGATCATCCTTGAGATGTTTCTACAACTTGATTGGAGTCCACCTGTGGTAAATTCAGTTGATTGGACATGATTTGGAAAGGCACACACCTGTCTATATAAGGTCCCACAGTTAACAGTGCATGTCAGAGCACAAACCAAGCCATGAAGTCCAAGGTATAGCCTGTAGACCCCCAAGACAGGATTGTATTGAGGCACAGATCTGGGGAAGGTTACAGAAAACTTTCTGCAGCATTGAAGGTCCAAATGATCACAGTGGCCTCCATCATCCATAAATTGAAGAAGTTTGGAACCACCAGGACTCTTCCTAGAGCTGGCCACCCGGCCAAACTGAGGGATCGGGGGAGAAGGGCCTTAGTCAGGGAGGTGATCAAGAACCTGATGGTCACTCTGACAGAGCTCCAGCGTTTCTCTGTGGAGAGAGGAGAAACTTCCAGAAGAACATACATCTCTGCAGCACTCCACCAATCACGTCTGTATGGTAGAGTGGCCAGACGGAAACCACCCCTCAGTAAAAGGCATATGACAGCCCGCTTGGAGTTTGCCAAAAGGCACCTGAAGGACTCTCAGACAATGTGAAACAAAATTCCCTGCTCTGATGAAACAAAGATTGATCTCTTTGACCTGAATGGCAAGCATCATGTCAGGAGGAAACCAGGCACCACTCATCACCTGGCCAATACCATCCCTACAGTGACACATGGTGGTGGCAGCATCATGCTGTGGGGATGTTTTTCAGCAGCAGGCACTGGGAGACTAGTCAGGATCGAGGGAAAGATGAATGCAGCAATGTACAGAGACATCCTTGATGAAAACCTGCTCCAGAGTGCTCTGTACATCAGAGTGGGACAAAGGTTCATCTTCCAACAGGACAATGACCCTAAGCACACAGCCAAGATAACAAAGGAGTGGCTACGGGACAACTCTGTGAATGTCCTTGAGTGGCCAGCCAGAGCCCAGACTTGAACCCGATTGAACATCTTTGGAGAGATCTGAAAATGGCTGTTGACCGATGCTCCTCATCCAACCAGATGGAGCTTGAGAGGTCCTGCAAAGAAGAATGGGAGAAACTGCTCAAAAATAGGTGCTCTCCATTAGCAATTTAATTTATAGCTGTATGTGTCCACGAACAGACAAATGCCCATTAGCAATAGATTGTATAGCTGTATGTCCACCAACAGTTAACTGCCTATTTTCAATTGATTGTATAGCTGTATGCACACCAACAGACTAACTGCCCATTTCCAATTGATTGTATAGCTGTATGTGTCCACAAAAAGACTAACTACCCATTTCCAATTTATTACATGGGTGTCTGTAGCCTTTATCCACCAACAGACTAACTGCCTGTTTCCAATTTATTGTATTGGTGTATTACCCCTGTGTCCACCAATATGTGGACAGTGATGGTATAAATTTCAAAAAGATCAGAGGAAGTCAAACATTTCGAGCAATAAAAACTAAAAAAACCTGGCCCTTTGAGGTTTTTTGCGTGAAATTATCGACATCCTCAGATCTTCTTGAAACTCACAACATAGAAAGAGGAGGATGAAATTAGAATAGAAACACAAGTTTCAGCTTCCTAAGTTAATCCAGAGCTGAGATCTGGACATGCCACATACAATTTGTCCCATTCACAGAAATAAAGGTTTCGTGGACAGCTGAATATTTATGTTTTGAAAGGTGTACTGTGTTCATATGTACAGTCACCTAAATGTGATTTAATGTAATAAATTTGATCCTGGAGTTATAAAAACACCAATTGACTATTTCAGCCGATGCAAATAAATTGCACGTGGACAGTCCCACTTCCAGTCAATGTAATGGGCTAAAAATAATTGATTAGTGAACATAATTTTTATAACTCCAGGATCAAATTTATGATTTAAGCTCCCCTGATCAACATATACCCTTCAAAACCTCCAAATTCAACTGTCCACGAAACCTTTATTTCTCTGAATGAGACAAATTGTATGTGGGATGTCCAGATCTCAGCTCTGGACAGACTTAGGAAGCTGAAACCTGTATTTATGTTCTTCTCCAAGCCTCATCTTTCTATGGCATACATTTAATAATGATCAGAGGAAGTTGAAAATTATGTACAAAAAAACTAAAGGGAAAAGCTAAAACAAAAGGGCCCTTTGATGTTTTTTGCGCGAAATTTTAGACATCCTCAGAGCTTCTCGAAACATGTAAAGAGGAGGCTGAGATTAGAACAGAAACGCACAAATTGTATGTGTGATGTCCAGATCTCAGCTCTGGACAAACTTAGTGAGGTGAAACATGTGCACTTATTCTAATATCAGCCACCTCTTTCTATGGTGTAAATATCAAGTAGGAAGGGAATTATATTTTATCAGATAGGTTGAGATGTGTGAAATTCACAGATAGTGGTGAAGTTTCAGAGATCTCAACAATGAGTCTAATGGTGGTGACCTAAGATAGATAGATAGATAGATAGATAGATAGATAGACAGACATACATACATAGACACATAGTGGACATATTGAGAACTACAATGTGCAAAAGTGCTAAAAAGTGGATTTCTTAACACAGAATCTCAGACAGAGAGAGCTGAGATCTGGACATCCCACCTACAATTTGTCCCATTCATGGAGTTTCATGGACAGAGGAATTTTTATATTTTGAAGGGTGCACTTTGTTCAGGGGGAGTCCAACAGTTACCTAAATATTTAGTACATAAACTGATCCTGTAACTCAAAAAACTAATGTCCACCTATTTAGCCCTTTATATACATTGGAAATGAGACAGTACCACAGCAAATTTATTTGAATGGCTTGAAATGCTGACTTGGTGGACATCTCTTTATAATATGAAGGAAACAGGTTATCACTAAATATCATACTTTGGTGACTCTCCAACTCCCCCCGAACAACATAAGCCCCTCAAAACCATCAAATTTCACTGTCTACGAAACCACTATTTTTGTGAATGGGATAAATTGTAGGTGGTATGTCCAGATATCAGCTCTGGATAGACTTAGGAAGCTGAAACCTGATATCATGTACAGAATACACAATACAACATCTTTATGCAACTTACAACTCATAAACATGCATTATTTGCTTAAAAAATTAAAGTGTCCATAAGCAATTTGTTCTATGGAGACTCAACAGCAGGTTCATGGGGTATTCATTTTAAACACTTAGAGTAATATTAACATTCAATTTGATTGATAAAATCACCTTGTCAGCAGTCAACATACTGTACAGAACATGTTTATGTAACTTACAACTCATAAACATGCATAATTAGCTTAATTAAAGTTTCCATAAGCAATTTGTTCTGTGGAGACTCAACAGCAGGTTCATGGGGTATTCATTTTAAACAATTAGAGTAACATTTACAATCCATTTTATTTACAAAATCCTTCTGGCAGCACTCAGAATACACAATACAACAAGTTGATGCAACTAACAACTCATAAACATAATTAGCTTACGTGTGAGACTCAATACTCAATTATTAATCATTGCCATTGTAATAGATGTATAGTTGGAGAACCATTGCAATAGACTTGAACATGGAGTAGGGGTGAGGGGCTCCAAATTGAAATCTATACATGGAATTGAGGTTGGAGTGTGGGGGGGTGGGGGGGCAGTATGCTTTATTATGTTCATTTATTAAATAGTACACAACTCAGCACTAAGTTCATAGACAATACATTTTAAACACTTACAGTAACATTTACATTCAATTTGATTGACAAAATCCACTTGGCAGCACTCAGAATACACAATACAACAGGTTTATGCAACTTACAACTCATAAATATGCATAATTAGCTTAAAAAATGACTTCCCACAAACCACGCATTTGGCACCATTCAAACAAACTGGAAGTGGGCACTTCCTGTATGATTCAGTGAAAAAAGCCTTGAATCATATGCCGTCGAGTACTCCTTCCTGGGGCCTTTAGATACAACATATAAATAATTAATGTTCCGGTGTTAAGCAAGTACTGTAAAAAAAAATGAAGAAAAATATTCCTGAAAAATTGTCACATTACATTCACAGGTCAGCCAATTAAGCACTTAAAGAAGTCATTCAGACTTGAACCTTTTCACAGTGTCTAAGGGGCCCCTGAGAAGCTACAGATTACAATTTGGAGCCATTTGTACCTTTTCAAGTCATGTCCACTGACCCGCTGTGAAAATGAATGGTAGAAATTGTAAGTGGGATTGCGCTTCCTGAGGTCCTACAGACACCAAATTTCACACGGTGACACATCAAGGCCGCCTTATTGACATACGGAAGGACTAATGCCTAGGGCGCAGAAAAGTATTTTTCATTATTTTCAACAGATCTCTCTGCCTGTCATAGGAATCAATGAGACAGGCTGCATTTTAGGCCTGTGTGCAACAGTACATTCATCAGTGACTTTAATTTTTTCTTTAATCGAAGTGGGGCGACAATATCAAGTGTGCTAGAGAAGACTATTTATTTTTTGTTATTTCATCAAGTTCTTCTGGGCTTTGGGGTTTATTGAGTGTATGAGATAGACCTAGAAGATTATTATTGAAGCTATCTTTAGTGGTGTAGATTGAGTAACATTATCTGATTGTATGGTGTATTTTCTATTAAGAATTAATTAATATTATGTGTAAACAAATGATTGTAACCCATATGATGTTATTATACTGTAAATAGGCAGGGTGTATTGAGTCACCAGTAAGACTATGTGTCCTTGCAAAGGAGGAAATATATACTTTTTTTAAAAAGTAAACAGACGAGGACTTTCCACCAATAAATAAAAAGGAGAAGGCTGGAAAGATAATGGTGGCAAATGGAAGGATACTGACTGAAGGCCATTGGTCAGAGATAGAGGACATGAAAGATTTAGGAGTCTAGAAGAGATAACTAAAAGGTATATAAATGAGAACTTGGAAGTGTGTATTCAGAATGGACAGCTGACCTTTCTCAAGTTTGTTGGTGACACAATAAACTTCTACTTTGGCATCTGGAACCCTGGACTCTTAGAGATTTCTTGCATCTTAGAGAGATTCTTCGAAGATTTTCTACGACAATTGCAGCATACAAGAGATGAGGTAATGATTCGAGATGTCATCGTTCTGCTGCAGAATTTCTATATTATCAATATCAACTCCATATTGACAGAATTAAATCTAGTGTATGATTATGGTGATGAGTTTGTCCTGTTACATTTTGTCTGACTCAAAGAGAGTTGAGAATATCGATAAATCCTAACCCCAATGTGTCATTTTCATTATCTATGTGAATATTGAAGTCACCAACAATTAAAGCTCTATCTCAGATCCACAAGATCTGATAAGAAATTAGCAAATTCACCAAGGAAATCAGAATAAGGCCCGGGTGATTTATACATTGTAGCAAGGACAAAAGACAACAGAGATTTTTTATTTATATCTGACGGTGTCACATTAAGCATTATTAGTTCAAAAGACTTACATTTATATCCTGTCCTCTGAGTAACACCAAAAAATTCACTGTAAATTGTAGCAACACCTCCTCCTCGACCCCCTCAGACGAGTCTCATGTTTATAACAATAACCTAGGGGAGTAGATTCATTTAAACAAATATATTAATCCGGTTTAAGCCAGGTTCCAGTCAAACAGAGCACATCCGATCTATGATCTGTAATCATTTCATTAACAATTAGTGCTTTGGTTGAAAGAGATCTAATGTTTAGTAGCACTGTTTTTGTATGATGTGTATTTTTAATTTGTTTATTTTGTTCAAGTTTGACTTTAATAAAAAAAATTCTAAATGATTTAGTGAGGGTATTTGTTAGATAATTTTGTCATCCAATGTATTTAATTTATTTTCTTGATCTGCAATCCCCGTCTCGATACGGCTCAGCCGAGGGAAGAAAGACATGACACAGACACTCAATGCTATCAGATCCTTCTTCAACGTTTATTGTTCAGCACTTTGTTATATGGTCCAGAAAACCACATTCCACTGGACCCCCACCAATGGAATAGCTCATTACCTTATATGGGTGTGACATACATTTGAGCTACGTGTGAAACGTGAGAGTAGAGACAAGAGACACATTCCTATAGAACATCCTTCAAACAGGGAACAGTTGCAGTTACACCAACAGAAAACGTTTAAAAGATGCCTCCATTATTCCACAGTATTGTGTTTGGTAGTTTGGGGAACAGACACAGTCTCTATGAGATATCTAGGAGATACTGTCTCTATGTGTTGTAGTTTTTGTGACCTGTGTGACGTTTCAAGGTAGCTAGAAGACGCTCGGTTTAACCAGTTTTTCTGCTTCCTGACCTGGGCCCAGTTAGTCAAATACTATCATTATTAATGTAGTGGGTTGTCAGTGTTTATATTTTTTTTTACTATTGGTGACTGACGTCACGGCAGAATGCGTCCAGTGTCATTTCCGCCTGAGCGAGTTAAAGGGGGGCGTGGCACAATGGTGTGAGAGACACGCACATGTTTGTTTGGCATGGCATTGATGCGAGCGTGGTGAGTTGCTGCACGCTGAGGGTACCGCTTACCTGTTAATGTTGCCAATAATCCCCGGTTACGTCGTTTGATTTATTATGTGTAAAAAGCAGAGTATTGTTTGTCCTTGAGTATGTGTGTTTTGGATCTGTTGTAGTAACAAACCTGGCATCGCGGTCATTCACTTGGAGCTGTACGTATCATACCGTTCAGCTTCCCCTGTTCATGTTGCTGACAATTCCTGGGTTGGTCGTTTGATTTTATTATGCGCAAAAAGCAGGGTATTGTTGTTCCTGAGCATGTATGTTTGTATGTGTTGTAGTAACCTAACAAGCTTGGCATCGCGTGACGTGATATGACATGTTCCATATAAGATAGGACACACTGTGGAGGTAATGAGATGATTTATGTGGTTTTATATTTTATAGAAATATGTATAAATTAAATGTATGGTCCAACTGTTATTTATACATTTTAATGGTGTACAAATGTAGATGTGCTGAATGTGTATTATGTTTTGGCAGATTTATCTGGCAGCTGATGGTGCACTAGACCACTGTTTTTCCCCGTATTTATGGTTTATTTTCAACTGTTTGTTTGGATTCGTTTTGGTTGGTTTTGTTATGTGAATGTTATTGTTTATTTGTTTTCTTTTCCTGTAGGCGAGTTTTGTACGTTGTATTGTATAGTGTATTTTTGTTTTATTTTTGTTTGGCTGTTTAGGGGGCTTTGTACTGGACGTGACCATATCTCTCTTATTAGGAGGTGGTGTGATGCAGTGATAGCACTATCTTTTGATTGACTTGATGGTTATATTACATTTGGCATGTGTGTTACAATTTTCCTGGGTTCCACTAAAATAGCGGAGACTGTTACTTCCAGTCCAAGACTTTGTTTAGATAAATCAATCTGGCCCCCTTATTGCGGCCCCTTTATTTTGTTAGTGTTTGTGTATGGTTATTTTTGTTTGGTATTGGTTGAATTAGTGTTTATATATGTTGTGGGTTTCTTTTAAAGAAATAAAGAGACTGTGTACCCCACCAGAGCCTATACTTTAATTTAATTGAACAACTTGAGCGAGTCTATTTCCCCATTGATTATAGACGGTGGATGTTCACCCTGTTACATTAAGACTATGACCCAAATTACTAGAGAGGAGAATGGCACCTTCCCTGGAGGGATTGAGTCCGTCTCTCTTTAGCAGGTCAGGCCTACCCCAAAAACTATGCCCTGCTGCAGGGGCTCTACAGCCGGAACCAAAGTGTGTATGTTGCTCTCAGTACTACTCGCATAAGAAACAGTATCTACCGGCTTCTCTTTCTCACTGAACTCCACTAGCGTTCGGATGCGGGTCTCTAACTCATTAACCTTCTCCGTCAGCCTGACTAATTCCTTACATTTATCACATGTGAATCCCTCACTGCTGACATAGGAGGCTATTGTAAACATGTGACATGCAATGCTGGAAGAAAAAAATTAAGAGACCAGTGCAAAATGATCAGTTTCTCTGGATTTACTAATAATAGTTTGTATGTTTGAATATTTTGTTTAATTCTATAAGGTACTAACAACATTTCTCACAAATTCCAAATAAAAATATTGTCATTGAAGAAAAAAAAATTCATATTCATTTTTAAACAACAAAATACAATAATTCAATAATTTAGGAAGATCTCAGGAATGTAGATTTGTTGGTATTACCCTGATTTTCAATCACAGCTTTTGTGCATTTTGGCATGCTCTCTACCAGTCTTTCACATTGCTGTTGGGCAGGGACGTGCGCAGACATTTTGGGGGGCAGGGGCTCAAGTGGAAAAAAAGGGCACTTCTCATAATTAATTTTTTGCAAAAATATTTTTAAATAAAACATTAAATATATTAACACAACTCTGACTTCCTTACCAAGGAATTCCTTACCTTTCCTAAGGAATGTGTGTGTATATATATATATATATATATATATATATACACATTTTTTTTTTTTTTTTTTTAAAAAAAGCACCCCAGAAAAAAGGGCACTTTCTCTCAAGGAAGAAAAAGTCAGGTGGTCAAGTCCACTTTAATGTCTATGTGTCCACATGCATACTGTTGAGTGACTTTATGCCACTCCTGGAACAAAACTTCAAGCAGCTTGTCTTTGTTTGATGGCTTATGGACATCCATTTCCCTCTTGATTGCATTCCAGAGGTTTTCAACGGGGTTCAGATCTGGAGATTTGGGTCTTGATCTGGTGGTCCTCCATCCACACCTTGATTGACCTGGCTGTGTGACATGGAGCATGGAGTCCTGCTGGAAAACAACAAAAAAACAACAAAAAAACAACAAAATAAATAGATGTATAGATAAAGTAGTGTTTACAGGTACAGTGATAAGTTTAAACAATAGGTTAATTTAGTGTGATATAATAGTAATCATTACTGTTAATTACATTTTTCTGGTGATGTTGTGGAGAGAGGTCGCCACCGGCAATCCCAACCCCTGTACCAGCGGTTAAGCCTCTGTGCTCCACTGTCTCTTTATCCACAAATGATGCTGAGGCACCATGACAGGAACCTCCAAACCAAGCTGACCTGGTCTGGTTGTGACATGACAGATAACCAAAAATCATTGTCCTTTTTAGATTGTAATCTGTGACTGGAACCGTGGTGTGCACCAGTTAGCTCGCCAGCCAGAGACACCAGATCCAACCCAGATTGCACTCAGACACAGTCATGTTAAATGAGTGAAGGGACCGCTGGCAGAGCTGGCAAATGGAGGACCCAATGTCACTTTGGCAAACCAAAAACCGAACCGGTAATGCCCATGCCAACAAGACGTGCTAATCGCATCTACCGACAGCACTAGAACAGCCACCAGACCCAGACAGTTAATAAAGTAAATAAATTATAAGTGTTTATTTATAACGTTTTTGTTATTGGATTGTCACTTTATGGGTCAAGTTGTCACAATGGAACCAGCCACTAACACAGTGGCAAAGGTTTAATGTAAACATCACCCCTTATCACAACTTATCCCTTATCAATGCCTGCATTAAAAAGTATATTTTTTTCATCAGGCACTTTTGATAATAATGTGATCCAAACATGAAACTGTTCTGAAGACTAACACACACAGAGTAATTACACTGCTAAAGCCACCTGAAAAAACTTTTTAACTTCAATCATTTCTAAAGGCTGTAATTATACACTGTGAATATAAACATGTCTCTAATCATAATGCTGCTTTGTATGTAAACCCACACACACAAAGCCATAATTCTATACTGTGTTTCCTTCAACATCAATTATTGCTGGATTCATTTTGGAAAAGTGTGTGAGTGTGTGTGTGAGAAAGAAAGTGAGAGAGAGGGAGGGAGATAAACTGATGAGGCAGAACTGTGTGTGTTCTGTGTTGCATGTAAGTGTTTTCTGTGTCAACATGATAAACAAATGCATGCATGCCACCCACACACTGGAGATCAGGCATGTCTAATGATGACAAACAAATAACAAACTGTAAACTGAACATAATGATAGCTAAGATCACGCCTCAGCAGTTTTCCACATAACAGTGCCAGACTAAAAGTGCACGTTAATTGACTATAGCAGAAACACCAAATAATCCTTCATATAGGAGAGTACATATCCTGATTATTCATAGATTTATGTTTTAAGTTTATGTTTTAAGAAGTTTGCACGAAGCAACTCACTGCCAATAATCTTGAAATAAAATGTTGCATTATAAACTTTTGAATCTATGTAATGATATCATTGTCCCATGTCTGCAAAATATGTTGAGTGATTCAAACATCATCTGCAGCCTGAAACTGGTCAGATTTTAGGTGTGCACTTAGCTGCATAGAGAGCTATAGGATGCACCCTTGCTCCTTTGCTCCCTATTTAGTGAATGGCTTAACCTCCAGTGTGCTGTCTGTCTCCACTGATTAAGAACAGTTTGAAATGCACATTATTTTTAATCCTAACTCCATAGAAAGTCTCTGAAAGCAACATTTTCAGCTTTTGGATGAATACAGTTATTCTCAATGTGAAAATGCTAAATAAATATATAGGAATATATTTACTAATGCTAATGAATAGCACCTTATTGTACAGTGTTAACAAACAAAAATATAAAAATGTTTTAGATTCAAATAAAGTGGAATGACCCACAGATTTGTTACTGTGAAAACGTCTCGGGTTACATGTGTAACCCTTGTTCCCTGGAAACGAGATGCTGCGCTTTGCTTAGCGCTATGGGAACAATCTTGCATTGTGAGTAGCTGTGATATGTGTGTAACACGTCAATGAAACATTGACCGGAAATTTATAGCCTCGGTTGGGGAGATCATTTGATGCACCTGTGACCAGGCTATAAATAGAGGCGTCACAGCGTGTTCGTCAGATACTTTTTTCTGAGGAGCAGTCCTGGGACGTCCCAGGGCGGCAAAGAAGCGCAGCATCTCGTTCCGCTTTTTTCAGGGAACAAGGGTTACACATGTAACCCGAGACGTTTCCTTTACAAAAAGCTTCACTATGATGCTGCGCTTTGCTAAGCGCTATGGGAACGCAATACCCACACCGCTGCACTGGGGCTGTCCGGACCAGACATGAGCTTGAGATGTCGACTCAAGGGCATAAAACCCGGAGTAGCAAGAACATCTAAACCACAAAAATGATGAATGTGTGTGGAAAGGACCAGCCTGCCGCATCACAGACTCGCTTATACATGAGCTTCAGATGTGGACTCAGGGGTGTAAGAGCCCGGAGTAGCATGAACATCCAAACCATTGAGCTTGAAGAATGTGTGAGGAGAGGACCAGCCTGCCGCATCACAAACTTGTTCAGGCATGAGTTTTAGATGTCGACTCAAGGACGTAAGAGCCCGGAGTAGCATGGACATCCAAACTATAAAATCTGATGAATGTGTGCTGAGAGGACCAGCCTGCCGCATCCAAACTTGTTCAGGCATGAGTTTTAGATGTCGACTCAAGGACGTAAGAGCCCGGAGTAGCATGGACATCCAAACTATAAAATCTGATGAATGTGTGCTGAGAGGACCAGCCTGCCGCATCCAAACTTGTTCAGGCATGAGTTTTAGATGTCGACTCAAGGACGTAAGAGCCCGGAGTAGCATGGACATCCAAACTATAAAATCTGATGAATGTGGACCAGCCAGCCGCATCACAAACTTGCTGCAGAGGGACCCCTCTAGCCAAGGCTTTAGAGCAGGCGACCCCTCTGGTGGAGTGAGCCCTGACACCTACTGGCAAAGCTTGACTGCGCGCCTCATAGGACAGGGCAATGGCATCCCTCACCCAGTGTGACATAGTCTGCTTGGTAGCAGCCGACCCCTGTTGCGGCCCACATAGCAGACAAATAATTGCCCTGATTTACGCCACTGGCTAGTGCGGTGGTCATAAGTCTGAAGGGCACGGACTGGGCAGAGTCCGTGAAGTCTTTCCTGCTCCGCCACTAGGAACGGCGGGAGCAGAAGGCTTCCAGAGTGACAGGATGTAATGTCGAAAAAGGCACCTTAGGAAGGTAGTCAGGATGAGGATGCAGAATAGCTTTGGCCATACCTGGGGCAAATTCTAAACAGGCCGGCAAAACAGACAGAGCCTGTAGATCCCCAATCCTCTTAAGAGAGGTAAGCGTCATAAGAAAGACCATCTTGAGAGTCAGAAGTCTGTCAGACGCTGACTCTAGAGGTTCAAAGGGACCAGACCAGACTCAACCAGACCCTCCAGGACTATTGCTAAATCCCATGAAGGAGTTCTGGTCCTAACAGGGGGCCTCAGTCGCATGGCTCCTCGAATGAAGCGAGAGAGTAGAGGATGTTTCCCCAAAGGCACCCCGTCGATCAAGGCATGGCAAGCCGAAATGGCGGCCACATAAACCCTGAGAGTAGCGGGGCATATGCCCGCTGACAGTTTTTCCTGCAGAAAGTCCAGAACTGAAACAACTTGGCAGTTAACTGGATCAGCACCATGTGAACTGCACCACTTTTCGAAGACACCCCATTTATTGGCGTAGATTCTTTTGTAGAGGGAGCCCTAGCACAAAGAATGGTCTCGATAACCTCAGGCGACAGCCCTGTGTCCCTCAGTTGGTACCCTTCAGGGGCCAAACATGAAGTTTCCACAATTCGGGCTGGGGGTGAAATATTGTCCCCTGTGCCTGAGACAGAAGGTCCCTCCTGTCCGGAATCACCCAAGGTGAGCCGTCGAGGAGAGATATCAGCTCTGAGAACCAAATCCTGTTCTGCCAGTAAGGTGCTATCAGTAAGAGGCAAGACCCTTGCTGGCAAACTCTGGCCAAGACTCCCGGGAGCAGAGAAACCGGGGGAAAAGCATACAGACACAGTCGGGGCCATGTATGTGCCATCGCGTCCAGCCCCAGGGGGGCTGGGTGACTCAGAGAGAAGTAGAGGGGACATTGCGTAGTCTCTTGAGAGGCGAAGAGGTCCACATCCGCTCTGTAAAATCTATCGCAAATTTGTTGTACTACGTTGGGGTGGAGTTCCACTCGCCTGTCGGTAAGTTTTGTCTGGACAGAAAATCTGTTCCCACATTTAGGTGTCCAGGGATATAATTCGCTCTGAGTGACAGGAGCTTGCCCTGGGCCCAAAGGAGGATCCGACGTACCAGCAAATTCCGGTGGCAAGAACGTAGGCCTCCTTGATGATTTATGTAAGAGACTGCTGCTGTGTTGTCCACAAGGACATGGCAGCCTCTCAGATGTCAGAGGAAGTATTTCAGGGCCAGAAATACCGGTTCAAGGCGGTTGATGTGCCAATCGAGCTGATGACCCTCCCATTCCCCTTGGGCTGGACGGCCACTTAAGAACGCACCCCAACCTGTCAGAGAGGCGTCTGTCGTTAGCATCCTGCGACGACATGATGCACCGAGAGTGGGAGGCAAGGTGAGAAAACGGGGTCTGAACCACATAGAAAAGGAACGAAGCGCTCGGCGCGTAACCCTTATTTGCCTTAGGGGACTGGCCCTTGGATTAAATCCCCTGGCTTTTAGCCACAGCTGAAATGGTCTCATATGGAGAAGGCCAAAAGGAATCACCATGGACGCAGACGCCATGTGACCTAGTATTTGTTGATACTGGAAAACAGTGCAACTTTGACCTAGCCTGAGATTGCTCAGGGAGTTCTGGATGGACATGATACGAGCGGAAGACAATGTGCCCGCATCGTGATCAAGTTCCATATAACCCCTAGATAGGTAATTTCTTGGGTCAGAGAGAGAACGCTTTTCTTGGCGTTGAGTCTAAGATCCAGAGAACCCAGATGAGCTAAGATGATATCTCTGTGCTGAACTGCTAGTTCTTGAGGCTGTGCTAATATCAGCCAGTCATCTAAATAATTGAGAATGCGGATGCCCTGGAGTCGCAAAGGAGCCAGTGCCGCATCCATGCATTTCGTGAATGTGCGGGGTGATAGGGCTAGGCCGAATGGAAGAACCCGATATTGGAAGGCTTCGCCCCCAAAAGCGAACCTTAGGAACTTCCTGTGCTGGGCAGAATTCTGATATGGAAATATGCATCCATAAGTTCGATCGTGACCAGCCAGTCGTAACGTTGGATCTGAGTCACAATCGCCTTGACAGTTAGCATCTTGAACTTGAACACCCTGACCGAGCGGTTCAAGCCTCGAAGATCTAGAATCGGACGCAACCCCCAGCCTTCTTGGGAACCAGGAAGTATCTGCTGTAATAGCCTGACTCTCTCTCCGGAAGGGGAACATGTTCTATGGCCCCTTTGACCAAGAGATTTTGCAGTTCATTCCACAGTAGACATGCCTGTCCTAGTTTCACGGTAGTGGGAACCACGCCGTTGAAACGCGGAGGACGGCGAGCAAATTGAATTCTGTAGCCTTTTTCTATTGTTTCTAGAACCCACATAGAAATACTTGGCAGAAGTTTCCACACTGCCAGGTTCTCTGAGATGGGTACTAATTCCAACACTTCCTGTTGAGGGGGTGTTCCGTGTCCTGGTTTGAGGCAGGAAGCAACGGTACACCCAACTCTTTGTTGGAAACTTCTATCACCCGAACACCAAAGATGCGGGAGTGAAGAGGTTTCGTGAGGGTATCGGGAGGGCCCGAGGGGAACTACCCCCACAAGGTTGGATACAAGACCGTCAGGGCTTCTTTTTCTTCGAAATTATAGTTCTGATGTCTTGCTTGGGTGGCTGCTGAGGGCGACGAGCCTGTCCCCAGTCCCTACGAGGGGGAGCACGACTCGCCACGCTCTGTTTTTGAGCCTCCCTTCTAGCAGAATCTAGTGCGGCGAGGAAGAAACTGATCAAAGGCCTCCTCGTGGCTTTTTGCCTCCTGGAATCTGGAGATGACCATATTCATGGCATCTCCGAAGAGACCGGAAGGCGAAACCGGGGCATCAAGTAAGAAAACTCTGTCTTTATCCTTGATGCCCAAAAGGTTAAGCCATAAATGCCTCTCCGTACTAACCAGAGCAGACATAGACCAGCCAATGGCACGGACTGACTCCTTGTCGCACAGAGAGACAAATCTGTAGCCCGACGAAGTTCTAAAAAGGCTTCTTCGTCAAGCGTTTCACCCGCACTCAGGTCTTTTAGCAGGACAGCCTGGTAAGCCTGTAACACAGCATGGAGGTGGTTCTGCATGGCTTAGAGGGGAGAGCAGGTTTTTTTAATGATGATGCCGAACCTGGCGAGAGATAACCCGCAAGTGTCTCTTCGACCGGTGGCATCATTCAATACCCTCACGCCTCAGCACCCACGATAGTCGAATATAAAGACGTAGAGGGCACGTGAACGCGCGAGGTATAAGGCTTTCTCCATGAACAAGCAAGCTCATCGTGGAGATCATCAAAGAAGGGAAGGGACTGATGAGGCGTTCCCTTCCCTTGGCCACCAGACAGAAATCGGTCCTCTAATTTGGAGCGTTTGGGGGTTTTTTGGTCGCGTGGCCAGTCTAATTGAAGTCTGGCCACTGCACGAGTAACCACATCAAGTAACTCTTCAAAGGATTTTGAATCATGTTTTGAGTGCTCTGTTTTGGGTAACTCGGAATCTGCAGACCCAAGAGAAACGAGATCCTCCCCGCGAACTAAGAGGCGCCGGAGCGCGTTTCAAGATCACGTGAAGGACCAGCCGGATCTGGGGAGAGAGCGAGCAAAAGGGATGAACCCGTCTCACGCCCCTCAGCCAGATCCATACGAGAGCCCCACGAATGAAGTGTGGGTGCTGGCTCTCGGAAGTAAGCTAAGCGAGCACGAAGCATCCCAACCGAAAATAGGTCACAAAGCGCACACCTGCCCTGCCCCAATGCGAGAGCAGCGTGCTCTTCCCCCAAACAAACAAAGCAAAACTCATGCGCGTGTCCCTGTCAGTCATGGAACGTTGACAAGGAAACATGCACCATTTGCTCTGCTTCTCTGACATTTTCTCTCTTTTTATATATATATTTTCTCTTTTTATCTTTTAAAGACCAGAGAGAATAGAAAAGAAAGAAAGTTCTGCGCACTGCCTAACGATTTCTAACTCCTAACAAAGGGAAGATAGTTTATTTTTTTATTTTTTTGCAGGCTTGTGAGACACACAGCACAGTATGCTCTGAAGAAAAAAAATCTGACAAACACGCTGGTGACAGCTCTATTTATAGCCTGGTCACATGTGCATCAAATTATCTCACCAACCGAGGCTATACATTTCCGGTCAATGTTTCATTGACGTGTTAGACACATATTCACAGCTACTCACAATGCAAGATTGTTACCATAGCACTTAGCGAAGTGCAGCATCATAGTGAAGCTTTTTGTAAAGGCAACATGTTTTTGGAATGTCTGTCAGAAAACTGCTCAACAGCACTCACCCAAGCACATCATGTTTATCAGTGTGCCAAAGTGTGAAAAAAGTTCAGTGAAAAAATGGGAAGAGATTTCTTACCAGAGACACTTTTGTTGGCTCTGCACCCATAGAAGCAGTTCACGGAAATTGATGCCATGGTGTTTGGTCACGTGACTGTGCTTCAGAAGTTTTACCTTTAAATGACTCCTTAGAGTGTCTTGAACAGTATGCAGTGGGTTTAAATTAATTTAAATTATGCGTTGCATATAGCAAGTATCAAAGCCCCTTTGCTCAAGCCCCCTTTGATGTCTATGTGTGCACGTGCATACTGTTGGGTGACATTATGCCATTCCTGGAGCAAAATTTCAAGCAGCTTGACTTTGTTTGATGGCTTGTGGACATCCATTTCCCTCTTGATTGCATTCCAGAGGTTTTCAATGGGGTTCAGATCTGGAGATTGGGCTGGCCATGACAGGGTCTTGATCCGGTGGTCCTCCATCCACATCTTAATTGACCTGGCTGTGTGACATGGAGCATGGCGTCCTGCTGGAATAGCCAATCCTCAGAGTTGGGCAACATTGTCAGAGCAGAATGAAGCAAGTTTCTTCCAGCATAACCTTGTATGTGGATTTATTAATGCATCCTTCACAAAGACAAATCTTCCCGATTCCAGCATTGGTGAAGCATCCTCAGATCATCACCGATATTCCACCAAATTTTATAGTGGGTGTGAGACACTGTGGCTCTCTGTCTATTTTTTTATTGAACAAAACACAAATTAACAAGAAATATCAGCTTATACAAAATAAGAGACCAATGACATATATATATACACATAAAAACAAACAAAAAAACAACAAAATAAATAGATGTATAGATATAGTAGTGTATACAGGTAAAGTGATAAGTTTAAGCAATAGGTTAATTTAGTGTGATATAATAGTAATCATTACTGTTAATTAAATTTTTCTGGTGATGTTGTGGAGAGAGGCCGCCGCCGGCAAAACCCAACCCCCGTACCAGCAGTTAAGCCTCTGTGCTCCACTGTGTCTTCCTTCACAAAGGATGCTGAGGCACCACAACAGTCACCTCCAAACCAAGCTCACCTGGTCTGGTTGTGACTTGACAGATAACCAAAAATTATTGTCCTTTTTAGATTGTAATCTTTGACTGGAACTGTGGTGTGGACCAGTTAGCTCCCCAGCCAGATACACCACATCTAACCCATATAGCACTCCGACACAGTCAAGTTAAATGAGTGAAGGGACCGCTGACAGAGGCGGCAAAGGGAGGACCCAATGTCACTTTGGCAAACCAAAAAGCTGAACCGATAATGCCCATGCAAACAAGACGTGCCAATAACGACAGCACTAGAACAGCCACAAGACCCAGACAGTTAATAAAGTAAATAAATTATAAGTGTTTATTTATAACATTTTTGTAAATGGAATTTGTAAGGGAAGGGAGAGGGAAGGAGGACAAATTGTTCTGTAGTAATATAAATATCAATACTACCACCACTACTACCACCACCAACAATAACAGTAATAGCAATAACAATAACAAATATAGCTGCATGCAGCAATGATGGGCCCAAGCACCATGGGTCCATTTCCACTCGGTGGCTTTCGGAAAACAAAGCATGATGGACACAGCAACAACTCAACATTAATGTATATTAACGAATGCAGGAATTTCACTTTTCCAATTGTCACAACGTAATCAGTTATATTGCCACAACTAAAGTTTGGTCATCAAATTATGGTGTAGTTAGGAAGTGGCCATGTAATTTGATTCATTATATACCTCTTTTACATTTGAAATGCAATTACATGTAAATATTTGAATACATAATAACTAAATATGCAGTTAGCAAAAAAAAAGAAAAACGCACACAAAATTAGCATACATTTAAGTTAAATCTGTGGGCATTGAAAGATCCTTAATTATTTTTGTATTCTAATATTCTGCTTCAGAGAATGGAATAAAACTTATCCAAGTTTAAAAAATACGTACAATAAAGTTAAGTTAAAAATACAAATGAGGATTCAATAATTAGGCCTGTTGCCATTGTTACATTGTCTTTAGGGTTAGGGGGTGATTAGGCATGTTATACGAATCGCCACTGTGAAAAAAATACAATTAGAATTCATATATTTGAGCATTTTAGCAAGCATCTAGTAGCATTTTGAGCAAGTTTACTCCAAGGAGCTGGAGAGGAGGGTTCAGACGTTTGTCGAACCTCGGATTGAAGAGGAACAATGCGGGTTCCGTCCTGGCTGTGGAGCGACGGACCAGATCTTTACTCTCGCAAGGATCCTGGAGAGGGCCTGGGAGTATGCCCATCCGGTCTACATGTGTTTTGTGGATCTGGAGAAGGCGTATGACCGGGTCCCCCGGGAGAGACTGTGGGAGGTGCTTCGGGGGTACAGGGTGGGGAGGGCCCTTCTTAGGGCGATCCAATCCCTGTACGTCCAAAACGAGAGCTGTGTCTGGGTCCTCGGCACAAAGTCGAGTTCGTTCCATGTGGGGGTTGGTCTCCGCCAAGGCTGCGCTTTGTCACCAATCATGTTTGTGATATTCATGGACAGGATATCGAGGCGTAGTTGGGGAGGGGAAGGTGTGCGGTGTCAGTGGGGATCTCATTGCTGCTTTTTGCAGAGTGTGAAGCGGCTGGGATGAAGATTAGCACCTCTAAATCTGAGGCCATGGTTCTCAGCAGGAAACCGATGGAGTGCGTACTCCGGGTAGGGAAGGAGGTATTGCCCCAAGTGAAGGAGTTCAATTACCTCGGGGTCTTGTTCACAAGTTAGGGGACAATGGAGTGGGAGGTTGGCCGGAGAATCGGGGCAGTGGGGGCGGTATTGCACTCGATCTATCACACCGTTGTCACGAAAAGAGAGCTGAGCCGGAAGGCTCTTGATCTACTGGTCAATTTTTGTTCCTACCCTCACCTATGGTCATGAAGGCTGGGTCATGACCAAAAGAACTAGGTTGCGAGTACAAGTGGCCGAAATGGGCTTCCTCAGAAGGGTGGTGGGCTTCTCCCTTAGAGATAGAGTGAGGTGCTCAGTCATCCGTGAGGAGCTCGGAGTAGAGCCGCTGCTCCTTTGTGTCGAAAGGAGTCAGTTGAGGTGGTTTCTGGGCGCCTCCCTAGGGAGGTGTTTCAGGCACGTCCAGCTGGTAGGAGGCCTCTGGGAAGACCCAGGACTAGGTGGAGAGATTACATCTCCACACTGGCCTGGGAACGCCTCGGGGTCCCCCAGTCAGAGCTGGTTAATGTGGCTCGGCATAGGGAAGTTTGGGGCCCCCTGCTGGAGCTGCTGCCCCCGCAACCCCACTTCACATAAGCGGTTGAAGATGGATGGATGGATGGATATTTGAGCATTTATGTACACATTTAAATTCCACAAGTGTTTAAAAAAAAAAAGATACATATATGAAAACTGTCATTTTTGTATAATGCATATATCTACTGTATATAATTGACTTTTTTATATCAGTAAAAACATTAATGAACACTCACTTTCAGCATACAAGTGTTCAGCATAAACTGCCATTTTCAGATTCATAGCCTAGGGGAGAGCGGGGCACAAACTAACACAGGTTTAATTGTCACACACGTGATTTAAATGTTTCCACACAGACTGTTGAGACGAAACTTCATTTGTTTACTTGTTGCCATATCAACACTGTGCAGATAAAAAAAAGTTGCAAAAAAAAAACTTTGGAAAATATCGCCAAAATTTAATTTTAAAGTAGCAAAAGCAAAAATTCACATGAATCAATTTTCTGTTTTTACTGTTTATTTCAAATGAGGCAAACTTGGTATCATTATAATCTCCAATCTTTTAGCTAGCATCTTACATTGTCTTTTAATTCTCAGATAGCCAGCAGAAGTGACCAGCCAGGTTTAAATCCCAGTTGCGCCGACAGGCACGTTGTAACACTGTTACAATGTGCCCCAATTCCAAAAAACTATGTGCAGTTCCATGCAGTCAGATATGTAATTTACATAATTCCCCTAAATGCATGTGTGTGTTTTGTCATCAATCCATTAGCATTATTTCAGTCAGTGCTGAGGCTTTGTCATGTATTTATCGTCAAGTGTCCAAATTATTGTAAAGTTAATAAATGGCTTTTATTGCCATGAAAATGTATTTTATCTTCTAGGCTTTTAATTAGATCAAATACAGTTGTTAGAGGGGGGTTTTAAGCTGTTATATGGTCTTGTTACAATGTGCCCCACTCCTGTTTCACTTTCTTTATTTTTTGAGGTAGATTGCGAAAAAAGTACACTCTGTATTCATGAAACAAGAACCCATTTGTGTAATAGACACGTGTGAAATTAATCTGAAAAAAAAAACAAATAAAAAATACATCAACCCCAAGTGCATTTATAACAAAAAGTGTTTGTTTGTGCTCTGCTCTTTCCTACTGTATTAATAAAACTTCAAATTATAATCACATTTCATTACACAACTAATGGAGATTTTAAGTGAATCTTAAAGATTCTTTGTATAAATGCGGGTTTTTTGTCTCATTCTCAGCATGCAGGCACGAATGTTTAGAAGGACACACCATTAATATGTCGATTATTCAAACAGCTGCTGTATATCTGGAAATGTTGCGACTGCTTCAGACTTTAAGCATTTGTTTTGCCGCTGTCAAACATAAAGAAAAGAGATGGGATTCCCATAATAACATAGTACATTTGAAAACTTCATCTCTGTGTGTACTATTGTTGATCATGAGATATTGTCCATCTGTGGAGAACTACATAAATCAACGCTGATAAAAAGAGTCCGATTGAGTGGTCTACTGGTATTTAATCCGACCATTGCGTAAGAGGTTAAAGGTTCTAATCTGTCCATATAAAACGATATGTTTTAATTAACAAAGATTGCATCCGCACCTAAGTTGATGTGTATATTGAGTGGGGACACATTTGTATGCATTTTTCTATGGGATTTGACTGGAAAAGCGCTCAAACTCAAACGCGGGGTTAGTTGTCACACACATGATTTAAACGTTTGACCACACACATGAAGTAAGATGAAACTTCATTTGTTTACTTGTTGCCATATAAACACTAACTAATTATAGTTTCCAAAAAATAAATCAGCATAATAAAATAAATCAGCATAATAAATCAATTATTTACACTGTGTCTGTGCCTTGATTAGAACAGGAGCGTTTTAGTTTTGTTGTGTTGCTCATTTGCAGTGTATTTAACATCTACGTTCAAAGCGAGCGGTGCAATATTCAATGAATCCAAAATAATTATAAAGTTCTTTTCTCTCTTGTTCTACATCTTATTTTCGAGTGTCAGGTGATGTTTCTTCTGTATTAATTTTTGGTGTGCCACCACGAACATCTGTGCATTAGGATGAAAAAATGTCTGAACAGCATCAAAAGAAAAAAAAAGGTCTGAACTTCTGCACTCTGCCTCACATTACTTCTGGTGGATTTTCACAAGCGACAACTTTGGCAAAAAAAAGTTATTGATATTTAGTTAGAAATGTACAAAGTATTGCTAACTAATGTTTATTTAGCAAGTTTCACAGAAATTTGCTTAAAAATAGAGGCTAGCTGCCTGTCCGATGAACGCAGATGGTCATGTCTTTTTCCAGAAATAACTAACATTACTTGTACAAATAAATGCTTTGTAACTAAAACATTTTGAATTTCAATAGACAATATTGACAACACATGTTAAATAACGTGTCTTACCTTGAAAGATCGCCTCAGTTTTCAATTTACAGCAGTAAGTCCAACACTGGAGTAAATCTCCCGTGATATCCCGTTTCCTCCCAGGCAAATGAAGGATGACGATGATGACGATACATTTATTATTCACGCCCAGTAACCCCTTAACCAATCATATGTGCCTTTAGCTTTTATTGTCATGTGTATCTGGCAGTTTCCAGAAGTAAAATCAGAGATTGGACGGCGAACACACTGAGACAGGAACCATGGGAATAATTGTTCCCAAATTGAATGCTCTGAATGGTTCTAATCCGTCCATATAAAACTATATGTTTTATTTAACAAAGATTGCATCTGCACCTCAGTTGATGTATATATTGAGTGGGGACACATTTGTTTGCATTTTTCTATGGGATTCAACTGGAAAAGTGCTCAAACTGAAACATGGGGTTAGTTGTCTCACACATGGTTTAAATGTTTCCACACACTAAGACGAAACTTCATTTGTTTACTTGTTGCCATATCAACATTGTCTAGATAAAAAAATTAATTAACCAACTAGCAGGCCAGTTTCCAGGGAGGTCTGAACAGCTTAAAAAATGTCTGATCAGAGTCAAAATAAAATAAAATAAAAAAAATGTATGGGATTGGACTGCAAAAGACCTCAACCAACTCATGAACTCAGTCCCCGCCCATTCTGTACTCAGACTCAGAGCTGTTGGAAATCATTCTACAAAGGAGCTTGGATGCCCTCTATTGGACTTTTCTTGTAATTGCCACTCAGAGAATTAACAGACAGTTAACTTGACATTAATCTGTATTTTTTTAAGCAATTCAGGCTAACATAATAGGGATATTTCAACGTCTGTTAAAAGTGACACACTTCCTTCCACCAGTTGGTGGTGTGATCAGCCTGCAATGACAAACATTTGGCTCAATTTTGATGTTTTAAATTTTCTGCACCCATACTTTTCCTTTTTCCATTTTTTTTTTCTCCATTTTTTACAATATTTTGTCGCTTTGCCATGGCAACACCGTTCAATATATCAGAAAACCCTCCGAAACTTAGCATCATCAATGTCTTGGCATGATGTCGCCCACATTTGGACCTATAACATTATATACCTGGGAGGAGTATTTAAAATTCCTCAGCATGCCTTTTTCAAACAATCCAAAATAATTGCAACAGTATTTATGATATCAAGAAACCCTTCAGAATTTAAAATGTGCAATGCCTTGACATTAATCTGTATTTTTTTGAAGCAATTCAGGTGAACATAATATGGATTTGTCAACGTCTGTTAAAAGAAAAGAAAGTTACACTTCCTTCCGCCAGATGGTGGCACTACGACCGTGACCCACAATAGTCACATCAAAGAGATCAGCCCGCAAGGACAAACATTTTGCTCAATTTTGATATTTTTAATTTTCTGCACTCAGACTTTTCCTTATTCCATTTTTGTATGTTATTTTGCAGCTTCCCCATGGCAACACCGTTTGATATATCAGAAAACCCTCTGCAATTTAGCATCATCAATGTCTTGGCATGATTTTGTATTTTTTTAAGCAATTCAGGCGAAAATAATAGGGATTTTTCAACGTCTGTTTAAAGTGACAGACTTCCTTCTGCCTGTTGGCGCTACGACCGTGACCCATATTAGTCACATCAAAGTGATCAGACCACAAGGACAAACATTTGCCTAAATTTTGATGTTTTTAATTTTCTGCATGCAGAAGATATGAGACTTTTCCTTTTTCCATTTTTTTGACATTATTTTGATGCTTCGGCATGGCAACACCGTTCGGTATATCAGAAATCCCTCCGCAATTTAGTATCATCAATGTCTTGGCATGATGCTGCGAACATTTGGTCCCTGTACCATTAAATCCCTGGGAGGAGTATTTCAAATTCCTCAGTATGCCTTTTTCAAACAATCCAAAATGGCCAACTTCCTTTTGGGCAGAACCTTTGACTGTGAGTGCAAAAGTTGTCTGGCTTGATGAGATCTATATGGGTACAATGTTTGGTGACTGTACCTCAAAAGGGATGCGCTAGATAGCCCCCGAACATGCCCATGATCTAGGTACCCCCGAAGAGCCCCTTCTGCACCTCCCCACCTGTAACTCTGCCATGCCCTAATGGCCAGAGACTCTAATGCGTGTGCAAACTTTCAAGAGTTTTTACACATGTTATGTACCCCAAAAGTACTCAAAACCTTGAAAACAATAGGGTTTTGCACTTTCAGTGCTCGGGCCCTAATAAGAAACTAACAGAAACAATGGGGGTCTTTCGCCCCTTCGGGCTTGACCCCTAATAATAATAATTCATAGAAGAACAATAGGGCTTCGCACTTTCGGTGCTTGGGCCCTGATAATAATAATCCTTAGAAGAAAAATAGGGCTTTGCACTTTCAGTTCTTGGGCCCTAATAATAATAATCCTTAGAACAACAATAGAGCTTCGCACTTTCAGTGCTTGGGCCCTAATAATCATTAGAAAAACAATAGGGCTTTGCACTTTCAGTGCTTGGCCCTAATAATCCTTAGAAGAACAATAGGGTGTCCGCACGTTCAGTGATTGGGCCCTAATAATAATTAAAGCTGCAAGCAGCGATGACGGGCCCAAGCCGGTGGCACCGCAACCCTGGTGCCTTTAGTTACCGGGCTCATTTCCACTTGGTGGCTTTCGGAAAACAAAGGATGATGGACACAGCAACAATTCAAAAATATAGCTGCAAGCAGCAATGCGATTCCTCCTCAAAATGGCAAATCATTTAAAATTGATCAATAGAGGGTTGGGGTTAAACCCTCCCAATGAAAAAATCCAAAAAACATGTCTTTCTGTCTGAATCCTAAACTAAACATTTTCAGTGTACAGGAAAATCCATCATGCCGGACCTTATGGATCCTGTAGGGTTTTTTGTTTACAATGAGAAATGAGGTATGTTCAATAGGTTTCAGAAAACTAAATAAATGGGGTGGAAATACAATCACTTTAAAAAAATGACATTTGGGCATGGCATGTAGCGCCCCCTAAGGGCGAATGTGAGCCATTCTTGGTTTGTAGGTTCCTGTTGGCCTGTAGTATTAATGTACCAAATTAGAAAGTATTTGACAAAAAAATGTGCAATTTGGGAATGGCCTTTAGCGCCCCCTAAGGGCGAATGTGAGACATTCTTGGTTTGTGGATTTCTGTTGGCCTGTAGTGTCAATATACCAAATTAGAAAATTTTTGACCATAAAATGGGAATTTTGGGCATAGCCTGTAGCGCCCCCTAATGGCGAATATGGGCAATTCTTTGTTTGTGGGTTCCTGTTGGCCTGTAGTATCAATGTACCAAATTAGAACATTTTTGACCAGCAAATGGGAATTTAGGGCGTGGCCTGTAGCGCCCCATAAGGGCGAATGTGGGCCACTCTTGGTTTGTGAATTCCTGTTGGCCTGTAGTATCAATATACAACATTAGAACATTTTTGACCAGAAAATGGGAATTTTGGGCATGGCCTGTAGCGCCCCCTAAGGGCGAATGTGGGATATTCTTTACGCAGTACTTCAGAGTGATGTCATCTTGAAGTATATATATATAGGTCTATTTCTAACCCACACCTATAATATCACTTCTGAAGGCATGGATTTAACCACTGGAGTGGTATGGATTACTTTTATGCTGCATTTATTTGATTTTTGTAGCTTCTGAGTTCTGATCACCATTCAAGTCATTGAAAGGTCCAACAGGGTTGAGATAATCTTCTAAAAAGCTTAATTTGTGTTCACTAGAAGAAAGAAAACAATACACATCTGGGATGCAATGAGGGTGAGTATACGATGAGAGAAATTTATTTTTGGGGTGAAAACCATTTGTAGGCCTACTTTTTATTTACTTGGAAAATTGTTACTGTCTCTTTAAGAGGATTTTAAACGCATTTCATTCAAGGCACACTCTGTGCGGCTTGTTTTAGTGAGTTTAATCTTTTGAGAACTGTGAAGTCTCATTATTTTCGTGCTGTTACATCTGTATTCATTTCAGAGATTACTTGATTGAGATTGTGAAACTACATACAACCGACAAACCTCCATGAAGATGCGAGTAAAAATGAGATGCGCTGTCAGGCACAACGCTGATAATCATTCTCGGAAGTGTTGATACTAGATTTCGATTCGCGATTTCTTCATCAACTGTTTATGTTCACTTGGGACAAAACAGACAATATATCATGTAATTTGACATTTTGTAGTATGAAATTGTCCGTTCAAACGCAAGAAGAAGCGAATGCGATCTCTCATCGGGGCTCGTGCGTTAGACGCGACGCATCTCGCGGTTTCACACAAAACTGCTCACAAACATTTATTTGAGTTATTTTGTCATTTTTTTCCAGAAATAACTAGCAATACTCCTACAAATAAATGCTTCGTAACTAAAACGTTTTGACTTTCTATAGAAAATATAGACAACACACGTTCTTACCTTGCAAAAATCGCCTCAGTATTTAATTTGAAGCAGTAAATCCAACACTGGAGTAAATCTCTCGTGATATCACCTTTCCACTGAAATGAAGGAAGACGGTGATGACGATACAGTTATTATTCTTGCCCAGTAACCCCTTAACCAATCACATGTGCCTTTAGCTTGTATTGTCATGAGTATCTGGGCAGACTTGAGAAATAAAATCGGTGATCGGACGACGATGACACTGAGACAGGAACCATGGGAATAATTGTTCCCAAATTTGAACGCTCTGGCTGTAAATGGTTAAAGGTTGTTAAAAATTGTATCCTCCACTCAGTTGATGTATATATTGAGTGGGGACACATTGTTTGCCTTTTTTCTGGGATTCGACTGCAAAAGAGCTCAAGCAACTGTTGAACTCAGTCCCTGCCCATTCTGGACTCAGACCTGTTGTAAATCATTGAACAATGAGGCTTGGATGCCATCTATTGGACATTTCTTGTAATTGCCACTCAGAGAATGAACAGACAGTGGATTAAACTTTAGTTTTTTAGGCTTTAGTTCTTTGTTGTATTCACCTGCTACGGTGTGTGTAACATTTTTCTGTCAACTCTGCATACAGGTGAAACTCGAAAAATTAGAATATCGTGCAAAAGTTAATGTAACCCATACTATGTTGAACACAAGAGGGCAGTATAGCCCTATGTATTACTTCACAAGCCCCCCTCCCTTCCTACTCCTCACACACAAAGTCTTAGAGAGTGACTTGCAAAATTCTGACATTTTCTCCACATTCAAACCAAAATATCTGACTTTCTGTTGGTCGGAGCTAATGACTGTAAATTAGAAAGTTGTCCGGCTTGAGGAGAACTATATCAATACCAATTTTTGTACCTGTAGATGAAACTAACCCCCCACTTTTTTGTCAAAAGGTGGCGCTACTGAGCCCCTCACCACACCCATTTCTGAAACTTTGCACATGTCTACTGGCTAATAAATGTGACGTCTCTGTCGAGTTTCATGCAATTTCAAGTATGTTAAGAGTCTCAAAAGCATCAATAAAGAAAAGTAAAGTTTGAAGTGTTGCCACGGCAACAGTATCTAAGATATCAATAATCCTTTCACAGGTCTAAATCTGCCGTGTGTTTACATTATACACGTAAAGTTTGAAGCAAATCGGGTAAAAACAAGAGGGTGATTTCAAAGCATTTTGAAAGTGACACACTTCCTGCTGCCAGTTGGTGGCGCTATAACTTTGACTCACAATAGTCACATCCATGTGATCGGCCTCTTACAACGAACACACTGCTGAAGTTTCATCAAGATCTGTTAATTTATGCAGAAGTTATAACACACTTCCTGTCTCACTTTTCTCGCCATAAATTTGTTTCCTCGCCACGGCCAAACCGTTCGAGATATCAAAAATCCGCTGGCAATTTTTCATCCTCAATGTCTTGACTTCATGCTGACTGAGATTCGTGGCGATTAAATGATTTCTCTAGGAGGAGTATTTCAAATTCCATTGTATACGTTTTCCAAACAACCCTAAATAGCCGACTTCCTGTTGGGCTGAGGTAAAAAGTAAGAGCATGAAGTATATATGAAACGATGAGATCTATATGTGTACCGACTTTCATATTATTACATGCAAGTGTGTTTGATTTATGGACCAAGGTTTCGGACCCCGTTCCAGGGGGCGCTGCTGAGCCCCCCTGCCACGCCCGGGTACCATCTTCAGCCCAGCCCTGATGGCCGCAGGTTCTGACCCGTGTGCAAAGTTTCAAGAGTTTTAGAGCATGTTAAGGCCCCCAAAAGTGCCCGAATAGTCGATAAAATAATAATAATAATAATAATTAAAGCTGCAAGCAGCGATGACGGGCCCAAGCCGGTGGCACCGCAACCCTGGTGCCTTTAGTTACCGGGCTCATTTCCACTTGGTGGCTTTCGGAAAACAAAGGATGATGGACACAGCAACAACTCAAAAATATAGCTGCAAGCAGCAATGCGATTCCTCCTCAAAATGGCAAATCATTTAAAATTGATCAATAGAGGGTTGGGGTTAAACCCTCCCAATGAAAAAATCCAAAAAACATGTCTTTCTGTCTGAATCCTAAACTAAACATTTTCAGTGTACAGGAAAATCCATCATGCCGGACCTTATGGATCCTGTAGGGTTTTTTGTTTACAATGAGAAATGAGGTATGTTCACCAGGTTTCAGAAAACTAAATAAATGGGGTGGAAATACAATCACTTTAAAAAAATGACATTTGGGCATGGCATGTAGCGCCCCCTAAGGGCGAATGTGAGCCATTCTTGGTTTGTAGGTTCCTGTTGGCCTGTAGTATTAATGTACCAAATTAGAAAGTATTTGACAAAAAAATGTGCAATTTGGGAATGGCCTTTAGCGCCCCCTAAGGGCGAATGTGAGACATTCTTGGTTTGTGGATTTCTGTTGGCCTGTAGTGTCAATATACCAAATTAGAAAATTTTTGACCATAAAATGGGAATTTTGGGCATAGCCTGTAGCGCCCCCTAATGGCGAATATGGGCAATTCTTTGTTTGTGGGTTCCTGTTGGCCTGTAGTATCAATGTACCAAATTAGAACATTTTTGACCAGCAAATGGGAATTTAGGGCGTGGCCTGTAGCGCCCCATAAGGGCGAATGTGGGCCACTCTTGGTTTGTGAATTCCTGTTGGCCTGTAGTATCAATATACAACATTAGAACATTTTTGACCAGAAAATGGGAATTTTGGGCATGGCCTGTAGTGCCCCCTAAGGGCGAATGTGGGATATTCTTTACGCAGTACTTCAGAGTGATGTCATCTTTAAGTATATATATATAGGTCTATTTCTAACCCACACCTATAATATCACTTCTGAAGGCATGGATTTAACCACTGGAGTGGTATGGATTACTTTTATGCTGCATTTATTTGATTTTTGTAGCTTCTGAGTTCTGATCACCATTCAAGTCATTGAAAGGTCCAACAGGGTTGAGATAATCTTCTAAAAAGCTTAATTTGTGTTCACTAGAAGAAAGAAAACAATACACATCTGGGATGCAATGAGGGTGAGTATACGATGAGAGAAATTTATTTTTGGGGTGAAAACCATTTGTAGGCCTACTTTTTATTTACTTGGAAAATTGTTACTGTCTCTTTAAGAGGATTTTAAACGCATTTCATTCAAGGCACACTCTGTGCGGCTTGTTTTAGTGAGTTTAATCTTTTGAGAACTGTGAAGTCTCATTATTTTCGTGCTGTTACATCTGTATTCATTTCAGAGATTACTTGATTGAGATTGTGAAACTACATACAACCGACAAACCTCCATGAAGATGCGAGTAAAAATGAGATGCGCTGTCAGGCACAACGCTGATAATCATTCTCGGAAGTGTTGATACTAGATTTCGATTCGCGATTTCTTCATCAACTGTTTATGTTCACTTGGGACAAAACAGACAATATATCATGTAATTTGACATTTTGTAGTATGAAATTGTCCGTTCAAACGCAAGAAGAAGCGAATGCGATCTCTCATCGGGGCTCGTGCGTTAGACGCGACGCATCTCGCGGTTTCACACAAAACTGCTCACAAACATTTATTTGAGTTATTTTGTCATTTTTTTCCAGAAATAACTAGCAATACTCCTACAAATAAATGCTTCGTAACTAAAACGTTTTGACTTTCTATAGAAAATATAGACAACACACGTTCTTACCTTGCAAAAATCGCCTCAGTATTTAATTTGAAGCAGTAAATCCAACACTGGAGTAAATCTCTCGTGATATCACCTTTCCATTGAAATGAAGGAAGACGGTGATGACGATACAGTTATTATTCTTGCCCAGTAACCCCTTAACCAATCACATGTGCCTTTAGCTTGTATTGTCATGAGTATCTGGGCAGACTTCAGAAATAAAATCGGTGATCGGACGACGATGACACTGAGACAGGAACCATGGGAATAATTGTTCCCAAATTTGAACGCTCTGGCTGTAAATGGTTAAAGGTTGTTAAAAATTGTATCCTCCACTCAGTTGATGTATATATTGAGTGGGGACACATTGTTTGCCTTTTTTCTGGGATTCGACTGCAAAAGAGCTCAAGCAACTGTTGAACTCAGTCCCTGCCCATTCTGGACTCAGACCTGTTGTAAATCATTGAACAATGAGGCTTGGATGCCATCTATTGGACATTTCTTGTAATTGCCACTCAGAGAATGAACAGACAGTGGATTAAACTTTAGTTTTTTAGGCTTTAGTTCTTTGTTGTATTCACCTGCTACGGCGTGTGTAACATTTTTCTGTCAACTCTGCATACAGGTGAAACTCGAAAAATTAGAATATCGTGCAAAAGTTAATGTAACCCATACTATGTTGAACACAAGAGGGCAGTATAGCCCTATGTATTACTTCACAAGCCCCCCTCCCTTCCTACTCCTCACACACAAAGTCTTAGAGAGTGACTTGCAAAATTCTGACATTTTCTCCACATTCAAACCAAAATATCTGACTTTCTGTTGGTCGGAGCTAATGACTGTAAATTAGAAAGTTGTCCGGCTTGAGGAGAACTATATCAATACCAATTTTTGTACCTGTAGATGAAACTAACCCCCCACTTTTTTGTCAAAAGGTGGCGCTACTGAGCCCCTCACCACACCCATTTCTGAAACTTTGCACATGTCTACTGGCTAATAAATGTGACGTGTCTGTCGAGTTTCATGCAATTTCAAGTATGTTAAGAGTCTCAAAAGCATCAATAAAGAAAAGTAAAGTTTGAAGCGTTGCCACGGCAACAGTATCAAAGATATCAATAATCCTTTCACAGGTCTAAATCTGCCGTGTGTTTACATTATACACGTAAAGTTTGAAGCAAATCGGGTAAAAACAAGAGGGTGATTTCAAAGCATTTTGAAAGTGACACACTTCCTGCTGCCAGTTGGTGGCGCTATAACTTTGACTCACAACAGTCACATCCATGTGATCGGCCTCTTACAACGAACACACTGCTGAAATTTCAACAAGATCTGTTAATTTATGCAGAAGTTATAACACACTTCCTGTCTCACTTTTCTCGCCATAAATTTGTTTCCTCGCCACGGCCAAACCGTTCGAGATATCAAAAATCCGCTGGCAATTTTTCATCCTCAATGTCTTGACTTCATGCTGACTGAGATTCGTGGCGATTAAATGATTTCTCTAGGAGGAGTATTTCAAATTCCATTGTATACGTTTTCCAAACAACCCTAAATAGCCGACTTCCTGTTGGGCTGAGGTAAAAAGTAAGAGCATGAAGTATATATGAAACGATGAGATCTATGTGTGTACCGACTTTCATATTATTACATGCAAGTGTGTTTGATTTATGGACCAAGGTTTCGGACCCCGTTCCAGGGGGCGCTGTTAAGCCCCCCTGCCACGCCCGGGTACCATCTTCAGCCCAGCTCTGATGGCCGCGGGTTCTGACCCGTGTGCAAAGTTTCAAGAGTTTTAGAGCACGTTAAGGCCCCCAAAAGTGCCCGGATAGTCGATAAAATAATAATAATAATAATAATAATTAAAGCTGCAAGCAGCGATGACGGGCCCAAGCCGGTGGCACCGCAACCCTGGTGCCTTTAGTTACCGGGCTCATTTCCACTTGGTGGCTTTCGGAAAACAAAGGATGATGGACACAGCAACAACTCAAAAATATAGCTGCAAGCAGCAATGCGATTCCTCCTCAAAATGGCAAATCATTTAAAATTGATCAATAGAGGGTTGGGGTTAAACCCTCCCAATGAAAAAATCCAAAAAACATGTCTTTCTGTCTGAATCCTAAACTAAACATTTTCAGTGTACAGGAAAATCCATCATGCCGGACCTTATGGATCCTGTAGGGTTTTTTGTTTACAATGAGAAATGAGGTATGTTCACCAGGTTTCAGAAAAACTAAATAAATGGGGTGGAAATACAATCACTTTGAAAAATTGACATTTGGGCATGGCCTGTACCGCCCCCTAAGGGCGAATGTGAGCCATTCTTGGTTTGTAGGTTCCTGTTGGCCTGTAGTATTAATGTACCAAATTAGAAAGTATTTGACAAAAAAATGTGCAATTTGGGAATGTCCTTTAGCACCCCCTAAGGGCAAATGTGAGACATTCTTGGTTTGTGGATTTCTGTTGGCCTGTAGTGTCAATATACCAAATTAGAAAATTTTTGACCATAAAATGGGAATTTTGGGCATAGCCTGTAGCGCCCCCTAATGGCGAATATGGGCAATTCTTTGTTTGTGGGTTCCTGTTGGCCTGTAGTATCAATGTACCAAATTAGAACATTTTTGACCAGCAAATGGGAATTTAGGGCGTGGCCTGTAGCGCCCCATAAGGGCGAATGTGGGCCACTCTTGGTTTGTGAATTCCTGTTGGCCTGTAGTATCAATATACAACATTAGAACATTTTTGACCAGAAAATGGGAATTTTGGGCATGGCCTGTAGCGCCCCCTAAGGGCGAATGTGGGATATTCTTTACGCAGTACTTCAGAGTGATGTCATCTTGAAGTATATATATATAGGTCTATTTCTAACCCACACCTATAATATCACTTCTGAAGGCATGGATTTAACCACTGGAGTGGTATGGATTACTTTTATGCTGCATTTATTTGATTTTTGTAGCTTCTGAGTTCTGATCACCATTCAAGTCATTGAAAGGTCCAACAGGGTTGAGATAATCTTCTAAAAAGCTTAATTTGTGTTCACTAGAAGAAAGAAAACAATACACATCTGGGATGCAATGAGGGTGAGTATACGATGAGAGAAATTTATTTTTGGGGTGAAAACCATTTGTAGGCCTACTTTTTATTTACTTGGAAAATTGTTACTGTCTCTTTAAGAGGATTTTAAACGCATTTCATTCAAGGCACAGTCTGTGCGGCTTGTTTTAGTGAGTTTAATCTTTTGAGAACTGTGAAGTCTCATTATTTTCGTGCTGTTACATCTGTATTCATTTCAGAGATTACTTGATTGAGATTGTGAAACTACATACAACCGACAAACCTCCATGAAGATGCGAGTAAAAATGAGATGCCTCGCGCTGTCAGACACAACGCTGATAATCATTCTCGGAAGTGTTGATACTAGATTTCGATTCGCGATTTCTTCATCAACTGTTTATGTTCACTTGGGACAAAACAGACAATATATCATGTAATTTGACATTTTGTAGTATGAAATTGTCCGTTCAAACGCAAGAAGAAGCGAATGCGATCTCTCATCGGGGCTCGTGCGTTAGACGCGACGCATCTCGCGGTTTCACACAAAACTGCTCACAAACATTTATTTGAGTTGTTTTGTCATTTTTTTCCAAAAATAACTAGCAATACTCCTACAAATAAATGCTTCGTAACTAAAACGTTTTGACTTTCTATAGAAAATATAGACAACACACGTTCTTACCTTGCAAAAATCGCCTCAGTATTTAATTTGAAGCAGTAAATCCAACACTGGAGTAAATCTCTCGTGATATCACCTTTCCATTGAAATGAAGGAAGACGGTGATGACGATACAGTTATTATTCTTGCCCAGTAACCCCTTAACCAATCACATGTGCCTTTAGCTTGTATTGTCATGAGTATCTGGGCAGACTTCAGAAATAAAATCGGTGATCGGACGACGATGAAACTGAGACAGGAACCATGGGAATAATTGTTCCCAAATTTGAACGCTCTGGCTGTAAATGGTTAAAGGTTGTTAAAAATTGTATCCTCCACTCAGTTGATGTATATATTGAGTGGGGACACATTGTTTGCCTTTTTTCTGGGATTCGACTGCAAAAGAGCTCAAGCAACTGTTGAACTCAGTCCCTGCCCATTCTGGACTCAGACCTGTTGTAAATCATTGAACAATGAGGCTTGGATGCCATCTATTGGACATTTCTTGTAATTGCCACTCAGAGAATGAACAGACAGTGGATTAAACTTTAGTTTTTTAGGCTTTAGTTCTTTGTTGTATTCACCTGCTACGGCGTGTGTAACATTTTTCTGTCAACTCTGCATACAGGTGAAACTCGAAAAATTAGAATATCGTGCAAAAGTTAATGTAACCCATACTATGTTGAACACAAGAGGGCAGTATAGCCCTATGTATTACTTCACAAGCCCCCCTCCCTTCCTACTCCTCACACACAAAGTCTTAGAGAGTGACTTGCAAAATTCTGACATTTTCTCCACATTCAAACCAAAATATCTGACTTTCTGTTGGTCGGAGCTAATGACTGTAAATTAGAAAGTTGTCCGGCTTGAGGAGAACTATATCAATACCAATTTTTGTACCTGTAGATGAAACTAACCCCCCACTTTTTTGTCAAAAGGTGGCGCTACTGAGCCCCTCACCACACCCATTTCTGAAACTTTGCACATGTCTACTGGCTAATAAATGTGACGTCTCTGTCGAGTTTCATGCAATTTCAAGTATGTTAAGAGTCTCAAAAGCATCAATAAAGAAAAGTAAAGTTTGAAGCGTTGCCACGGCAACAGTATCTAAGATATCAATAATCCTTTCACAGGTCTAAATCTGCCGTGTGTTTACATTATACACGTAAAGTTTGAAGCAAATCGGGTAAAAACAAGAGGGTGATTTCAAAGCATTTTGAAAGTGACACACTTCCTGCTGCCAGTTGGTGGCGCTATAACTTTGACTCACAATAGTCACATCCATGTGATCGGCCTCTTACAACGAACACACTGCTGAAGTTTCATCAAGATCTGTTAATTTATGCAGAAGTTATAACACACTTCCTGTCTCACTTTTCTCGCCATAAATTTGTTTCCTCGCCACGGCCAAACCGTTCGAGATATCAAAAATCCGCTGGCAATTTTTCATCCTCAATGTCTTGACTTCATGCTGACTGAGATTCGTGGCGATTAAATGATTTCTCTAGGAGGAGTATTTCAAATTCCATTGTATACGTTTTCCAAACAACCCTAAATAGCCGACTTCCTGTTGGGCTGAGGTAAAAAGTAAGAGCATGAAGTATATATGAAACGATGAGATCTATGTGTGTACCGACTTTCATATTATTACATGCAAGTGTGTTTGATTTATGGACCAAGGTTTCGGACCCCGTTCCAGGGGGCGCTGTTAAGCCCCCCTGCCACGCCCGGGTACCATCTTCAGCCCAGCCCTGATGGCCTCGGGTTCTGACCCGTGTGCAAAGTTTCAAGAGTTTTAGAGCACGTTAAGGCCCCCAAAAGTGCCCGAATAGTCGATAAAATAATAATAATAATAATAATTAAAGCTGCAAGCAGCGATGACGGGCCCAAGCCGGTGGCACCGCAACCCTGGTGCCTTTAGTTACCGGGCTCATTTCCACTTGGTGGCTTTCGGAAAACAAAGGATGATGGACACAGCAACAACTCAAAAATATAGCTGCAAGCAGCAATGCGATTCCTCCTCAAAATGGCAAATCATTTAAAATTGATCAATAGAGGGTTGGGGTTAAACCCTCCCAATGAAAAAATCCAAAAAACATGTCTTTCTGTCTTAATCCTAAACTAAACATTTTCAGTGTACAGGAAAATCCATCACGTCGGACCTTATGGATCCTGTAGGGTTTTTTGTTTACAATGAGAAATGAGGTATGTTCACCAGGTTTCAGAAAAACTAAATAAATGTGTTGGAAATACAATCACTTTGAAAAAATGACATTTGGGCATGGCCTGTAGCGCCCCCTAAGGGTGAATGTGAGCCATTCTTGGTTTGTAGGTTCCTGTTGGCCTGTAGTATTAATGTACCAAATTGGAAAGTATTTGACAAAAAAATGTGCAATTTGGGAATGGCCTTTAGCGCCCCCTAAGGGCGAATGTGAGACATTCTTGGTTTGTGGATTTCTGTTGGCCTGTAGTGCCAATATACCAAATTAGAACATTTTTGACCATAAAATGGGAATTTTGGGCATAGCCTGTAGCGCCCCCTAATGCGAATATGGGCAATTCTTTGTTTGTGGGTTCCTGTTGGCCTGTAGTATCAATGTACCAAATTAGAACATTTTTGACCAGCAAATGGGAATTTAGGGCGTGGCCTGTAGCGCCCCCTAAGGGCGAATGTGGGCCATTCTTGGTTTGTGGATTCCTGTTGGCCTGTAGTATCAATCTACAAAATTAGAACATTTTTGACCAGAAAATGGGAATTTTGGGCATGGCCTTTAGCGCCCCCTAAGGGCGAATGTGGGCCATTCTTGGTTTGTGGATTCCTGTTGGCCTGTAGTATCAATATACAAAATTAGAACATTTTTGACCATAAAATGGGAATTTTGGTCATGGCCTGTAGCGCCCCCTAAGGGCGAATGTGGGATATTCTTTACGCAGTACTTCAGAGTGATGTCATCTTTAAGTATATATAGGTCTGTTTCTAACCCACACCTATAATATCACTTCTGAAGGCATGGATTAAACCACAGGAGTGGTATGGATTACTTTTATGCTGCATTTATGTGATTTTTGTAGCTTCTGAGTTCTGATCACCATTCAAGTCATTGAAAGGTCCAACAGGGTTGAGATAATCTTCTAAAAAGCTTAATTTGTGTTCACTAGAAGAAAGAAAATAATACACATCTGGGATGGAATGAGGGTGAGTATACGATGAGAGAAATTTATTTTTGGGGTGAAAACCATTTGTAGGCTACTTTTTATTTACTTGGAAAATTGTTACTGTCTCTTTAAGATGATTTTAAACGCATTTCATTCAAGCCGTCAAGCCGTCTGTGCGGCTTGTTTTATTGAGATATAATCTTTTGAGAACTGTGAAGTCTCATTATTTTCGTGCTGTTACATCTGTATTCATTTCAGAGATTAATTGATTGAGATTGTGAAACTACATACAACCGACAAACCTCCATGAAGATGCGAGTAAAAATGAGATGCCTCGCGCTGTCAGGCACAACGCTGATAATCGTTCTCGGAAGTGTTGATACTAGATTTAGATTCGCGATATCTTCATCAACTGTTTATGTTCGCTTGAGACAAAACAGACAATATATCATGTATTTTGACATTTTGTTGTTATGAAATTGTCCGTTCAAACGCAAGAAGAAGCGAATGCGATCTCTCATCGGGGCTCGTGAGTTAGAAGTGACGCTGCTAGACGTGAGCAGGGAAGCGCATTTCACTGAATTTACGATGTTACACGTATAAACCTTCATCAACCCGTTAATCCAAAACGCAAATGCCGTTATTTTGCGTCTCTCGCTCCTGCTTGTGATTGACAAAGCTGTCAAACGGGACAATTTGCAAGCGTGCAAGTTTGGATCGGTCTTTTCACGTTTTAATAATTTGCAGTGTTCGACATCTACGTTCAAATCGAGCGGTGCAATATGCAATTCATCCAAAATAATTACAAAGTTATTTTCGCTCTTGTTCTACATATTTTTTTCAAGCGTCAGCTGATGTTTCTACAGTATTAATTTTCCTGCGCCACCACGAACAGAGTTGGAAATAAAACACGCATCCGGGCATTCAGATGGGTTAAAAAAAACTGCTTAAAAAACATCTGAACAGCGTCTGCTCTCGGTCTCACATTAATTCAGGTGGATTTTTCACAAGCGACAACATTGGCAAACAAAAGTGCTAGCTAATGTTTAATTAGCAAGTTTCACCGAAATGTATTAAAAATAGAGGCTAGCTGCCTGTCCGATGAACAAATAGAGTCACGTCATTTTTTTTCCAGAAATAACTAGCAATACTCCTGCAAATAAATGCTTCGTAACTAAAACGTTTTGACTTTCAATAGAAAATATAGACAACACATGTTCTTACCTTGCAAAAATCGCCTCAGTATTTAATTTGAAGCAGTAAATCCAACACTGGAGTAAATCTCTCGTGATATCACCTTCCCATTGAAATGAAGGAAGACGGTGATGACGAAACAGTTATTATTCTTGCCCAGGAACCCTTAACCAATCACATGTGCCTTTAGCTTGTATTGTCATGAGTATCTGGGCAGATTTCAGAAATAAAATCCCCTTAACCAATCACATGTGTCTTTAGCTTGTATTGTCATGAGTATCTGGGCAGATTTCAGAAATGAAATCGATGATTGGACGACGATGAAACTGAGACAGGAACCATGGGAATAATTGTTCCCAAATTTGAACGCTCTGGCTGTAAATGGTTAAAGGTTGTTAAAAATTGTATCCGCCACTCAGTTGATGTATATAGTGAGTGGGGACACAGTGTTTGCCTTTTTTCTGGGATTCGACGGCAAAAGAGCTCAAGCAACTGTTGAACTCAGTCCCTGCCCATTCTGGACTCAGCCTGTTGTAAATAATAGAACAATGAGGCTTGGATGCCATCTATTGGACATTTCTTGTAATTGCCACTCAGAGAATGAACAGACAGTGGATTAAATTTTAGTTTTTTAGGCTTTAGTTCTTTGTTGTATTCACCTGCTACGGCGTGTGTAACATTTTTCTGTCAACTCTGCATACAGGTGAAACTCGAAAAATTAGAATATCGTGCAAAAGTTAATGTAACCCATACTATGTTGAACACAAGAGGGCAGTATAGCCCTATGTATTACTTCACAAGACCCAACGTCCCCCCTCCCCTACAAACTCACAGAGTCTCAGAGAGTGACTTGCAAAATTCTGACATTTTCTCCACATTCAAACCAAAATATCTGACTTTCTGTTGGTCGGAGCTAATGACTGTAAATTAGAAAGTTGTCCGGCTTGAGGAGAACTATATCAATACCAATTTTTGTACCTGTAGATGAAACTAACCCCCCACTTTTTTGTCAAAAGGTGGCGCTACTGAGCCCCTCACCACACCCATTTCTGAAACTTTGCACATGTCTACTGGCTAATAAATGTGACGTCTCTGTCGAGTTTCATGCAATTTCAAGTATGTTAAGAGTCTCAAAAGCATCAATAAAGAAAAGTAAAGTTTGAAGCGTTGCCACGGCAACAGTATCTAAGATATCAATAATCCTTTCACAGGTCTAAATCTGCCGTGTGTTTACATTATACACGTAAAGTTTGAAGCAAATCGGGTAAAAACAAGAGGGTGATTTCAAAGCATTTTGAAAGTGACACACTTCCTGCTGCCAGTTGGTGGCGCTATAACTTTGACTCACAATAGTCACATCCATGTGATCGGCCTCTTACAACGAACACACTGCTGAAGTTTCATCAAGATCTGTTAATTTATGCAGAAGTTATAACACACTTCCTGTCTCACTTTTCTCGCCATAAATTTGTTTCCTCGCCACGGCCAAACCGTTCGAGATATCAAAAATCCGCTGGCAATTTTTCATCCTCAATGTCTTGACTTCATGCTGACTGACATTCGTGGCGATTAAATGATTTCTCTAGGAGGAGTATTTCAAATTCCATTGTATACGTTTTCCAAACAACCCTAAATAGCCGACTTCCTGTTGGGCTGAGGTAAAAAGTAAGAGCATGAAGTATATATGAAACGATGAGATCTATATGTGTACCGACTTTCATATTATTACATGCAAGTGTGTTTGATTTATGGACCAAGGTTTCGGACCCCGTTCCAGGGGGCGCTGCTGAGCCCCCCTGCCACGCCCGGGTACCATCTTCAGCCCAGCCCTGATGGCCGCAGGTTCTGACCCGTGTGCAAAGTTTCAAGAGTTTTAGAGCATGTTAAGGCCCCCAAAAGTGCCCGAATAGTCGATAAAATAATAATAATAATAATAATAATAATAATAATAATAATCCTAAGGAAAACAATAGGGCCTTCGCCTTTTCAGGCTTGGGCCCTAATAATAATTAAAGCTGCAAGCAGCGATGACGGGCCCAAGCCGGTGGCACCGCAACCCTGGTGCCTTTAGTTACCGGGCTCATTTCCACTTGGTGGCTTTCGGAAAACAAAGGATGATGGACACAGCAACAACTCAAAAATATAGCTGCAAGCAGCAATGCGATTCCTCCTCAAAATGGCAAATCATTTAAAATTGATCAATAGAGGGTTGGGGTTAAACCCTCCCAATGAAAAAATCCAAAAAACATGTCTTTCTGTCTGAATCCTAAACTAAACATTTTCAGTGTACAGGAAAATCCATCATGCCGGACCTTATGGATCCTGTAGGGTTTTTTGTTTACAATGAGAAATGAGGTATGTTCACCAGGTTTCAGAAAAACTAAATAAATGGGGTGGAAATACAATCACTTTGAAAAATTGACATTTGGGCATGGCCTGTACCGCCCCCTAAGGGCGAATGTGAGCCATTCTTGGTTTGTAGGTTCCTGTTGGCCTGTAGTATTAATGTACCAAATTAGAAAGTATTTGACAAAAAAATGTGCAATTTGGGAATGTCCTTTAGCACCCCCTAAGGGCAAATGTGAGACATTCTTGGTTTGTGGATTTCTGTTGGCCTGTAGTGTCAATATACCAAATTAGAAAATTTTTGACCATAAAATGGGAATTTTGGGCATAGCCTGTAGCGCCCCCTAATGGCGAATATGGGCAATTCTTTGTTTGTGGGTTCCTGTTGGCCTGTAGTATCAATGTACCAAATTAGAACATTTTTGACCAGCAAATGGGAATTTAGGGCGTGGCCTGTAGCGCCCCATAAGGGCGAATGTGGGCCACTCTTGGTTTGTGAATTCCTGTTGGCCTGTAGTATCAATATACAACATTAGAACATTTTTGACCAGAAAATGGGAATTTTGGGCATGGCCTGTAGCGCCCCCTAAGGGCGAATGTGGGATATTCTTTACGCAGTACTTCAGAGTGATGTCATCTTGAAGTATATATATATAGGTCTATTTCTAACCCACACCTATAATATCACTTCTGAAGGCATGGATTTAACCACTGGAGTGGTATGGATTACTTTTATGCTGCATTTATTTGATTTTTGTAGCTTCTGAGTTCTGATCACCATTCAAGTCATTGAAAGGTCCAACAGGGTTGAGATAATCTTCTAAAAAGCTTAATTTGTGTTCACTAGAAGAAAGAAAACAATACACATCTGGGATGCAATGAGGGTGAGTATACGATGAGAGAAATTTATTTTTGGGGTGAAAACCATTTGTAGGCCTACTTTTTATTTACTTGGAAAATTGTTACTGTCTCTTTAAGAGGATTTTAAACGCATTTCATTCAAGGCACAGTCTGTGCGGCTTGTTTTAGTGAGTTTAATCTTTTGAGAACTGTGAAGTCTCATTATTTTCGTGCTGTTACATCTGTATTCATTTCAGAGATTACTTGATTGAGATTGTGAAACTACATACAACCGACAAACCTCCATGAAGATGCGAGTAAAAATGAGATGCCTCGCGCTGTCAGACACAACGCTGATAATCATTCTCGGAAGTGTTGATACTAGATTTCGATTCGCGATTTCTTCATCAACTGTTTATGTTCACTTGGGACAAAACAGACAATATATCATGTAATTTGACATTTTGTAGTATGAAATTGTCCGTTCAAACGCAAGAAGAAGCGAATGCGATCTCTCATCGGGGCTCGTGCGTTAGACGCGACGCATCTCGCGGTTTCACACAAAACTGCTCACAAACATTTATTTGAGTTGTTTTGTCATTTTTTTCCAGAAATAACTAGCAATACTCCTACAAATAAATGCTTCGTAACTAAAACGTTTTGACTTTCTATAGAAAATATAGACAACACACGTTCTTACCTTGCAAAAATCGCCTCAGTATTTAATTTGAAGCAGTAAATCCAACACTGGAGTAAATCTCTCGTGATATCACCTTTCCATTGAAATGAAGGAAGACGGTGATGACGATACAGTTATTATTCTTGCCCAGTAACCCCTTAACCAATCACATGTGCCTTTAGCTTGTATTGTCATGAGTATCTGGGCAGACTTCAGAAATAAAATCGGTGATCGGACGACGATGACACTGAGACAGGAACCATGGGAATAATTGTTCCCAAATTTGAACGCTCTGGCTGTAAATGGTTAAAGGTTGTTAAAAATTGTATCCTCCACTCAGTTGATGTATATATTGAGTGGGGACACATTGTTTGCCTTTTTTCTGGGATTCGACTGCAAAAGAGCTCAAGCAACTGTTGAACTCAGTCCCTGCCCATTCTGGACTCAGACCTGTTGTAAATCATTGAACAATGAGGCTTGGATGCCATCTATTGGACATTTCTTGTAATTGCCACTCAGAGAATGAACAGACAGTGGATTAAACTTTAGTTTTTTAGGCTTTAGTTCTTTGTTGTATTCACCTGCTACGGCGTGTGTAACATTTTTCTGTCAACTCTGCATACAGGTGAAACTCGAAAAATTAGAATATCGTGCAAAAGTTAATGTAACCCATACTATGTTGAACACAAGAGGGCAGTATAGCCCTATGTATTACTTCACAAGCCCCCCTCCCTTCCTACTCCTCACACACAAAGTCTTAGAGAGTGACTTGCAAAATTCTGACATTTTCTCCACATTCAAACCAAAATATCTGACTTTCTGTTGGTCGGAGCTAATGACTGTAAATTAGAAAGTTGTCCGGCTTGAGGAGAACTATATCAATACCAATTTTTGTACCTGTAGATGAAACTAACCCCCCACTTTTTTGTCAAAAGGTGGCGCTACTGAGCCCCTCACCACACCCATTTCTGAAACTTTGCACATGTCTACTGGCTAATAAATGTGACGTCTCTGTCGAGTTTCATGCAATTTCAAGTATGTTAAGAGTCTCAAAAGCATCAATAAAGAAAAGTAAAGTTTGAAGTGTTGCCACGGCAACAGTATCTAAGATATCAATAATCCTTTCACAGGTCTAAATCTGCCGTGTGTTTACATTATACACGTAAAGTTTGAAGCAAATCGGGTAAAAACAAGAGGGTGATTTCAAAGCATTTTGAAAGTGACACACTTCCTGCTGCCAGTTGGTGGCGCTATAACTTTGACTCACAATAGTCACATCCATGTGATCGGCCTCTTACAACGAACACACTGCTGAAGTTTCATCAAGATCTGTTAATTTATGCAGAAGTTATAACACACTTCCTGTCTCACTTTTCTCGCCATAAATTTGTTTCCTCGCCACGGCCAAACCGTTCGAGATATCAAAAATCCGCTGGCAATTTTTCATCCTCAATGTCTTGACTTCATGCTGACTGAGATTCGTGGCGATTAAATGATTTCTCTAGGAGGAGTATTTCAAATTCCATTGTATACGTTTTCCAAACAACCCTAAATAGCCGACTTCCTGTTGGGCTGAGGTAAAAAGTAAGAGCATGAAGTATATATGAAACGATGAGATCTATATGTGTACCGACTTTCATATTATTACATGCAAGTGTGTTTGATTTATGGACCAAGGTTTCGGACCCCGTTCCAGGGGGCGCTGCTGAGCCCCCCTGCCACGCCCGGGTACCATCTTCAGCCCAGCCCTGATGGCCGCAGGTTCTGACCCGTGTGCAAAGTTTCAAGAGTTTTAGAGCATGTTAAGGCCCCCAAAAGTGCCCGAATAGTCGATAAAATAATAATAATAATAATAATAATAATAATAATTAAAGCTGCAAGCAGCGATGACGGGCCCAAGCCGGTGGCACTGCAACCCTGGTGCCTTTAGTTACCGGGCTCATTTCCACTTGGTGGCTTTCGGAAAACAAAGGATGATGGACACAGCAACAACTCAAAAATATAGCTGCAAGCAGCAATGCGATTCCTCCTCAAAATGGCAAATCATTTAAAATTGATCAATAGAGGGTTGGGGTTAAACCCTCCCAATGAAAAAATCCAAAAAACATGTCTTTCTGTCTGAATCCTAAACTAAACATTTTCAGTGTACAGGAAAATCCATCATGCCGGACCTTATGGATCCTGTAGGGTTTTTTGTTTACAATGAGAAATGAGGTATGTTCACCAGGTTTCAGAAAAACTAAATAAATGGGGTGGAAATACAATCACTTTGAAAAATTGACATTTGGGCATGGCCTGTACCGCCCCCTAAGGGCGAATGTGAGCCATTCTTGGTTTGTAGGTTCCTGTTGGCCTGTAGTATTAATGTACCAAATTAGAAAGTATTTGACAAAAAAATGTGCAATTTGGGAATGTCCTTTAGCACCCCCTAAGGGCAAATGTGAGACATTCTTGGTTTGTGGATTTCTGTTGGCCTGTAGTGTCAATATACCAAATTAGAAAATTTTTGACCATAAAATGGGAATTTTGGGCATAGCCTGTAGCGCCCCCTAATGGCGAATATGGGCAATTCTTTGTTTGTGGGTTCCTGTTGGCCTGTAGTATCAATGTACCAAATTAGAACATTTTTGACCAGCAAATGGGAATTTAGGGCGTGGCCTGTAGCGCCCCATAAGGGCGAATGTGGGCCACTCTTGGTTTGTGAATTCCTGTTGGCCTGTAGTATCAATATACAACATTAGAACATTTTTGACCAGAAAATGGGAATTTTGGGCATGGCCTGTAGCGCCCCCTAAGGGCGAATGTGGGATATTCTTTACGCAGTACTTCAGAGTGATGTCATCTTGAAGTATATATATATAGGTCTATTTCTAACCCACACCTATAATATCACTTCTGAAGGCATGGATTTAACCACTGGAGTGGTATGGATTACTTTTATGCTGCATTTATTTGATTTTTGTAGCTTCTGAGTTCTGATCACCATTCAAGTCATTGAAAGGTCCAACAGGGTTGAGATAATCTTCTAAAAAGCTTAATTTGTGTTCACTAGAAGAAAGAAAACAATACACATCTGGGATGCAATGAGGGTGAGTATACGATGAGAGAAATTTATTTTTGGGGTGAAAACCATTTGTAGGCCTACTTTTTATTTACTTGGAAAATTGTTACTGTCTCTTTAAGAGGATTTTAAACGCATTTCATTCAAGGCACAGTCTGTGCGGCTTGTTTTAGTGAGTTTAATCTTTTGAGAACTGTGAAGTCTCATTATTTTCGTGCTGTTACATCTGTATTCATTTCAGAGATTACTTGATTGAGATTGTGAAACTACATACAACCGACAAACCTCCATGAAGATGCGAGTAAAAATGAGATGCCTCGCGCTGTCAGACACAACGCTGATAATCATTCTCGGAAGTGTTGATACTAGATTTCGATTCGCGATTTCTTCATCAACTGTTTATGTTCACTTGGGACAAAACAGACAATATATCATGTAATTTGACATTTTGTAGTATGAAATTGTCCGTTCAAACGCAAGAAGAAGCGAATGCGATCTCTCATCGGGGCTCGTGCGTTAGACGCGACGCATCTCGCGGTTTCACACAAAACTGCTCACAAACATTTATTTGAGTTGTTTTGTCATTTTTTTCCAGAAATAACTAGCAATACTCCTACAAATAAATGCTTCGTAACTAAAACGTTTTGACTTTCTATAGAAAATATAGACAACACACGTTCTTACCTTGCAAAAATCGCCTCAGTATTTAATTTGAAGCAGTAAATCCAACACTGGAGTAAATCTCTCGTGATATCACCTTTCCATTGAAATGAAGGAAGACGGTGATGACGATACAGTTATTATTCTTGCCCAGTAACCCCTTAACCAATCACATGTGCCTTTAGCTTGTATTGTCATGAGTATCTGGGCAGACTTCAGAAATAAAATCGGTGATCGGACGACGATGACACTGAGACAGGAACCATGGGAATAATTGTTCCCAAATTTGAACGCTCTGGCTGTAAATAGTTAAAGGTTGTTAAAAATTGTATCCTCCACTCAGTTGATGTATATATTGAGTGGGGACACATTGTTTGCCTTTTTTCTGGGATTCGACTGCAAAAGAGCTCAAGCAACTGTTGAACTCAGTCCCTGCCCATTCTGGACTCAGACCTGTTGTAAATCATTGAACAATGAGGCTTGGATGCCATCTATTGGACATTTCTTGTAATTGCCACTCAGAGAATGAACAGACAGTGGATTAAACTTTAGTTTTTTAGGCTTTAGTTCTTTGTTGTATTCACCTGCTAGGCGTGTGTAACATTTTTCTGTCAACTCTGCATACAGGTGAAACTCGAAAAATTAGAATATCGTGCAAAAGTTAATGTAACCCATACTATGTTGAACACAAGAGGGCAGTATAGCCCTATGTATTACTTCACAAGCCCCCCTCCCTTCCTACTCCTCACACACAAAGTCTTAGAGAGTGACTTGCAAAATTCTGACATTTTCTCCACATTCAAACCAAAATATCTGACTTTCTGTTGGTCGGAGCTAATGACTGTAAATTAGAAAGTTGTCCGGCTTGAGGAGAACTATATCAATACCAATTTTTGTTCCTGTAGATGAAACTAACCCCCCACTTTTTTGTCAAAAGGTGGCGCTACTGAGCCCCTCACCACACCCATTTCTGAAACTTTGCACATGTCTACTGGCTAATAAATGTGACGTCTCTGTCGAGTTTCATGCAATTTCAAGTATGTTAAGAGTCTCAAAAGCATCAATAAAGAAAAGTAAAGTTTGAAGTGTTGCCACGGCAACAGTATCTAAGATATCAATAATCCTTTCACAGGTCTAAATCTGCCGTGTGTTTACATTATACACGTAAAGTTTGAAGCAAATCGGGTAAAAACAAGAGGGTGATTTCGAAGCATTTTGAAAGTGACACACTTCCTGCTGCCAGTTGGTGGCGCTATAACTTTGACTCACAATAGTCACATCCATGTGATCGGCCTCTTACAACGAACACACTGCTGAAGTTTCATCAAGATCTGTTAATTTATGCAGAAGTTATAACACACTTCCTGTCTCACTTTTCTCGCCATAAATTTGTTTCCTCGCCACGGCCAAACCGTTCGAGATATCAAAAATCCGCTGGCAATTTTTCATCCTCAATGTCTTGACTTCATGCTGACTGAGATTCGTGGCGATTAAATGATTTCTCTAGGAGGAGTATTTCAAATTCCATTGTATACGTTTTCCAAACAACCCTAAATAGCCGACTTCCTGTTGGGCTGAGGTAAAAAGTAAGAGCATGAAGTATATATGAAACGATGAGATCTATATGTGTACCGACTTTCATATTATTACATGCAAGTGTGTTTGATTTATGGACCAAGGTTTCGGACCCCGTTCCAGGGGGCGCTGCTGAGCCCCCCTGCCACGCCCGGGTACCATCTTCAGCCCAGCCCTGATGGCCGCAGGTTCTGACCCGTGTGCAAAGTTTCAAGAGTTTTAGAGCATGTTAAGGCCCCCAAAAGTGCCCGAATAGTCGATAAAATAATAATAATAATAATAATTAAAGCTGCAAGCAGCGATGACGGGCCCAAGCCGGTGGCACCGCAACCCTGGTGCCTTTAGTTACCGGGCTCATTTCCACTTGGTGGCTTTCGGAAAACAAAGGATGATGGACACAGCAACAACTCAAAAATATAGCTGCAAGCAGCAATGCGATTCCTCCTCAAAATGGCAAATCATTTAAAATTGATCAATAGAGGGTTGGGGTTAAACCCTCCCAATGAAAAAATCCAAAAAACATGTCTTTCTGTCTGAATCCTAAACTAAACATTTTCAGTGTACAGGAAAATCCATCATGCCGGACCTTATGGATCCTGGAGGGTTTTTTGTTTACAATGATAAATGAGGTATGTTCACCAGGTTTCAGAAAAACTAAATAAATGGGGTGGAAATACAACCACTTTGAAAAAATGACATTTGGGCAAGGCCTGTAGCGCCCCCTAAGGGCGAATGTGAGCCATTCTTGGTTTGTGGATTTCTGTTGGCCTGTAGTGTCAATATACCAAATTAGAAAATTTTTGACCATAAAATGGGAATTTTGGGCATAGCCTGTAGCGCCCCCTAATGGCGAATATGGGCAATTCTTTGTTTGTGGGTTCCTGTTGGCCTGTAGTATCAATGTACCAAATTAGAAAGTATTTGACAAAAAAATTTGCAATTTGGGAATGGCCTTTAGCGCCCCCTAAGGGCGAATGTGAGACATTCTTGGTTTGTGGATTTCTGTTGGCCTGTAGTGTCAATATACCAAATTAGAACATTTTTGACCATAAAATGGGAATTTTGGGCATAGCCTGTAGCGCCCCCTAATGGCGAATATGGGCAATTCTTTGTTTCTGGGTTCCTGTTGGCCTGTAGTATCAATGTACCAAATTAGAACATTTTTGACCAGCAAATGGGAATTTAGGGCGTGGCCTGTAGCGCCCCCTAAGGGCGAATGTGGGCCATTCTTGGTTTGTGGATTCCTGTTGGCCTGTAGTATCAATCTACAAAATTAGAACATTTTTGCCCAGAAAATGGGAATTTTGGGCATGGCCTGTAGCGCCCCCTAAGGGCGAATGTGGGATATTCTTTACGCAGTACTTCAGAGTGATGTCATCTTTAAGTATATATATATAGGTCTGTTTCTAACCCACACCTATAATATCACTTCTGAAGGCATGGATTAAACCACTGGAGTTGTATGGATTACTTTTATGCTGCATTTATGTGATTTTTGTATCTTCTGAGTTCTGATCACCATTCAAGTCATTGAAAGGTCCAACAGGGTTGAGATAATCTTCTAAAAATCTTAATTTGTATTCACCAGAAGAAAGAAAATAATACACATCTGGGATGGAATGAGGGTGAGTATACGATGAGAGAAATTTATTTTTGGGATGAAAACCATTTGTAGGCTACATTTTATTTACTTGGAAAATTGTTACTGTCTCTTTAAGAGGATTTTAAACGCATTTCATTCAAGGCACAGTCTGTGCGGCTTGTTTTAGCGAGTTTAATCTTTTGAGAACTGTGAAGTCTCATTATTTTCGTGCTGTTACATCTGTATTCATTTCAGAGATTACTTGATTGAGATTGTGAAACTACATACAACCGACAAACCTCCATGAAGATGCGAGTAAAAATGAGACGCCTCGCGCTGTCAGACACAACGCTGATAATCATTCTCGGAAGTGTTGATACTAGATTTAGATTCGCGATAACTTCATCAACTGTTTATGTTCACTTGAGACAAAACAGACAATATATCATGTAATGTGACATTTTGTTTATGAAATTGTCCGTTCAAACGCAAGAAGAAGCGAATGCGATCTCTCATCGGGGGCTCGTGAGATAGAAGTGACGCTGCTCGCTGTTTCACACAAATATTTATTTGAGTTGTTTCGTCATTTTTTTTTCCAGAAATAACTAGCAATACTCCTACAAATAAATGCTTCGTAACTAAAACGTTTTGACTTTCAATAGAAAATATAGACAACACATGTTCTTACCTTGCAAAAATCGCCTCAGTATTTAATTTGAAGCAGTAAATCCAACACTGGAGTAAATCTCTCGTGATATCACCTTCCCTTTGAAATGAAGGAAGACGGTGATGTCGATACAGTTATTATTCTTGCCCAGTAACCCCTTAACCAATCACATGTGCCTTTAGCTTGTATTGTCATGAGTATCTGGGCAGATTTCAGAAATAAAATCGGTGATTGGACGACGAAGACACTGTGACAGGAACCATGGGAATAATTGTTCCCAAATTTGAACGCTCTGGCTGTAAATGGTTAAAGGTTGTTAAAAATTGCATCCGCCACTCAGGTGATGTATATAGTGAGTGGGGACACATTTCTTTGTTGTATTCACCTGCTACGGCGTGTGTAACATTTTTCTGTCAACTCTGCATACATGTTGAACACAAGAGGGCAGTATAGCCCTATGTATTACATCACAAGACCCCCTCCCTTCCTACTCCTCACACACAGAGGCTCACAGAGTGACTTGCAAAATTCTGACATTTTCTCCACATTCAAACCAAAATATCTGACTTTCTGTTGGTCGGAGCTAATGACTGTAAATTAGAAAGTTGTCCGGCTTGAGGAGAACTATATCAATACCAATTTTTGTACCTGTAGATGAAACTAACCCCCCACTTTTTTGTCAAAAGGTGGCGCTACTGAGCCCCTCACCACACCCATTTCTGAAACTTTGCACATGTCTACTGGCTAATAAATGTGACGTCTCTGTCGAGTTTCATGCAATTTCAAGTATGTTAAGAGTCTCAAAAGCATCAATAAAGAAAAGTAAAGTTTGAAGTGTTGCCACGGCAACAGTATCTAAGATATCAATAATCCTTTCACAGGTCTAAATCTGCCGTGTGTTTACATTATACACGTAAAGTTTGAAGCAAATCGGGTAAAAACAAGAGGGTGATTTCAAAGCATTTTGAAAGTGACACACTTCCTGCTGCCAGTTGGTGGCGCTATAACTTTGACTCACAATAGTCACATCCATGTGATCGGCCTCTTACAACGAACACACTGCTGAAGTTTCATCAAGATCTGTTAATTTATGCAGAAGTTATAACACACTTCCTGTCTCACTTTTCTCGCCATAAATTTGTTTCCTCGCCACGGCCAAACCGTTCGAGATATCAAAAATCCGCTGGCAATTTTTCATCCTCAATGTCTTGACTTCATGCTGACTGAGATTCGTGGTGATTAAATGATTTCTCTAGGAGGAGTATTTCAAATTCCATTGTATACGTTTTCCAAACAACCCTAAATAGCCGACTTCCTGTTGGGCTGAGGTAAAAAGTAAGAGCATGAAGTATATATGAAACGATGAGATCTATATGTGTACCGACTTTCATATTATTACATGCAAGTGTGTTTGATTTATGGACCAAGGTTTCGGACCCCGTTCCAGGGGGCGCTGCTGAGCCCCCCTGCCACGCCCGGGTACCATCTTCAGCCCAGCCTTGATGGCCGCAGGTTCTGACCCGTGTGCAAAGTTTCAAGAGTTTTAGAGCATGTTAAGGCCCCCAAAAGTGCCCGAATAGTCGATAAAATAATAATAATAATAATAATAATAATAATAATAATAATAATAATAATCCTAAGGAAAACAATAGGGCCTTCGCCTTTTCAGGCTTGGGCCCTAATAATAATAATAATCCTAAGGAAAACAATAGGGCCTTCGCCTTTTCAGGCTTGGGCCCTAATAATAATAATAATAATAATAATAATAATAATAATAATAATTAAAGCTGCAAGCAGCGATGACGGGCCCAAGCCGGTGGCACCGCAACCCTGGTGCCTTTAGTTACCGGGCTCATTTCCACTTGGTGGCTTTCGGAAAACAAAGGATGATGGACACAGCAACAACTCAAAAATATAGCTGCAAGCAGCAATGCGATTCCTCCTCAAAATGGCAAATCATTTAAAATTGATCAATAGAGGGTTGGGGTTAAACCCTCCCAATGAAAAAATCCAAAAAACATGTCTTTCTGTCTGAATCCTAAACTAAACATTTTCAGTGTACAGGAAAATCCATCATGCCGGACCTTATGGATCCTGTAGGGTTTTTTGTTTACAATGAGAAATGAGGTATGTTCACCAGGTTTCAGAAAAACTAAATAAATGGGGTGGAAATACAATCACTTTGAAAAATTGACATTTGGGCATGGCCTGTACCGCCCCCTAAGGGCGAATGTGAGCCATTCTTGGTTTGTAGGTTCCTGTTGGCCTGTAGTATTAATGTACCAAATTAGAAAGTATTTGACAAAAAAATGTGCAATTTGGGAATGTCCTTTAGCACCCCCTAAGGGCAAATGTGAGACATTCTTGGTTTGTGGATTTCTGTTGGCCTGTAGTGTCAATATACCAAATTAGAAAATTTTTGACCATAAAATGGGAATTTTGGGCATAGCCTGTAGCGCCCCTTAATGGCGAATATGGGCAATTCTTTGTTTGTGGGTTCCTGTTGGCCTGTAGTATCAATGTACCAAATTAGAACATTTTTGACCAGCAAATGGGAATTTAGGGCGTGGCCTGTAGCGCCCCATAAGGGCGAATGTGGGCCACTCTTGGTTTGTGAATTCCTGTTGGCCTGTAGTATCAATATACAACATTAGAACATTTTTGACCAGAAAATGGGAATTTTGGGCATGGCCTGTAGCGCCCCCTAAGGGCGAATGTGGGATATTCTTTACGCAGTACTTCAGAGTGATGTCATCTTGAAGTATATATATATAGGTCTATTTCTAACCCACACCTATAATATCACTTCTGAAGGCATGGATTTAACCACTGGAGTGGTATGGATTACTTTTATGCTGCATTTATTTGATTTTTGCAGCTTCTGAGTTCTGATCACCATTCAAGTCATTGAAAGGTCCAACAGGGTTGAGATAATCTTCTAAAAAGCTTAATTTGTGTTCACTAGAAGAAAGAAAACAATACACATCTGGGATGCAATGAGGGTGAGTATACGATGAGAGAAATTTATTTTTGGGGTGAAAACCATTTGTAGGCCTACTTTTTATTTACTTGGAAAATTGTTACTGTCTCTTTAAGAGGATTTTAAACGCATTTCATTCAAGGCACAGTCTGTGCGGCTTGTTTTAGTGAGTTTAATCTTTTGAGAACTGTGAAGTCTCATTATTTTCGTGCTGTTACATCTGTATTCATTTCAGAGATTACTTGATTGAGATTGTGAAACTACATACAACCGACAAACCTCCATGAAGATGCGAGTAAAAATGAGATGCCTCGCGCTGTCAGACACAACGCTGATAATCATTCTCGGAAGTGTTGATACTAGATTTCGATTCGCGATTTCTTCATCAACTGTTTATGTTCACTTGGGACAAAACAGACAATATATCATGTAATTTGACATTTTGTAGTATGAAATTGTCCGTTCAAACGCAAGAAGAAGCGAATGCGATCTCTCATCGGGGCTCGTGCGTTAGACGCGACGCATCTCGCGGTTTCACACAAAACTGCTCACAAACATTTATTTGAGTTGTTTTGTCATTTTTTTCCAGAAATAACTAGCAATACTCCTACAAATAAATGCTTCGTCACTAAAACGTTTTGACTTTCTATAGAAAATATAGACAACACACGTTCTTACCTTGCAAAAATCGCCTCAGTATTTAATTTGAAGCAGTAAATCCAACACTGGAGTAAATCTCTCGTGATATCACCTTTCCATTGAAATGAAGGAAGACGGTGATGACGATACAGTTATTATTCTTGCCCAGTAACCCCTTAACCAATCACATGTGCCTTTAGCTTGTATTGTCATGAGTATCTGGGCAGACTTCAGAAATAAAATCGGTGATCGGACGACGATGACACTGAGACAGGAACCATGGGAATAATTGTTCCCAAATTTGAACGCTCTGGCTGTAAATGGTTAAAGGTTGTTAAAAATTGTATCCTCCACTCAGTTGATGTATATATTGAGTGGGGACACATTGTTTGCCTTTTTTCTGGGATTCGACTGCAAAAGAGCTCAAGCAACTGTTGAACTCAGTCCCTGCCCATTCTGGACTCAGACCTGTTGTAAATCATTGAACAATGAGGCTTGGATGCCATCTATTGGACATTTCTTGTAATTGCCACTCAGAGAATGAACAGACAGTGGATTAAACTTTAGTTTTTTAGGCTTTAGTTCTTTGTTGTATTCACCTGCTACGGCGTGTGTAACATTTTTCTGTCAACTCTGCATACAGGTGAAACTCGAAAAATTAGAATATCGTGCAAAAGTTAATGTAACCCATACTATGTTGAACACAAGAGGGCAGTATAGCCCTATGTATTACTTCACAAGACCCCCTCCCTTCCTACTCCTCACACACAAAGTCTTAGAGAGTGACTTGCAAAATTCTGACATTTTCTCCACATTCAAACCAAAATATCTGACTTTCTGTTGGTCGGAGCTAATGACTGTAAATTAGAAAGTTGTCCGGCTTGAGGAGAACTATATCAATACCAATTTTTGTACCTGTAGATGAAACTAACCCCCCACTTTTTTGTCAAAAGGTGGCGCTACTGAGCCCCTCACCACACCCATTTCTGAAACTTTGCACATGTCTACTGGCTAATAAATGTCAAGTATGTTAAGAGTCTCAAAAGCATCAATAAAGAAAAGTAAAGTTTGAAGTGTTGCCACGGCAACAGTATCTAAGATATCAATAATCCTTTCACAGGTCTAAATCTGCCGTGTGTTTACATTATACACGTAAAGTTTGAAGCAAATCGGGTAAAAACAAGAGGGTGATTTCAAAGCATTTTGAAAGTGACACACTTCCTGCTGCCAGTTGGTGGCGCTATAACTTTGACTCACAATAGTCACATCCATGTGATCGGCCTCTTACAACGAACACACTGCTGAAGTTTCATCAAGATCTGTTAATTTATGCAGAAGTTATAACACACTTCCTGTCTCACTTTTCTCGCCATAAATTTGTTTCCTCGCCATGGCCAAACCGTTCGAGATATCAAAAATCCGCTGGCAATTTTTCATCCTCAATGTCTTGACTTCATGCTGACTGAGATTCGTGGTGATTAAATGATTTCTCTAGGAGGAGTATTTCAAATTCCATTGTATACGTTTTCCAAACAACCCTAAATAGCCGACTTCCTGTTGGGCTGAGGTAAAAAGTAAGAGCATGAAGTATATATGAAACGATGAGATCTATATGTGTACCGACTTTCATATTATTACATGCAAGTGTGTTTGATTTATGGACCAAGGTTTCGGACCCCGTTCCAGGGGGCGCTGCTGAGCCCCCCTGCCACGCCCGGGTACCATCTTCAGCCCAGCCCTGATGGCCGCAGGTTCTGACCCGTGTGCAAAGTTTCAAGAGTTTTAGAGCATGTTAAGGCCCCCAAAAGTGCCCGAATAGTCGATAAAATAATAATAATAATAATAATAATAATAATAATAATAATAATAATAATCCTAAGGAAAACAATAGGGCCTTCGCCTTTTCAGGCTTGGGCCCTAATAATAATAATAATAATAATAATAATAATAATAATAATCCTAAGGAAAACAATAGGGCCTTCGCCTTTTCAGGCTTGGGCCCTAATAATAATAATAATAATAATAATAATAATAATAATAATAATTAAAGCTGCAAGCAGCGATGACGGGCCCAAGCCGGTGGCACCGCAACCCTGGTGCCTTTAGTTACCGGGCTCATTTCCACTTGGTGGCTTTCGGAAAACAAAGGATGATGGACACAGCAACAACTCAAAAATATAGCTGCAAGCAGCAATGCGATTCCTCCTCAAAATGGCAAATCATTTAAAATTGATCAATAGAGGGTTGGGGTTAAACCCTCCCAATGAAAAAATCCAAAAAACATGTCTTTCTGTCTGAATCCTAAACTAAACATTTTCAGTGTACAGGAAAATCCATCATGCCGGACCTTATGGATCCTGTAGGGTTTTTTGTTTACAATGAGAAATGAGGTATGTTCACCAGGTTTCAGAAAAACTAAATAAATGGGGTGGAAATACAATCACTTTGAAAAATTGACATTTGGGCATGGCCTGTACCGCCCCCTAAGGGCGAATGTGAGCCATTCTTGGTTTGTAGGTTCCTGTTGGCCTGTAGTATTAATGTACCAAATTAGAAAGTATTTGACAAAAAAATGTGCAATTTGGGAATGTCCTTTAGCACCCCCTAAGGGCAAATGTGAGACATTCTTGGTTTGTGGATTTCTGTTGGCCTGTAGTGTCAATATACCAAATTAGAAAATTTTTGACCATAAAATGGGAATTTTGGGCATAGCCTGTAGCGCCCCCTAATGGCGAATATGGGCAATTCTTTGTTTGTGGGTTCCTGTTGGCCTGTAGTATCAATGTACCAAATTAGAACATTTTTGACCAGCAAATGGGAATTTAGGGCGTGGCCTGTAGCGCCCCATAAGGGCGAATGTGGGCCACTCTTGGTTTGTGAATTCCTGTTGGCCTGTAGTATCAATATACAACATTAGAACATTTTTGACCAGAAAATGGGAATTTTGGGCATGGCCTGTAGCGCCCCCTAAGGGCGAATGTGGGATATTCTTTACGCAGTACTTCAGAGTGATGTCATCTTGAAGTATATATATATAGGTCTATTTCTAACCCACACCTATAATATCACTTCTGAAGGCATGGATTTAACCACTGGAGTGGTATGGATTACTTTTATGCTGCATTTATTTGATTTTTGCAGCTTCTGAGTTCTGATCACCATTCAAGTCATTGAAAGGTCCAACAGGGTTGAGATAATCTTCTAAAAAGCTTAATTTGTGTTCACTAGAAGAAAGAAAACAATACACATCTGGGATGCAATGAGGGTGAGTATACGATGAGAGAAATTTATTTTTGGGGTGAAAACCATTTGTAGGCCTACTTTTTATTTACTTGGAAAATTGTTACTGTCTCTTTAAGAGGATTTTAAACGCATTTCATTCAAGGCACAGTCTGTGCGGCTTGTTTTAGTGAGTTTAATCTTTTGAGAACTGTGAAGTCTCATTATTTTCGTGCTGTTACATCTGTATTCATTTCAGAGATTACTTGATTGAGATTGTGAAACTACATACAACCGACAAACCTCCATGAAGATGCGAGTAAAAATGAGATGCCTCGCGCTGTCAGACACAACGCTGATAATCATTCTCGGAAGTGTTGATACTAGATTTCGATTCGCGATTTCTTCATCAACTGTTTATGTTCACTTGGGACAAAACAGACAATATATCATGTAATTTGACATTTTGTAGTATGAAATTGTCCGTTCAAACGCAAGAAGAAGCGAATGCGATCTCTCATCGGGGCTCGTGCGTTAGACGCGACGCATCTCGCGGTTTCACACAAAACTGCTCACAAACATTTATTTGAGTTGTTTTGTCATTTTTTTCCAGAAATAACTAGCAATACTCCTACAAATAAATGCTTCGTCACTAAAACGTTTTGACTTTCTATAGAAAATATAGACAACACACGTTCTTACCTTGCAAAAATCGCCTCAGTATTTAATTTGAAGCAGTAAATCCAACACTGGAGTAAATCTCTCGTGATATCACCTTTCCATTGAAATGAAGGAAGACGGTGATGACGATACAGTTATTATTCTTGCCCAGTAACCCCTTAACCAATCACATGTGCCTTTAGCTTGTATTGTCATGAGTATCTGGGCAGACTTCAGAAATAAAATCGGTGATCGGACGACGATGACACTGAGACAGGAACCATGGGAATAATTGTTCCCAAATTTGAACGCTCTGGCTGTAAATGGTTAAAGGTTGTTAAAAATTGTATCCTCCACTCAGTTGATGTATATATTGAGTGGGGACACATTGTTTGCCTTTTTTCTGGGATTCGACTGCAAAAGAGCTCAAGCAACTGTTGAACTCAGTCCCTGCCCATTCTGGACTCAGACCTGTTGTAAATCATTGAACAATGAGGCTTGGATGCCATCTATTGGACATTTCTTGTAATTGCCACTCAGAGAATGAACAGACAGTGGATTAAACTTTAGTTTTTTAGGCTTTAGTTCTTTGTTGTATTCACCTGCTACGGCGTGTGTAACATTTTTCTGTCAACTCTGCATACAGGTGAAACTCGAAAAATTAGAATATCGTGCAAAAGTTAATGTAACCCATACTATGTTGAACACAAGAGGGCAGTATAGCCCTATGTATTACTTCACAAGACCCCCTCCCTTCCTACTCCTCACACACAAAGTCTTAGAGAGTGACTTGCAAAATTCTGACATTTTCTCCACATTCAAACCAAAATATCTGACTTTCTGTTGGTCGGAGCTAATGACTGTAAATTAGAAAGTTGTCCGGCTTGAGGAGAACTATATCAATACCAATTTTTGTACCTGTAGATGAAACTAACCCCCCACTTTTTTGTCAAAAGGTGGCGCTACTGAGCCCCTCACCACACCCATTTCTGAAACTTTGCACATGTCTACTGGCTAATAAATGTCAAGTATGTTAAGAGTCTCAAAAGCATCAATAAAGAAAAGTAAAGTTTGAAGTGTTGCCACGGCAACAGTATCTAAGATATCAATAATCCTTTCACAGGTCTAAATCTGCCGTGTGTTTACATTATACACGTAAAGTTTGAAGCAAATCGGGTAAAAACAAGAGGGTGATTTCAAAGCATTTTGAAAGTGACACACTTCCTGCTGCCAGTTGGTGGCGCTATAACTTTGACTCACAATAGTCACATCCATGTGATCGGCCTCTTACAACGAACACACTGCTGAAGTTTCATCAAGATCTGTTAATTTATGCAGAAGTTATAACACACTTCCTGTCTCACTTTTCTCGCCATAAATTTGTTTCCTCGCCACGGCCAAACCGTTCGAGATATCAAAAATCCGCTGGCAATTTTTCATCCTCAATGTCTTGACTTCATGCTGACTGAGATTCGTGGCGATTAAATGATTTCTCTAGGAGGAGTATTTCAAATTCCATTGTATACGTTTTCCAAACAACCCTAAATAGCCGACTTCCTGTTGGGCTGAGGTAAAAAGTAAGAGCATGAAGTATATATGAAACGATGAGATCTATATGTGTACCGACTTTCATATTATTACATGCAAGTGTGTTTGATTTATGGACCAAGGTTTCGGACCCCGTTCCAGGGGGCGCTGCTGAGCCCCCCTGCCACGCCCGGGTACCATCTTCAGCCCAGCCCTGATGGCCGCAGGTTCTGACCCGTGTGCAAAGTTTCAAGAGTTTTAGAGCATGTTAAGGCCCCCAAAAGTGCCCGAATAGTCGATAAAATAATAATAATAATTAAAGCTGCAAGCAGCGATGAAGGGCCCAAGCCGGTGGCACCGCAACCCTGGTGCCTTTAGTTACCGGGCTCATTTCCACTTGGTGGCTTTCGGAAAACAAAGGATGATGGACACAGCAACAACTCAAAAATATAGCTGCAAGCAGCAATGCGATTCCTCCTCAAAATGGCAAATCATTTAAAATTGATCAATAGAGGGTTGGGGTTAAACCCTCCCAATGAAAAAATCCAAAAAACATGTCTTTCTGTCTGAATCCTAAACTAAACATTTTCAGTGTACAGGAAAATCCATCATGTCGGACCTTATGGATCCTGTAGGGTTTTTTGTTTACAATGAGAAATGAGGTTTGTTCACCAGGTTTCAGAAAAACTAAATAAATGTGTTGGAAATACAAACACTTTGAAAAAATGACATTTGGGCATGGCCTGTAGCTCCCCCTAAGGGTGAATGTGAGCCATTCTTGGTTTGTAGGTTCCTGTTGGCCTGTAGTATTAATGTACCAATTTAGAAAGTATTTGACAAAAAAATGTGCAATTTGGGAATGGCCTTTAGCGCCCCCTAAGGGCGAATGTGAGACATTCTTGGTTTGTGGATTTCTGTTGGCCTGTAGTGTCAATATACCAAATTTGAACATTTTTGACCAGCAAATGGGAATTTAGGGCATGGCCTGTAGCGCCCCCTAAGGGCGAATGTGGGCCATTCTTGGTTTGTGGATTCCTGTTGGCCTGTAGTATCAATCTACAAAATTAGAACATTTTTGACCAGAAAATGGGAATTTTGGGCATGGCCTGTAGCGCCCCCTTAGGGCGAATGTGGGATATTCTTTACGCAGTACTTCAGAGTGATGTCATCTTTAAGTATATATATATATAGGTCTGTATCTAACCCACACCTATAATATCACTTCTGAAGGCATGGTTTAAACCACAGGAGTGGTATGGATTACTTTTATGCTGCATTTATGTGATTTTTGTAGCTTCTGAGTTCTGATCACCATTCAAGTCATTGAAAGGTCCAACAGGGTTGAGATAATCTTCTAAAAAGCTTAATTTGTGTTCACTAGAAGAAAGAAAATAATACACATCTGGGATGGAATGAGGGTGAGTATACGATGAGAGAAATTTATTTTGGGGGTGAAAACCATTTGTAGGCTACTTTTTATTTACTTGGAAAATTGTTACTGTCTCTTTAAGAGGATTTTAAACGCATTTCATTCAAGCCGTCAAGCCGTCTTTGCGGCTTGTTTTATTGAGATATAATCTTTTGAGAACTGTGAATCTCATTATTTTCGTGCTGTTACATCTGTATTCATTTCAGAGATTAATTGATTGAGATTGTGAAACTACATACAACCGACAAACCTCCATGAAGATGCGAGTAAAAATGAGATTCCTCGCGCTGTCAGACACAACGCTGATAATCATTCTCGGAAGTGTTGATACTAGATTTAGATTCGCGATTTCTTCATCAACTGTTTATGGTCACTTGAGACAAAACAGACAATATATCATGTATTTTGACATTTTGTTGTTATGAAATTGTCCGTTCAAACGCAAGAAGAAGCGAATGCGATCTCTCATCGGGGCTCGTGAGTTAGACGTGACGCTGCTCGCGGTTTCACACAAAACTGCTCACAAACATTTATTTGAGTTGTTTCGTCATTTTTTTTCCAGAAATAACTAGCAATACTCCTACAAATAAATGCTTCGTAACTAAAACGTTTTGACTTTCTATAGAAAATATAGACAACACGTTCTTACCTTGCAAAAATCGCCTCAGTATTTAATTTGAAGCAGTAAATCCAACACTGGAGTAAATCTCTCGTGATATCACCGTCCCATTGAAATGAAGGAAGACGGTGATGACGATACAGTTATTATTCTTGCCCAGTAACCCCTTAACCAATCACATGTGCCTTTAGCTTGTATTGTCATGAGTATCTGGGCAGATTTCAGAAATAAAATCGGTGATTGGACGACGATGACACTGAGACAGAAACTATGGGAATAATTGTTCCCAAATTTGAACGCTCTGGCTGTAAATGGTTAAAGGTTGTTAAAAATTGTATCCGCCACTCAGTTGATGTATATAGTGAGTGGGGACACAGTGTTTGCCTTTTTTCTGGGATTCGACGGCAAAAGAGCTCAAGCAACTGTTGAACTCAGTCCCTGCCCATTCTGGACTCAGCCTGTTGTAAATCATTGAACAATGAGGCTTGGATGCCATCTATTGGACATTTCTTGTAATTGCCACTCAGAGAATGAACAGACAGTGGATTAAATTTTAGTTTTTTAGGCTTTAGTTCTTTGTTGTATTCACCTGCTACGGCGTGTGTAACATTTTTCTGTCAACTCTGCATACAGGTGAAACTCGAAAAATTAGAATATCGTGCAAAAGTTAATGTAACCCATACTATGTTGAACACAAGAGGGCAGTATAGCCCTATGTATTACTTCACAAGACCCAACGTCCCCCCTCCCCTACAAACACACAGAGACTCGGAGAGTGACTTGCAAAATTCTGACATTTTCTCCACATTCAAACCAAAATATCTGACTTTCTGTTGGTCGGAGCTAATGACTGTAAATTAGAAAGTTGTCCGGCTTGAGGAGAACTATATCAATACCAATTTTTGTACCTGTAGATGAAACTAACCCCCCACTTTTTTGTCAAAAGGTGGCGCTACTGAGCCCCTCACCACACCCATTTCTGAAACTTTGCACATGTCTACTGGCTAATAAATGTGACGTCTCTGTCGAGTTTCATGCAATTTCAAGTATGTTAAGAGTCTCAAAAGCATCAATAAAGAAAAGTAAAGTTTGAAGCGTTGCCACGGCAACAGTATCTAAGATATCAATAATCCTTTCACAGGTCTAAATCTGCCGTGTGTTTACATTATACACGTAAAGTTTGAAGCAAATCGGGTAAAAACAAGAGGGTGATTTCAAAGCATTTTGAAAGTGACACACTTCCTGCTGCCAGTTGGTGGCGCTATAACTTTGACTCACAATAGTCACATCCATGTGATCGGCCTCTTACAACGAACACACTGCTGAAGTTTCATCAAGATCTGTTAATTTATGCAGAAGTTATAACACACTTCCTGTCTCACTTTTCTCGCCATAAATTTGTTTCCTCGCCACGGCCAAACCGTTCGAGATATCAAAAATCCGCTGGCAATTTTTCATCCTCAATGTCTTGACTTCATGCTGACTGAGATTCGTGGCGATTAAATGATTTCTCTAGGAGGAGTATTTCAAATTCCATTGTATACGTTTTCCAAACAACCCTAAATAGCCGACTTCCTGTTGGGCTGAGGTAAAAAGTAAGAGCATGAAGTATATATGAAACGATGAGATCTATATGTGTACCGACTTTCATATTATTACATGCAAGTGTGTTTGATTTATGGACCAAGGTTTCGGACCCCGTTCCAGGGGGCGCTGCTGAGCCCCCCTGCCACGCCCGGGTACCATCTTCAGCCCAGCCCTGATGGCCGCAGGTTCTGACCCGTGTGCAAAGTTTCAAGAGTTTTAGAGCATGTTAAGGCCCCCAAAAGTGCCCGAATAGTCGATAAAATAATAATAATAATAATAATAATAATAATAATAATAATCCTAAGGAAAACAATAGGGCCTTCGCCTTTTCAGGCTTGGGCCCTAATAATAATTAAAGCTGCAAGCAGCGATGAAGGGCCCAAGCCGGTGGCACCGCAACCCTGGTGCCTTTAGTTACCGGGCTCATTTCCACTTGGTGGCTTTCGGAAAACAAAGGATGATGGACACAGCAACAACTCAAAAATATAGCTGCAAGCAGCAATGCGATTCCTCCTCAAAATGGCAAATCATTTAAAATTGATCAATAGAGGGTTGGGGTTAAACCCTCCCAATGAAAAAATCCAAAAAACATGTCTTTCTGTCAGAATCCTAAACTAAACATTTTCAGTGTACAGGAAAATCCATCATGTCGGACCTTATGGATCCTGTAGGGTTTTTTGTTTACAATGAGAAATGAGGTTTGTTCACCAGGTTTCAGAAAAACTAAATAAATGTGTTGGAAATACAAACACTTTGAAAAAATGACATTTGGGCATGGCCTGTAGCTCCCCCTAAGGGTGAATGTGAGCCATTCTTGGTTTGTAGGTTCCTGTTGGCCTGTAGTATTAATGTACCAATTTAGAAAGTATTTGACAAAAAAATGTGCAATTTGGGAATGGCCTTTAGCGCCCCCTAAGGGCGAATGTGAGACATTCTTGGTTTGTGGATTTCTGTTGGCCTGTAGTGTCAATATACCAAATTAGAACATTTTTGACCAGCAAATGGGAATTTAGGGCATGGCCTGTAGCGCCCCCTAAGGGCGAATGTGGGCCATTCTTGGTTTGTGGATTCCTGTTGGCCTGTAGTATCAATCTACAAAATTAGAACATTTTTGACCAGAAAATGGGAATTTTGGGTATGGCCTGTAGCGCCCCCTAAGGGCGAATGTGGGCCATTCTTGGTTTGTGGATTCCTGTTGGCCTGTAGTATCAATATACAAAATTAGAACATTTTTGACCAGAAAATGGGAATTTTGGGCATGGCCTGTAGCGCCCCCTTAGGGCGAATGTGGGATATTCTTTACGCAGTACTTCAGAGTGATGTCATCTTTAAGTATATATATATATATAGGTCTGTATCTAACCCACTCCTATAATATCACTTCTGAAGGCATGGATTAAACCACAGGAGTGGTATGGATTACTTTTATGCTGCATTTATGTCATTTTTGTAGCTTCTGAGTTCTGATCACCATTCAAGTCATTGAAAGGTCCAACAGGGTTGAGATAATCTTCTAAAAAGCTTAATTTGTGTTCACTAGAAGAAAGAAAATAATACACATCTGGGATGGAATGAGGGTGAGTATACGATGAAAGAAATTTATTTTGGGGGTGAAAACCATTTGTAGGCTACTTTTTATTTACTTGGAAAATTGTTACTGTCTCTTTAAGAGGATTTTAAACGCATTTCATTCAAGCCGTCAAGCCGTCTTTGCGGCTTGTTTTATTGAGATATAATCTTTTGAGAACTGTGAATCTCATTATTTTCGTGCTGTTACATCTGTATTCATTTCAGAGATTAATTGATTGAGATTGTGAAACTACATACAACCGACAAACCTCCATGAAGATGCGAGTAAAAATGAGATTCCTCGCGCTGTCAGACACAAAGCTGATAATCATTCTCGGAAGTGTTGATACTAGATTTAGATTCGCGATTTCTTCATCAACTGTTTATGGTCACTTGAGACAAAACAGACAATATATCATGTATTTTGACATTTTGTTGTTATGAAATTGTCCGTTCAAACGCAAGAAGAAGCGAATGCGATCTCTCATCGGGGCTCGTGCGTTAGACGTGACGCATCTCGCGGTTTCACACAAAACTGCTCACAAACATTTATTTGAGTTGTTTCCAGAAATAACTAGCAATACTCCTACAAATAAATGCTTCGTAACTAAAACGTTTTGACTTTCTATAGAAAATATAGACAACACGTTCTTACCTTGCAAAAATCGCCTCAGTATTTAATTTGAAGCAGTAAATCCAACACTGGAGTAAATCTCTCGTGATATCACCTTTCCATTGAAATGAAGGAAGACGGTGATGACGATACAGTTATTATTCTTGCCCAGTAACCCCTTAACCAATCACATGTGCCTTTAGCTTGTATTGTCATGAGTATCTGGGCAGATTTCAGAAATAAAATCGGTGATTGGACGACGATGACACTGAGACAGAAACTATGGGAATAATTGTTCCCAAATTTGAACGCTCTGGCTGTAAATGGTTAAAGGTTGTTAAAAATTGTATCCGCCACTCAGTTGATGTATATAGTGAGTGGGGACACAGTGTTTGCCTTTTTTCTGGGATTCGACGGCAAAAGAGCTCAAGCAACTGTTGAACTCAGTCCCTGCCCATTCTGGACTCAGACCTGTTGTAAATCATTGAACAATGAGGCTTGGATGCCATCTATTGGACATTTCTTGTAATTGCCACTCAGAGAATGAACAGACAGTGGATTAAACTTTAGTTTTTTAGGCTTTAGTTCTTTGTTGTATTCACCTGCTACGGCGTGTGTAACATTTTTCTGTCAACTCTGCATACAGGTGAAACTCGAAAAATTAGAATATCGTGCAAAAGTTAATGTAACCCATACTATGTTGAACACAAGAGGGCAGTATAGCCCTATGTATTACTTCACAAGACCCAACGTCCCCCCTCCCCTACAAACTCACAGAGTCTCAGAGAGTGACTTGCAAAATTCTGACATTTTCTCCACATTCAAACCAAAATATCTGACTTTCTGTTGGTCGGAGCTAATGACTGTAAATTAGAAAGTTGTCCGGCTTGAGGAGAACTATATCAATACCAATTTTTGTACCTGTAGATGAAACTAACCCCCCACTTTTTTGTCAAAAGGTGGCGCTACTGAGCCCCTCACCACACCCATTTCTGAAACTTTGCACATGTCTACTGGCTAATAAATGTGACGTCTCTGTCGAGTTTCATGCAATTTCAAGTATGTTAAGAGTCTCAAAAGCATCAATAAAGAAAAGTAAAGTTTGAAGCGTTGCCACGGCAACAGTATCTAAGATATCAATAATCCTTTCACAGGTCTAAATCTGCCGTGTGTTTACATTATACACGTAAAGTTTGAAGCAAATCGGGTAAAAACAAGAGGGTGATTTCAAAGCATTTTGAAAGTGACACACTTCCTGCTGCCAGTTGGTGGCGCTATAACTTTGACTCACAATAGTCACATCCATGTGATCGGCCTCTTACAACGAACACACTGCTGAAGTTTCATCAAGATCTGTTAATTTATGCAGAAGTTATAACACACTTCCTGTCTCACTTTTCTCGCCATAAATTTGTTTCCTCGCCACGGCCAAACCGTTCGAGATATCAAAAATCCGCTGGCAATTTTTCATCCTCAATGTCTTGACTTCATGCTGACTGAGATTCGTGGCGATTAAATGATTTCTCTAGGAGGAGTATTTCAAATTCCATTGTATACGTTTTCCAAACAACCCTAAATAGCCGACTTCCTGTTGGGCTGAGGTAAAAAGTAAGAGCATGAAGTATATATGAAACGATGAGATCTATATGTGTACCGACTTTCATATTATTACATGCAAGTGTGTTTGATTTATGGACCAAGGTTTCGGACCCCGTTCCAGGGGGCGCTGCTGAGCCCCCCTGCCACGCCCGGGTACCATCTTCAGCCCAGCCCTGATGGCCGCAGGTTCTGACCCGTGTGCAAAGTTTCAAGAGTTTTAGAGCATGTTAAGGCCCCCAAAAGTGCCCGAATAGTCGATAAAATAATAATAATAATAATAATAATAATAATAATAATAATCCTAAGGAAAACAATAGGGCCTTCGCCTTTTCAGGCTTGGGCCCTAATAATAATAATAATAATAATAATAATCCTAAGGAAAACAATAGGGCCTTCGCCTTTTCAGGCTTGGGCCCTAATAATAATCCTAAGGAAAACAATAGGGCCTTCGCCTTTTCAGGCTTGGGCCCTAATAATCCTAAGGAAAACAATAGGGCCTTCGCCTTTTCAAGGCTTGGGCCCTAATAATAATAATCCTAAGGAAAACAATAGGGCCTTCGCCTTTTCAAGGCTTGGGCCCTAATAATAATAATAATAATAATAATCCTAAGGAAAACAATAGGGCCTTCGCCTTTTCAAGGCTTGGGCCCTAATAATCCTAAGGAAAACAATAGGGCCTTCGCCTTTTCAAGGCTTGGGCCCTAATAATCCTAAGGAAAACAATAGGGCCTTCGCCTTTTCAAGGCTTGGGCCCTAATAATCAGGAGGAAAACAATAGGGCCTTCGCCTTTTCAAGGCTTGGGCCCTAATAATAATCCTAAGGAAAACAATAGGGCCTTCGCCTTTTCAAGGCTTGGGCCCTAATAATCAGGAGGAAAACAATAGGGCCTTCGCCTTTTCAAGGCTTGGGCCCTAATAAATAATCAGGAGGAAAACAATAGGGCCTTCGCCTTTTCAAGGCTTGGGCCCTAATAATAATAATCCTAAGGAAAACAATAGGGCCTTCGCCTTTTCAAGGCTTGGGCCCTAATAATAATCAGGAGGAAAACAATAGGGCCTTCGCCTTTTCAAGGCTTGGGCCCTAATAATAATCCTAAGGAAAACAATAGGGCCTTCGCCTTTTCAAGGCTTGGGCCCTAATAATAATAATAATCCTAAGGAAAACAATAGGGCCTTCGCCTTTTCAAGGCTTGGGCCCTAATAATAATAATAATAATAATCCTAAGGAAAACAATAGGGCCTTCGCCTTTTCAAGGCTTGGGCCCTAATAATAATAATCCTAAGGAAAACAATAGGGCCTTCGCCTTTTCAAGGCTTGGGCCCTAATAATAATAATAATAATAATAATCCTAAGGAAAACAATAGGGCCTTCGCCTTTTCAAGGCTTGGGCCCTAATAATCCTAAGGAAAACAATAGGGCCTTCGCCTTTTCAAGGCTTGGGCCCTAATAATCCTAAGGAAAACAATAGGGCCTTCGCCTTTTCAAGGCTTGGGCCCTAATAATCAGGAGGAAAACAATAGGGCCTTCGCCTTTTCAAGGCTTGGGCCCTAATAATAATCCTAAGGAAAACAATAGGGCCTTCGCCTTTTCAAGGCTTGGGCCCTAATAATCAGGAGGAAAACAATAGGGCCTTCGCCTTTTCAAGGCTTGGGCCCTAATAAATAATCAGGAGGAAAACAATAGGGCCTTCGCCTTTTCAAGGCTTGGGCCCTAATAATAATAATCCTAAGGAAAACAATAGGGCCTTCGCCTTTTCAAGGCTTGGGCCCTAATAATAATCAGGAGGAAAACAATAGGGCCTTCGCCTTTTCAAGGCTTGGGCCCTAATAATAATCCTAAGGAAAACAATAGGGCCTTCGCCTTTTCAAGGCTTGGGCCCTAATAATAATAATAATCCTAAGGAAAACAATAGGGCCTTCGCCTTTTCAAGGCTTGGGCCCTAATAATAATAATAATAATAATCCTAAGGAAAACAATAGGGCCTTCGCCTTTTCAAGGCTTGGGCCCTAATAATAATAATAATAATAATCCTAAGGAAAACAATAGGGCCTTTGCCTTTTCAAGGCTTGGGCCCTAATAATCAGCAGGAAAACAATAGGGCCTTCGCCTTTTCAAGGCTTGGGCCCTAATAATAATAATCCTTAGAAGAACAATAGGGCTTCCGCACTTTCAGTGCTTGGGCCCTAATTATATGCAAAACTTACATATATAGAAAATAAATTAAATAAAGTATAGCATATAGAACATTATTATATATAAATTACATCAATCTATAAAAAATTGTAGATTAATATATTAAATAATACTCAGGCATTATTTATCTATTGTAGAAATAGTTTGTATTTATGTACCATAGAACTTAATTGAGGCATCAACTCACCAGCTAGTTTTAATCAATATTTAAGGGTGAGGGCAGTGGGCAGAGGACTGTACTAAATTTGTATAATTGATTTTTAATTGTTGATGTATGTTTCTCTTTAATAATATGGTCTCTTAATAGATGTAGCCATTGTGTAATTGATATTTGGTTTTTATTTTTCCAATTGAGTAATATTGTTTTCTTGGCAATAGCTAGAGATACGAGCAGAAGCATTGAATGTTCAAGAGGGGGGTTAATATGAGATGTGTCGCCTAAAGGCATAGTAATTGGAGTGCAGTGATTGTAATTTTCAAGAAATCTGATATTTTTATTAATGACGTCTGTCCAGAATTGATGAACAGGTGGGTATAAATGTAAGTGTCTGGTGTATTTAAATTGCAGTTAGTACATCTGTCAGAAGTTACTAGTCCCATTTTAAACATCTTACGCTGTCTTTGCTGTGGACAATTTTATACTGAATTAACTGGATATTTGTATTTGAACTTAAGAAAAAAGTATTTCTGCAAACTGTTTTCCAGAATTCCTCATCTGTGTTGATATTGCAATATTTTTCCCATTGTTTAACTGGTGCTGCTTTATTAGTATCTATAGATAATATTAAACTGTATAGTTTATTAAGTGTCTTTACTGAATTACTAATTGTGGAGATATGTTTTAGAACTGGGGGAAGTTGTGCAATATCTTTGTTTCCAGTTGTGGTGTTAATAAAATTCTTAATTTGTACGTAATAGTAATAATGTTCTTTTACTAAGAATTACATTTAAGAGTTAAAATTCTATATTCTGTAAATGTAATGGTGTTGCCAGTAAACAGGAGATGTAGTAAAATCAGGATTATGCCATATAGGTGAGATGATGTGTGGTGTGAGCTCATGGTTTGTCAATGTATTATAATTTTCTTAAAGAAATGTGGCTGTTTGATTTTTTTTTGTGAGTGCTCAGATATGGTTATTTCTTTTACATTCTGCTTGTTGTAACTCTGGCCATGGGTATTGGACACTGTCAAATTGGATCCATTTGCAATAGTATAGTAGATGAGTGTTAAGCGGGTTATGATTGGCAAGGAGGAGGCAAGAACTGGCTTGTCAATATAAATAATAATTTAATGAGAACTTAAACCAAAACACAAACATAAACACATACAGGTCAGCCATTTGTAATTTTCTCTCGAAAAAAGCCCGGCCCCCCCCCACTCCACACTCCTCCCGGCATTACCTCAGGCCGGAGTGCCACCAGCATGACATACACCCCCACCCCCCCCATTTCCCTGGGGAGGGGCGTGCTTTGCGACCCGTCTGCCGGCTGGTTATCCTCCTCTCCGGGCGAACCGGAGTCAACCTCCGACCCCCCAGCGGACAGAATGCCCCTCCGCTTTCCTGCGACACGTGGGTACATTTCTCCGCCCCAGCAGCGGCCCTACCGCTCCGGGCAGTCGGGGAGTTGCTTCCCTCCTCTCCTCGTGGACGGCGGTCTTCCCTCGACCCCTCCACGTCTCTGGGGACGGCAGGGCACTCCTCCGCCCCCGGCAGCGGCTCCCTCGCTCCAGGTGGTCGGGGAATCCAGTCCCCACTCGCCCCGTCACCCAGCAGAAGGCAGCGGCGGTCCCCTGGGTAGACGGCAGTGTCGAGGACTATATGTGAACATATAGTGCGACGGGCATCACTCCTCCCTCCCGGGTTTCGGCACCAATGTAAAGCAGGTTATGATGGGCAAGGAGGAGGCGAGAACTGGCTTGTCAATATAAATAATAATTTAATGAGAACTTAAACCAAAACACAAACATGAACACATACAGGGCAGCCATTTGTCATTATCTCTCTCTCTCGAACCGTGCAGGATGATGTGCAGGATGAGCTGACATCATCGTGGAGAGCACCCCTCTCCACTCGTCACAACGCCACTCGCTCGGTTCTGGTTTTAGACTCGAGTCCCGGTTCTGGTTTTAGACTCGAGTCCCGAGACGAGCATGGCGCCATGGCACACACCGTGTGTTAATCACCCCCGCCTGCCGCTGGACATTCAAACCTTGGACAGACCTCTGCTTTTTACGGGAAGGAGTACCCTTGCAGCAGGTGTCCCGATATGTCCTGGTCACGACTGACACCTCCAAATCGGGCTGGGGCGCCGTGTGCAACGGGCACGCAGCTGCAGGCCTTTGGAAAGGGGCCCCGCTGAGCTGGCACATCAATCGCCTATAGTTGTTGACTGTTTTCCTTGCCCTCGGGAAGTTCCTCCCGTTAGTTTGGGACAAACATGCCCTAGTCAGGACAGACAGCACCGCTGTGGTAGCATACATAAATCATCAATGCGGCGTACGCTCCCGCCACGTCACGTCTCGCCCGTAGTCTCCTCCTTTGGAGCCAGCAGCGACTCAGGTCACTGCGTGCCACTCACATCCCCGGCAACCTCAATGTGATAGCGGACACGCTGTCACGACAACGCTTGCCCAGCAGAGAGTGGAGGCTTCACCCCCAGTCGGTCCAGCTAATTTGGGAACGATTCGGCAAGGCCCAGGTAGACCTATTTGCCTCCCGATAAACCTCCCTCATACCCGCTCTGGTATGCCCGAATAGAGGCTCCCCTTGGGGCAGATGCACTGGCCCGCAGGGCTGCGCAAGTACGCATTTCCCCCAGTGAGCCTTCTTGCACAGGTGCTGTGCAAGGTCAGGGAGGATGAGGAGCAAGTCACCCTAGTGGCTCCTTACTGGCCCACTCGGACTTGGTTCTCGTACCGCATGCTCGTCACGACAGCCCCTCCTTGGCGAATTCCTCTGAGGAAGGACCTTCTTTCTCAGGGACAGTGCACGCTCTGGCATCTGCACCTAGACCTCTGGAACCTCCACGTCTGGTCCCTGAACAAGAAGCAGAAGATCTAGCAGGTCTACCACCTGCTGTCGTAGACACGATCAACCAAGCCAGAGCCCCTTCTACCAGGCAACTTTACGCCCTGAAGTGGCGCTTGTTCGCAGATTGGTGTTCTTCCCGGGCTGAAGACCTGCAGATGCAGTTAGGTCAGTGCTCTTATTCCTACAGGAGAGGCTGGAGGGGAGGCTGTCCCCTTCCACCCTAAAGGTGTATGTTGCTGCTATCGCGGCCCACCACGACACTGTAGATGGCAAGTCTCTGGGTAAGCACGACTTAATCATCAGGTTCCTAAAAGGCGCCCCGGAGGGTAAATCCCTCCCAGCCAAGCCTGTTCCCCTCCTGGGATCTCTTAGTGGTCCTCGCGGGCCTCCAGAGATCTCCCTTCGAGCCGCTAGAATCAGTTGGACTCAGGGCAATCTCTCTTAAGACGGCCCTGCTGATCGAGCTCGCCTCCATCAAGAGGGTCGGGGACCTGCAAGCGTTCTCTGTCAGCGACACTTGACTGGAGTTCGGTCCAGCAGACACATATGTGATCCTAAGACCACGACCGGGCTACGTGCCCAAGGTTCCTACCATGCACTTTAGAGACCAGGTAGTGAACCTGCAAGCGCTGCCCCGGGAGGAGGCAGACCAAGCCCTTTCATTGCTGTGTCTGGTACGTGCTTTGCATACCTACTTGAACCGCATGCAGAGCTCAAGACGTTCTGAGCAGCTCTTTGTCTGCTTTGGTGGACAGCGGAAAGGGAACGCTGTCTCCAAACAGAGGCTTTCCCACTGGGTCGTCGATGCCATTTCGTTGGCTTATCACGCCCAGGCCGTGCCCCCCCCCCCCCACGTGTCCAAGCGCACTCAACCAGAGGTGTTGCGTCCTCGTGGGCACTGGCCAGAGGCACCTCCCTAGTAGACATTTGTAGAGCAGCAGGTCCGAGCCAGTAGAACTCGGTAACACGCTGACAAGCTGGCCAGGTGAATCGCTTGCGCCTAGTGCCCTTTCCCTCAGCTGAGGTAAAATTGTTCTCTTTTTCTCCCAGGAGACCCCTTCTTTATGTGTCCCTGGATGATTCCTCCCTAGACCTTGCGGGTCTGCAGTTCAGCGGAGAACTTGCTGACCCAATCCACTGCGGGTACCTAGTTTACCCTGTACTGGAAGAGGTGCTCCACAGGTCAGCACTCCTGCATGGACTCCCCCTGTGTGTATTATCCGTGGCATGGTCCCCTTACAAGTGGACCCGTGTCTCCCTTTGGCAGTTCCAAGCTGCCCTCTGGTCTCTGTAGTGTAGCAACCCCCCCCCCCCCCCCCCCCCTAATGAGGTTGGGCCTACCTCGCGCCATTTCCACATGCAGCCTAAAAACCCATGTGATGTACTCACCACTTTTACCTCCCCTTCTGGGTAGATGTGGTCTCTGCAGGGTCTTTTTCCTCCTAAAAAAAATAAAAAATAAATAGGAAATCGGGTAACACCCCCTTTCCTCGATACGTATAAAGGGCCCCAGCTGTTCTTGCTCTAAGCGAGAAACATAGAGAGAAAAGAGGCCCACCCAGGCTTGGCCCATTCCCAGGTTGGCAAGCGTCGCCTTGTTCCCCTGTCTAGGGTAACTAGAAGGATTCCGACAACTTTTATGGGGCATTGGGGAAGGGTACGTGTGGTCTGATACAGCTGGTTGCGTTTGCACGTGGGAATACCTGCCCGCTCTTGTATCAGCAGTTCACGTACACGGCTCAGCGCATGGCATGATTTAAATTGGACCCCTAGTGTCGCTTCTTCGACACAACGTCGAAGTGAACGACTGACGGGGAATGTCTAGGTTATGTATGTAACCCCCACTCCCTGATGGAGGGAACGAGACGTTGTGTCCTCCCTGCCACGTCGCCGAGCCGAGCCACTGTAGTGGCCGGACCATTTCCGGCTCCTCAAAAAAATCCTGAATGAACTCAGCGTATTTGTTCGCTTAATGTCCGGGGGCGGGGTATGCAAATACTGGCTGCCAACTTATCATTGGACTTTTTTCATAGTTTTCATAGGCATATTTGGTGCTCAAGAGAGACCCCTAGTGTCGCTTCTTCGACACAACCCTTCGTTCCCTCCATCGGGGAACGGGGGTTACATACGTAACCTAGACGTTGTGATGTTTTGGGATTTTGTACGAAAAGTAAAATTTATTTGTGTATAAACACATTTTATGATTGTGTTGTGTGAAAAAACTCAAAAAATATTATCATTCTGTCTTATTGCAGCGGCTAGTTTCTATAAATAGAGTGAAGAGTAATGGTGATAAGGGGCACCCTTGTCGAGTCCCTCGCTGAGGCTGGAATGTTGATGATATTATATATATATATATATATATATATATATATATATATATATATATATATATATATATATATCTATATATATATATAGAGAGAGAGAGAGAGAGAGGTAATGTAATTATATTATTTTGTATAAACTATGGTATAAACTGTAACAGAGGAATCATTATTAACATTGGTGTAGTAGATGGTAATATTTGGAGTTTTAGCATATAAAAATTTACATGACAGATAGCCATGATTTTCCAAAGTTAAAGCAGCTGGTCAAAAAGGCCCTTACTGTACTAAACAATGTACAAAATAAGAGGATAACATTGTAAGGAAAGCTAACAAACATAATAACTTACTGAGCAGAGGACAACAGCGATTCAGTGTTTATCTCGAGCATGACCGGCTAAATTTAATGTCCCATTTAGATAGTAGGCTGGTCGGTGTTCAAGTCCAGAACATTGTTGCTCCATCCTCTGTAGCATTTGTTTAGGTCCTTCTTATGGTCTCTGCACTTCTTTAAGTGTTTTTCAATTGGTTTATTATTTGGTAAATTGTCTGATTCAAGCTGGCATGCATCATATCATGCTGGATCTTCTCATGCTACTACAGGCAGCAACTCCAGGCAGTTGATGTGCCAATGCAGTCGGGCCCTGTCCAGGAACCGATGACTGCGTGCCCTTACAACACAGTAGGTGCCATGGCACCATGCCCTTCTCGGGACTCGAGTCTGAAGCCAGTGCTGTTGCGATCTTATATGCATCAACCTGAGCGGCACAACTGCCACTGAGGATGCCAAATGCCCCTGGAGCCTCTGGAACTGTTTTAGAGGGACTGTGGTGCCTGGTTTGAATAGGGCGAGGCACTTCAGCACTGACTGCACACGTCATTGAGACTGAGTCTAACTCCATCCCAGAAAAGATATGCTCTGAACCGGAGCGAGCTTGCTCTTTTCCCAGTTAACCAAAGCCCTAACCGGCTGAGGTGCCTGAGCACCTGGTCCCTGTGGGCACACAGTGACTCTCGAGAGTGAGCTAGGATCAGCCAGTCGTCGAGGTAATTGAGTATGCGGATGCCCGCTTCCCTTAGTGGAGCAAGGGCTTCCTCTGCGACCTTTGTGAAGACAGGAGGGGACAGGGACAAGCCAATGGGGAGGGCCTTGTACTGGTACGCCCAGCCCTCGAATGCGAACCGTAGGAAGGGTCTGTGTCGGGGCAATACCGAGACGTGGAAGTATGCGTCCTTCAGTTCTACCGCCGCGAACCAATCTTGACCTAACGCATGTTATGATATGTCTCTGCATGAGCATCTTGAACGCAAGTCTGTGTAAGTCCCAGTTGAGAACTCGCAGGTCCAAGATTGTCCGCAAGCCAGTGCCTTCTTAGGTACGATGAAGTACATGCAAATGCAGTTGTTTATGTCTAAAGTGAATTTAAAAAGTGATTGACAGATGGCTAATGTTTGAGCGCTATTGCGTTTGTGTGGTCTCTGCGGTGTCATACTCTTTGGAGGGACACCCCCCGATGCGTACCTTATATGGCCCCCAGCTGAACGATTTCATTCCTTTTGGGGAGAAAAAAGAAAAGAGGTCGTGGCTGGGTCAGCCGGTCCTTGTTTTTTGAGCAGTTGCTTGTCCCCAAGGTGCAGGGGACCTTTTGATGCCTACAACTGCATTGGGGATAGTTACATGTTGGCCTGGTGCGCTGGCTATGAGGCACACAGAGTTATGCCCATCTCGTACCGCCAGTCCACATAACACAGTTCAGTAGTTGTGGCATTTTCCATAGGGACCCCTTGTGTTACACAACATTGAGTGAGTGACAGAAGGGGAATGTCTTGGTTACTAACATAACCTCTGTTCCCTGATGGAGGGAACAAGACGTTGTGTCCCTCCCGCCACAACACTGAACTACACTGTTCAGTGAATACATTTCAATAAAGGCTGAACAGACGGCAGCAGACCTGCATGATGTGCAAACAGTGTTTGCCGTGGCACCATACCCATCTCACAACTCGGGTCTGAAGCCAGTGCTGAAGCGGTCTCATGTGCTTTAACCTGAGCAATGGGACGGCCGCTGAGGATGCCATATGCCCCAAGAGCCTCTGAAAGGATTTCAGTGTGACCAAAGTGTTCTGTCTGAACATAAAGTATGCAGGCAGTTCAGCACCAACTGCAACGCTCGTCCATGAGGCATGCCTTTGAGACTCATTGAGACCAAGTCTAACTCCATTCTGAGAAAAGAGATGCTCTGAACCGGGTAAAGCTTGCTCTTTTCCCAGTTGACCCGAAGCCCCAACCGGCGGAGGTGGGTGAGCACCAGGTCTCTGTGCACACACAACAGGTTCCGCGAGTGAGCTAGAATCAGCCAGTCTTTGAGATAGTTGAGAATGCGAATGCCAACTTCCCTTAATGGGGCAAGTGCTGCCTCTGCAACCTTCGTGAAGGTGCGAGGTGACAGGGACAGACTGAAGGGGGGAACCTTGTACTGGTATGCACGGCCCTCAAAAGCTAACAGAAAGAAGGGTCTGTGTCGAGGAAGAATCGAGACATGGAAGTACTCATCCTTCAGGTCTACTACAGCGAACCAATCTTGATACCGGACGCTCGCTAAGATGCACTTCTGTGTCAGCATCTTGAATGGGAGTCTGTGCAGGGCCTGGTTCAGAACTCGCAGGTCCAAGATTGCCTGCAACCCGTCGCCTTTTTTGGGTGCAATGAAGTAGGGTCTGTAAAACCCGTTAATTTCGGATAGAGGGACAGGCTCTATCATGTCCTTCCATAGGAGGGAGGCGGGTCTCGCCGAACCTGCCAGAGAGAGACGGTGACAGACAAATAAACTACCTCTGACTTTCTAGTTAGTTCTTCATAGTTCTTCCGCATGAAAAGAAGCTTCACAAGATCATCTGCTAGATCAGCCTGAAGATACAAGCAAATCACCATGTGCCACTACGAGAAGGCAGAATCTCAAGAGAGTAAGATGACTGCTTCCAACTTCATGACATTACATTTAAAAAATGTTATGCTTTTAGCAGACACTTTCATACAAAGTGACACCCAAAGTGACTTACAGTACATTCAAGGTGCATATTTTATCAGTCTGTGAGCTCCCTGTGATTTGAACCCAAAACCCTGCAGAGGAAACTGCTTGACACGCAGAAACTGTGTAACACACAATTAGCTGACTGCTCCCTGTTATAATTCATGTATCAAAAGTTTTTCCTGAGGACACCTTGAATAAAAACAAACCTTCTATAGAAACCAAGATCTGTGTAAAGTGGTTAAAGGGGGAGGCGAAAACTCCAAAAAACTGTACAATTTAAAAGAGAGGAAAAAGGTCAACACAGAGAGGCAGTGGGAGAGAGAGTGAGGAGAGAGAGAGAAAAACACTTACCCACCGGTTCTCCGATACGGTGTAGCTTGGTCCTCGGCCACTCCTCCACCCTCTAGTGGATGACAGCCGCGCCTCCCCAGGCGGATGGAGCACCCCTCCACATTCTCGGGAAACAGAAGGGGTCTCCCCCACCCCTGGCAGTGGTTCTCCAGCTCCAGGTGATCAGCAGTGAGCCCCGCTCGCGGTCGCCGGTCTCAGACACCACCTTGTTTCAGCTCCCCTTCTCCCCTCGCAGTCGGCGACCAATTCCTCCACTTCCAGGTGGCCGAGCTCCTCCGTCCCCTGGAAGACGGCCGCGGCTGCTCCATTGGGGTGGATGGTAGTGGCGAGAACTCCACTACGGGTATCCCTCCTCCTTTTCCTCTTAATGAGGAGGCAAGAACCAGCTTGACAATAAAAATAATAGTTTAATGTGAAACCAAAAAAAAAAAACACAAACACACACATGATGGACAGCTGCCCATAAACATTCTCTCTCTCGTACCACCTTCCGCAGTCAGCCTTTATCCCTCTCGGAGGCTTGATAAGCCTGATAAGGGACCGGATGTGTAGAATCACAACCCGGCACCACCCTCCGCCCTGTCACAATCTGCTTTCTGCCATGCACATAATCTCAGGCCATGTGTCAGGATGAGTTAAAGAGAGGAGTGCGGACTCAGATGCAGAGTTAAATGATGGGATTTTATTAACTAAAATTAACCAAAACAAACAAAAACTATACCGAAGAGGAAAAATAGCATTCCAGGACAGGAGTCCGAATAGATAAGTCAAGTCAAGTCAAGTCAATTTTATTTGTATAGCGCCTTTCACAACACACATCGTTTCAAAGCAGCTTTACAGAAGTTCAGCATTAACAGACGATAAAAATGTAATGTCTATAAAGTCGATAAATCATCATCCTTGTGCAGGGCTCCAAACTGCGACTAAAAATGGTCGCATTTGTGACCAAATAAATTTATTTGTGAGTGTAATTTCTGTCAAGGTCGCCATTGGCGACAGTAAAAGTTTACTCCCTTTTGATTTTAAAATTTGCATTACATTTCCCGAGATACATAACAAAAGTTTATATCAAAGAAATAGCGGGGAAAACGGAGTTCATTGCAGGAACTAACAATTTCAAAAAAGAGACTGTTAGAAAACACGGTGACAGTAACAAGCATAAAAATGCACGTGATCACATAATTGCGAAGAATGCTCCACAGACTACACTGTTAGCGAGCTGCGGGACGAAAAGGAATGGATGGAGTTAAAAAAATTTAAAATATTTGGCGCCTGTTTTTCCCCCTGTAGGAGCCATTGGCTCCTTAATTGATTTTTTTTTTTTGTTTGGAGCCCTGTTGTGGAATTAGATAAGATATGATTCTTTATCGTGTTTAAAAATAATTAAATAATAATTGTATTAATAACCCCAGTGAGCAAGCCGAAGGCGACTGTGGCAAGGAACACAAAACTCCAAAAGATGATTGTTAATGGAGAAAAATAACCTTGGGAGAAACCAGACTCACTGTGGGGGCCAGTTCCCCTCTGGCTAACATCATGAATAATGTAAATAAGAATTATTTATAGTCAAAAAACATGATTTAAAAAATTATTAAACTTATTAAGTGCTAAGGGTCAGTATTTAGACAGTGAATGTGTTTGAACTGCAAGATTAGTGACCAGTGTCTTTGAAGTCCATCCTTGATTAAATTCCAGAAGTTCACTTAGATGCAATTGTCCTTGTTTGGCTGATGAAGGCTTTTGTTGGCAATAATTAGTCTATGTATCCCATTTTAAGATCCTTGTCCATGGTGATGGGGCATCTGAAGTCTCCGTGAGAGGCTGGATACAAACTGGAGCTGACGAACGCTATTTACCTCGGGACTGGCGTCCCGAGATAACAGCAGAAAAGCAGATGGGAAATAATTAGCATAGCTGATGTTCATAATATTAATGCATTATAACTGATTCAGCAGTAGTATAAAAAGTTAGCATTATGTGAATGCTTGGTTAAAGAGATGTGTCTTTAATCTAGTTTTAAACTGGGACAGCGAGTCTGAGCCTCAAACAATATCGGGAAGGCTATTCCAGAGTTTAGGAGCTAAATGTGAGAACGCCCTCCCTCCATTAGTGGACTTAGATATCCTAGGTATGACCAGAAGCCTCGAATTTAGTGATCTTAAAGAGCGCGATGGATTGTATGGCGATAGAAGATCCGTTAAATACACCGGAGATAAACCATTTAGGGCTTTATAGGTCAGTAGTAATACTTTGTAATTGATACGGAACTTAATTGGTAGCCAGTGTAGAGATGATAAAATCGGTGTTATGTGATCATATTTTCTTGACCTAGTAAGAACTCTAGCGGCTGCATTTTGGACTAACTGTAGCTTGTTTGTTGAGGATGCAGGGCAACCAGCTAATAAAGCATTACAGTAATCTAGTCTCGAGGTCATGAATGCATGAACTAACTTTTCTGCATCAGAAACAGATAGCATGTTACGTAGCTTAGCAATGTTTCTAAGGTGGAAAAAGGCTGTTCTCGTAACAGATGAAATATGATTTTCGAAAGTCAAGTTGCGGTCTAGTATAACACCCAGGTCTTTTACTGTAGTGGATAATGTAACAGGACATCCTTCTAAATTAAAGTTGTATTGTAAGGGATTTTGTGGGTAGTTTTTTGGACCAATAAGTAATACCTCCGTTTTATCGGAATTTAATAACAGGAAATTACGCGTCATCCAACATTTTATATCTTTAAGACACTCTGTCAAGTTAGATAAGTTAATGTTTTCATCTGGTCGTGATGAGATATATAATTGAGTGTCATCAGCATAACAGTGGAAATTAATTCCATGTTTTCTTATAATTTTACCAAGTGGTAGCATATATATTGAGAATAATAGAGGGCCTAACACAGATCCTTGTGGCACTCCATAGTCTACTGACGTTATTTTTGATTTTTCCCCATTTAAACAGACAAAATGGTAACGGTCTGATAAGTACGATCTAAACCAGCTTAATGCCTGTCCCTGAACACCAGTGTAGTTTTGTAGTCGATCCAAGAGTATTTTATGATCTATAGTGTCGAACGCAGCGCTAAGATCGAGTAGAACTAATATTGAGATGCAGCCTTGGTCAGAAGCTAAAAGTAAATCATTTGTAATTTTAACTAGCGCAGTTTCTGTGCTATGATGCGGTCTGAATCCTGACTGAAATTTTTCATAGATATCAAGGACCGACCGAGAACAAAAACTGACATATGAGACACCTGGACAGGGAACCATCCATACATTCCATAGGACTTTCCACAAAGTACTGGCACAAGACAGAGAACACAGGGAGATTAAATAGTGATGGAAATAAGGGTAGTAAGAAGGACAGCAGGTACAACAGATAACAAGATAACAAGGCAAACGAGGGGGTGGGATATCGAGCATGCAATTCAATTCAGTTTTATAGCGCCTTTCACAACACACATCGTTTCAAAGCAGCTTTACAGAAGATCAGGCATTAACAAACAATAAAACTATAATGTCTATAATGTCGATGAATAATCATTGTGTAATTAGATAAAATATGATTGTTAATCATGTTTAAAAATAAGTAATTAAATAATAATTGTATTAATAACCCCAGTGAGCAAGCTGAAAGTGACTGTGGTAAGGAACACAAAACTCCATAAGATGTTGATTAATGGAGAAAAATAACCTTGGGAGAAACCAGACTCACTGTGGGGGCCAGTTCCCCTCTGACTAACATCATGAATATAATGTTAATATTACTTATGCATAGTTAAAGTCATGGTTTAAAATTATTAAACTAAGTAAGTGTTAAGGGTCATTGTTTAAAGTTTGTTTGAACTGTAAGATATTAAGACCAATGTCTTTGAAGTCCATCTTGAATTAACTGCAGAACTTCACATAGATGCAATTGTCCTTGTTATTTGGCTGATGAAGGCTTTTGTTGGCAATTATTAGTCTATGCATTCCATTTCAAGATCGTAGTCCATCAGTAGACTGAGGTGATGCAGGCAGAGATCAGGGATATGAAACGCAGTTCTTCCTGGCCGGTAATTTCGGTTCGGTTCGGTGTGGTCCATCCTAAATCCAAGGTTGAGACAATGGCATATGAAGTATCCCATGTCTTTTGGTTGGAGTTATCATCAGTTCATCCTCTGAAGTCCATCATAAGTCCATACACTGAAGTGATGTTTGCCTGGCACTGGCTGCATTTAGTCATCATCATTCAGTGACATGTAGCAGTGGAGTCCAACACGAAGCAGGAATGGTGCTGGATCCAGCCGGTTCTGGTGACCTCAGGATATGAGTCCTGAGGTTGAGACTATTCAATTTATTGCAGAGTTATAAATCAATGTTTCTGGTTTCTGGTTCCGGCAGACCCAACTAAAGCAGCCTAATTGTGGGTTGGAGGATAAATTAGGTGTATGCCTGGCTAAATAGATGAGTCTTTAGTCTAGACTTAAACTGAGGGAGTGTGTCTGCATCTTGAACAGTATTAGGGAGACTATTCCATAGTTTAGGATCCAAATATGAAAAGGATCTACATCCTTTTGTGGATTTTGATATTAACTATTAACAGTTAAGTTAGTGTGGTAGAAGGTCACTTAAGTACTGCGGAGCCAGACCATTCAAAGCTTTGTACGTAGTTAACATAATTTTTAAATTAATACATAATTTATCAGGTAGCCAATCTAACGATGATAAAATCAGGCTAATATTTTTTGGTTCTCGTTAGTACTCTGGCTGCTGCATTTTGAACCAATTGAAGTTTATTTATTGATCTTGCTGGACATCCTCCCAGTAGTGCATTACAATAATCTAGTCTTGAGGTCATGAACGCATTAATTAGTTTTTTGGCATCAGCAACAGAGAGCATGTGCCTTAATTTAGCAATATTTCTTAGGTGGAAGAATGCTGTTCTACAAACATTGGTAATTTGATTTTCAAAGGACAGATTGGTATCAAATATAACATCTAAGTTCTTCGCTGTTGAAGATGATGTAACAGTACATCCATCGAGGGTCAAATTATATTGTAGTGGTTTATTTTTTAGAGTTTTTTGGTCCAATAATTAGTACCTCTGTTTTGTTAGAATTGAGTAGAAGGAATTCTGGCCATCCAATCTTTTAATTCATTGATACACTGCTAATTTCGTGAATTGTGAAATCTCATCAGGTTTTGAAGAAATATAAAGTTGTGTATTGTCGGCATAGCAGTGGAAACTTATTCCTTGATTCCTGCTAATATCTCCCAGGGGAAGCATATACATGGAGAAAAGCAGAGGCCCTAAAACTGATCACTGTGTCACTCCATATTTTACTTTGTTTGGTTTGACAATTCCTCATTTACAATGACAAAGTGGTAGCGTACCGCTAAATATGACATAAACCATGCTAATGCAACTCCACAAATGCCAACATAATTCTCTAGCCTATTCAAGAGAATGTCATGATCTATCGTGTCGAATGCAGCACTAAGATCTAAAAGCAGTTGATAAGAGCAAGTCATTTGTAACTCTGATAAGTGCCGTCTATGTACTGTGATGAGGCCTAAATCCTGACTGAAATTCTTCGTATATACTATTTCTCTGTAGAAATTAACATATTTGGGAGGATACTACCTTTTCTAGTATTTTTGACATAAACGGGAAATCGTCTATAATTAGCCAGTTCTCCAGGATCAAGTTGTGGCTTCTTAATAAGTGGTTTGATAACTGCCATTTTAAAGTTTCTTGGGACATGTCCTAAGCATAGCGAGGAGTTACTAATATTAAGAAGAGGTTCTGAAATTACAGGAGATACGTCTTTTAAGAGCTTAGATGGTAAATGATCTAACAAATATGTTGTGGCTTTTGATGTTTCGATAAATATTGTTAGCTCTTCATGACCTATGACAGAGAAGGATTGCAGTTGCACGTGAGGGAAATTATTAGACACTGTTTTCTGAGGTGCTATGACAGATGATTGCATAATTCCAATTTTATTTCTGATTATTTAAATTTTATTTTTAAAGAAATTCATGAAGTAATTTCTTTTGTGCTGCGACGTAATATCTTGTTCTGTTGAGGCTTTATTCCTAACCAATTTAACCACAGTACTGAATAAACATCTAAGATTGTTGTGGTTATTTTCTATGAGTTTACTAAAAACTATGCACCATGTACCAACTCTGAATGAAGACAGCTTATTTGTGATTAGCAAAGTTGTGACAAATCATTGTTGTTTGTCACTCTTTTGAAATGTGCAAAACCTCATTTCATCTCATTTCTGACCCTGGCCTGTCCGGTGCAGCTTTTTATCTGCACATGGTTCTCAGACCTCGTGCTACTCACGACAGCCCCTCCCTGGTGAATTCCCCTAAGGAAAGACCTTCTTTCTCAGGGACGGGGCACACTCGGGCATCCGCACCCAGACATCTGGAACCTCCACATCTGGCGCCTGGACAGGACACAGAAGATTTCACCTGCTGTCGTAGACACAATAAACCAAGCCAGAGCCCCCTCTACCAGACAACTTTACGCCCTGAAGTGGCGTTTGTTCGCAGATTGGTGTTCTTCCCGGGCTGAAGACCCACAGAGGTGTGCAGTTAGGTCAGTGCTCTTATTTCTGCAGGAGAGGCAGGAGTGGAGGCTGTCCCCTTCCACTTTGAAGGTGCATGTGGCTGCTATCGCGGCCCACCCCGACGCAGTAGACTGCAAGTCTTTGGGTAAGCACGACTTAATCATCAGGTTCCTAAGAGGCGCCCGGAGGTTAAATCCTTCCCGGCCAAGCCTGTTCCCCTCCTGGGGTCTCTCAGTGGTCCTCTCGGGCCTTCAGAGACCCCCTCCCCCCTTTCGAGCCGAAAGAATCAGTCGAACAAGGCCCTCTCCCTGAAGACGGCCCTCCTGATCACGCTCACCTCCATCAAGAGGGTCGGGGACCTGCAAGCGTCCTCTGTCAGCAACACCTGCCTGGAGTTCAGTCCGGCAGACATGTGATCCTAAGACCGCGACCGGGGTATGACTCCCCTCAGGGTCAAGGTTGTGAACCTGCAAGCGAAGCTGCCCCAGGAGGAGGCAGGCCCAGCCCTTCGTTGCTGTGTCCGTTACATGCTTTACGTACCTACTTGGACCGCACACAGAGCTCTAGATGTTCTGAGCAGCTCTTTGTCTGCCTTGGTGGACAGCAGAATGGGAATGCTGTCTCCAAACAGAGGCCTTCCCACTGGGTAGTTGACACCATTTCATTGGCTTATCACACCCAGACTGTGGCCCCTCCCCTTGCGGGTCCAAGCACACTCGAGGAGTGTGGAGTGTTGCGTCCTCACAGGCACTGGCCAGAGGCATCTCTCTGGCAGACATATGCAGAGCAGTGGATTGGGCAACACTTAAAACCCTTGCGTGATCTCAGGGTAGAGTCAGTTTCGTCCCATGTTTTCTCAGGTCCGAGCTGGTAGAACTCGGTAACACGCTGACGGATTGACCGGGTGGACTGCTTGCACCTAGTGCCCATTCCTTTGGCCAAGGTAAAATCGTGCACTTTCTCCCAGGAGATCCCACTAACTCGGCTCCCTGGATGACTACTCCCTAGCCCTTTGGGTCCGCAATTCAGTGGAGGAATTTGCTACCCAATCCACTGTGGGTACTCAAATCTACCCTGCACTGGAATAGGTGGTCCACAGGTCAGGACTCCTGCATGGACTTCCTCCTGTGTGTATTTTCTGTGATACGGTCCCCTTAAGAGTGGACCCGCGTCTCCCTTAGGCAGTTCCAGCTGCCCTCCGGTCGCCGTGTTGTAGCAACTCCCCCCTCCTTGAGGCTGGATCTACCACTGCACTATTTTCCCACATGTGACCTAAGAGGCCCATGTGATGTATTTTGCCACTTTTACCTCCCCCTTCCTGGGCAGGTGTGGTCTCTGCAGGGTCTTTTCCCCCTGAAAGAATAGGAAACTGGGTAAGACCCCCTTCCCACGATGTGTGTAAGGGCCCCAGCCGTTTGGCTCTATGCAAGAAACATAGAGAGAAACGAGGCCCAGCTAGGCTCGGCCCGTTCCCAGGTTGGCAAGCGTCGCCTTGTTCCCCTGTTTAGGGTAACCAGAATTCCGCTGACTTTTATGGGACATTGGGTACACGGCTCAGCACATGGCATGATTTAAATTGGACCCCTAGTGTCACTTCTTCGACATAACGTCGAAGTGAGCAACAGACAGAGAACGTCTATCGAGCCTGATCGAGCCACTGTTGTGGCCGGACCATTTCCCGCTCAGAAAAATCCTGAATGAACTAGACGTATTTCCCCACCTTTATACCCGTATTTCCGGGGGTGTGGTATGCAAATACTGTCTGCCAACTTCTCATTGGCCTTTTTTCATATAGATCAGAGGCATTTTCGGCACTCAAGAGAGACCCCTAGTGTGGCTTCTTCGACACAACTTCTCGTTCCCTCCATCAGGAAACGAAGGTTACATACATAACCTAGACGTTAGGGCATATAATCAAAATGTATAATATTTCAGGCATTGGAGTAATTCACAAATGATGATGATCAATAACCTTAAATTCTGTTTTGCAGACTAATTTGGAAATGCGTCATTATAAATAAATATTTATATTAATAATATGAAACTGTATTTTACATAATTTTTTGTATTTACAACAATGGGATTACTTTTTATTTTTGTGGTAAATTAGCATCACAATAAGCCATTTCCCATGTCTCTATATAGAACTGCTTGTCACAAACACATGAAGACATATAGACCCAATATCATGTTGAACTCATAATAATGGACACATTGTTATTTTGTTCCACATATTTTTCTGATTTTCTACATACATATGTAGCACCACATGAGTTCTGAAAAAAAAACATTTATGCATCCTTGATAAACTTCTAGGTCCACTGAGGTGGAAGTTATAAGAAGAGTTGCAACGTGTTCTTAGTTGATGGTTTAAATGTAATTTTATTTGTTCACGTCTCACATCGTCATCGAGCATCATAAAGTAATTCTTACAATAGTAATTTCTCCATGAATTATGCAACAGTTCTGAAAAAATTTACTGTCCTAATTGCGAGTTGATCCTCAAGCCTATTGAGGTAGAATATTTGTACTAATGAACAGAGGCAAAGCTATATGGCATTATAATAGATATGTGAGTACAAAGGACAAGTTTTGAGCGGGAACATGCCCTCTGAGCAAGAGCAGGGAGATTTCATAAGAGAACAGTGAACATTTATGTGCGCTTCCAGTTTTGTGTGAGTGGAGAGATGTGCGCTCATGCAACCGGTACATGGATGCGCTCTCGCATGACATGTATGTGCTCTCGACATTTAACAGTATTAAAACGCCATAGAGCTACGGTCTAGTAAGATGGACTACGGTCTTTTAAGCAATTAAATTATTAAAGGTTGATAAATTCATATTTTTTAAGGTTGGCGTAAATGTAATAAAAAAGTGATCAGAATAATATATGCATAATGCTATTTTCGGAACTTTAAAATAAAATAAATAAATATGACATAACTTGTATTGAAAATTAGAACAACTTATTAAAATAACAATGTTATATACCCAACAATTTTTCTTTCAAATAAACTGCTATGCTTTCTGGAATAAAACAAATGAACTTGGCTGTTACACATGAAGATTGAAGGTTTTAGACCACAAGGTTTTTGAAATTCATACGAGTGCGAGTTGATCTTGCAGGGGCTCGAGAGGCTCATCTCAATTCTGCTTGGTGATGACGGTGGTGATTTACACACCATATGAAGTTTTAAATTGGTTAAATGTATGCATCTACATCATATGCTCCTTTGTAAACAGTGCTGGTGTATAACAGGTGCTGTAAGTGATTTTTTAAGACTAAAATACAGCAGGGGGAAAAGATGTCTGTGGTCCATGGTGAGATCCTTTGTTTCTGCTTGTTAATCATTGTGCACAGTACACAATAGCAGCCCATATGTGCTTACATAAGTACCAGTATGGTGTCCTGCTCATTTGAAACACTCAGAGTTGGGACGGGTGAAATGCTTAGATGCTGTCCCCTCCATCTGCTCCAATACAACGTCTCCAGGTGTATCTGTGTGTGTGCATATCTTTTGAGTGCGGTGTTTTGGAAAGAGGGACCATGGCTAATTCAATTGTTATGCCTGGTTGAAGTTCCAGAACTGCTAAAATTACTTACTGCACCTTTAATGATAATTGTTAGGTGAGTCAAATGAGTCAATTTAGACTGAGTAAATAGCAGAATTTAAATCTATTCAATCAATAAAAACAACAACAAACTGTTACACATGCTTGAATGGAGTACTGGTTAACATTTGTGCTAGACTGAAACTGCAGGTCACAGTACAGTGAATGCTCAAGGATAACTTTAGACTAATGGCAACTGAGTTTTCTCACAGGTCATTTTTTATCTTTTCCAAAAATTCATTTTACATGACAGATCCAAGCAAAAAAAACAAGACGACAACACTCCTTAAAATGCTTTTAATAAGACAAGATGCAGAGCACATTGGGTTATGATGCAACCCTACTTCATGATAACAACTGTAAAGTGAAAGCAGGTTTTTGGAACATTCAGCCTGGTTAATCTCGTTAATTTAACTGTTTCTGGACAATCTTGACAAATAGAGATCAATTCTGTGTTTGGCCAGAAGACTTTTACTGTTTTGTCATTAAATCACAGCAGTTGAGGTATGTTGTGTTAAACTTTACCAAGCTCTTTTTAAACCTGTTATCATGGCTGTAAACTCTCTGCAGTGCAAAATGTATTCCATATTTTTGCATCCACACATTTAAATACATCCAAACAAACCCTAGTGACAAGCCTCACTTCCGTTTACATGGAAGTGGTGGTGGTGTAGTGGGCTAAAGCACATAACTGTTAATCAGAAGGTCGCTGGTTCGATCCCCACAGCCACCACTATTGTGTCCTTGAGCAAGGCACTTAACTCCAGGTGGTTCCGGGGGGATTGTTCCTGTAATAAGTGCACTGTAAGTCGCTTTGGATAAAAGCATCTGCCAAATGCATAAATGTAAATGTACAAAAAGCTTCACTAGGATGCTGCGCTGAGGAAAGCGCTTTGGGAACAATCCTGCATTGAGACCAGCTGTGAATATGTGTGTAACATGTCAATGAACATTGAACGGAATTTATAGCCTCGGCTGGTGAAATCATTAGATGCACCTGTGGCCAGGCTATAAATAGAGGCGTGTCATCAGATCCTTTTTTTTTCAAGAGCCATTCTATGTTGTGTGTCTATGTCAAACTTTCTTTCCTCTGTTAGGAGTTAGGCAGTGAGCAGTGAACCTTTTCTCCTTTCTATTTCCTCTGAAAAAAAAAGAAGAATGATTGATAAACAAAACAAGCAGTGTGTGTTCCCATGTTTATGCTCTATGGCTGAAACAAACACACCAGTTTTTGTTTTGTGGGTTTGGGGAAGAGCATGCTGCTTTGCGTTGGGGCGGGGCAGGTGTGAGCCTTGCGATCTGTTTACAGTTGAAATGCTTCGCATTCGCCTTGCTTACTTCCGGGAGTCAGCGCCCACACTTCATTGGTGGGGCTCTCGTATGGATCTGGCTGAGGAGTGAGAGACGGGTTCATCCCTTTTGCTCGCTCTCTCCTGAGATCCAGCTGATCCTCGTAAGCCTAAAGTGCGCCTCTGCGCCTCTTCGGTTCATGAGGACACTGAACCTCTGTAAATCCCACGCATAATAATAAAGAGGCTGTGGAATTAAGAGACAAATGCGAGCATTGTGATCTGCTTTCGGGCAAATTGCTTCGCACTCGCCTCGCTTACTTCCGGGAGTCAGCACCCACATTTAATTCATGGGGCTCTCGCATGGATCTGGCTGAGGAGCGAGAGACGGGTTCGTCCCTTTCCCTTGCTCTCTCCCCAGACCCAGCTGGTCCTTCCCGTGATCTCGAAGTACACTTCGGCACCTCTTCAGTTCATGAGGGGGGCGGGGCGCTGAACCTCTGTACATTACACGCACAATAATAAAGCGGCTGAGAAATTACTCGAGGTGATTACGCGGGCTGTGGCCAGACTACAGCTAGACTGGCCACGCGAACAAGAGACCCACCCCCAAACGCTCCAAACTAGAAGACTAATTTCTGTCTGGTGGCTAAAATAATTAAATAAATAAAAGAGGGAAGGGAAATCTATATCAGTCCCTTCCTTTCTTCTATGACCTCCATAACAAGTATTTTCTTTATGGAGGAAACTTTATACTTCCCGTGTCTTCGTGCCCTCGATGTTGGTGTATTAAACTATCATGGGTGCTGAAGCTCGGGGGTATTTGGTGACGCCGCCAGTAGAAGAGACACCTGCGGGTTTTCTCTCGTCTGGCTCGGCATCATCGCTAAAGAGACCTACTCTCCCCACAAAGCTGTGCAGAACCACCTCCACGCTTGTGGGGAAAGCTTATCAGGCAGCAGGTCAGGCTGGTGTTGCCCTGCACACTATGGCAGTGTTACAGGCACACTAGGCTAAATCTGTCGAAGGACCTGAATGTGGGCACCTCACTCAGAGGGAGGGGCTGTTGGCCACCCAGCCCCGCCCCAGTCCTTCTAGACGGGAGGCTCTAAAACAAAACGTGGCGAATCATTCTCCCCCTCGTAAAGACTGGGGTCCAGTTCATCACCCTCAGCAGCCCCCAACGCAAGACCTCAGGGGTATGATTTCTAAGAGAAAGAAACCCTGACGGTCTTGTACTCAGCCTTGTGGGGGTAGTTCCCCTCGGGACGGGGCGCGTGTATCATCCACTTCGGCCCTCCCGATACCCTCACGAAACCTCTTCACTCCCGCTGCCTTTGGTGTTTTGGGTGATAGAGGCTTACAACAAAGAGATGAGTGTACCGTTGCTTCCTGCCTTGATCCAGGACGCAGAACACTCGATATCCCCTCAACAGGAAGTTTCAGAATTAATACCCATCTCAGATAACCTGGCAGCGTGGAAACTTCTTTCAGGTATTTCTATGTGGGTCCTAAGAACAGTAGAAAGTGGTTCAATTCGCTCTCCTCCCTCTGCGTTTCAACGGTGTGGTCCCACTAACGTAAACCGGAGTAGGCATTTATACTGTGGGTAAAAAAAATAAAACTGCGAAATCTCTTCTTCTTGGGGCCATGGGACATGTTCCCCTTCCAGAGAAAGAGTCAGGTTATTACGGCAAATACTTCCTGGTTCTCAAGAAGGGTGGGGGGTTGCGTCCAATCTTAGATCTTCAAGGCTTGAACTGCTCAGTCAGGGTGTTCAAGTCCAAGATGCTGACTATCAAGACGATCGTGTCACAAGCCCAGCATTACGTTTGGCTGGTCACCATCGATCTCATGGACGCATATCTTCATATAGAGCCACAGTACAGGAAGTTCCTGAGGTTCGCTTTCAGGGGGAAGCCTTCCAGTATCGGGTTCTTCCATTTGACCTAGCCCTATTAACCCGCACATTCATGAAATACATGGATGCAGCACTGGCTCCTCTGCGACTCCAGGGCATCCGCATTCTGAATTACATAGACGACTGGCTGATTCTAGCGCAGTTCCAAGAACTGGCAGTTCAGCACAGGGATATCGTCTTGACTCATCTGGTTTCTCTGGGTTTGAGACTCAACGTCAAAGAGCGTTCACTCTCCCACCCGGGGATCACTTATCTGGGGGTTATATGGAATTCGGTCACGATGCAGGCACAATCGTCTCCCGCACAAATCGTTTCCATTCAGAACACCCTGAGCAAGGACAGGCTAGGTCGAGGTTGCACTGCTTGTCAGTATCATCGAATACTAGGTCTCATGGCATCGGTGTCCACTGTGATTCCTTCGGACCTTCTGCACATGAGACCATTTCAAATGTGGCTAAAAGCCTCGGGCGATTCCGGACAGGTAGGACATTCTTTCTCAGGCACAGGGGACAATTTTTCATCCCCGGCCCGAACTGTGGAACCTTCGTGTTTGGTCCCTGAGGGGTACCAACTGAGGGACACAGGGCTTTCACCTGAGGTTATCGAGAACATTTTAATGCTAGGGCTCCTCCCACTTTGAACAAATCTGGGTGAGATTTTAAAGGACAGAAGAGGACCTCTTCGCCTCTATAATTAGCGCAATGTTTCCTCTACTTCTCCCTGAGTCACCCAGGACTCCTTCTTGGGACTTAGCAATAGTCCTTGAGGGTCTGGTTGAGACCCCCTTTGAACCTCTAGAGCCAGCATCTGACAGACTTCTGACTCTCGAGATGGTCTTTCTTATGGCAATCACCTCTCTTAAGAGGATTGGGGATCTACAGGCCCTGTCTGTTTTGCCGGCCTGTTTAGAGTTTGCCCCATGTATGGCTAAAGCAATTTTGCACCCTCATCCCGACTACCTTCCTAAGGTGCCTTTTTCGACACTACATCCTGTCACTCCTGAAGCTTTCTGCTCCCCGCCGTTTGAAACGCCGGAGCAGGAAAGACTTCACAGACTTTGTCCAGTCCGTGCCCTTCAGACTTACATCCACCGCACTAGCCAGTGGCATAAATCAGGGCAATTATTCGTCTGCCATGGGGGCCGCAACAGGGGGGCGGCCGCCACCAAGCAGACTGTGTCGCATTGGGTGAGGGATGCCATTGCCCTGTGTAACACATTGACGTGTTACACACATATTCACAGCTGGTCTCAATGCAGGATTGTTCTCAAAGCGCTTTCCTCAGCGCAGCATCTCATTCCACTTTTTTCAGGGAACAAGGGTTACAACACATAACCCGAGACGTTTTCTCTGCAACAATTAGTGCTGATCTCAACAAGTTCTCCTAAAAATCAAGCCTGTTCAAGCTACCAAACAATGTACAGACCTGACACCTCACCTTATTTTACACCTCTAGAACAAGAACAATTGTTAGTAAAAAGTTTGTTGATGAACAAACATTTTGACCTTCACCATTACACATAATGCTAAGAGAATATACTGCTGCCATCAAAATTGCCATACAGGTCAGCCAGTTTTTTGAATTGTGGCCCCCAGTTGCTGAGGTAGTCGTAATGCTGCTCTGAATCTGAGCTTAATGATTCCACCGAGCTTAGTGCCACTGAGCCGCTTCCCTCAAATATATACGTCTGTAGGGAATCGTACGGCGGCGCTGAGGGATCCATATCTGCTGCTTTCAGTCTGTCCCAGATAAACTCTTGAAAAACTATGTTGTCAGGAAATGTTTTGAGAGAGCTCCTGGATGTAGACGAAGCTGGGTAAGTGTAGAAAGAGGGCATTTCTGAAGTGACATCACAGCGGGCTGTCGAGTCAAGAATTACATTGAGTTTGCGCAAGGCAACCATATCGAAAGCTTCTGTATCTTCCTCCCCTCCCCCTTCATCATCGTATTGAACAATATTCTCGCGTACATCTTGCTCATCCTCAAGGAACAGAGGAACCTTCTGTCTGCGAAGCATCAACACCATCAGCAGCATCAGAACTACAAGAGAAAAAGAAAAGCATGTTAAACATCAAGGCTCCTTCATCCATTTTTTAGTTCCACCAATAAAAATTACAGTGAGAACTGCATTGATACATCTAGTAATAATTTTTTTTAGAGTTGTCAGAATTAATGTGTTAATGAATGTGATTAATTTTAAAAGATTAACATGTTAACTTTTTCTTAATCGTGTTTAATGCAATTACCATTAATAAAGCACAACCCAGCAAAAACACTGGTGGGACTAGGGCGGAACCTTTGCGATGTGTCTACCCAGTCCAGATGAGTCTTTACATTGACGGAAACACACAACAGCTATGGGAAAGTACCTAACACTATTTGTATGTACAAAACAAGTCCAGATGGGAATTGTGACAGAAAGTATTTGCAGCCTCTGTAAGGCAGGGTGGGGGGATATTGTTACATATTGCTTTTTTTTCTTTCATAAAATGTAAATAAATGCATTTTGACAAGAAAATAATTATTTACAGTGAAATTTCAACACTTTCATAATCTTCTATGATTTTGAAATATTAACAATGAAAAATTATGTGATTACTCATGATAAAAAATTAAGCGACTGACAGCACTATTTATTTATTTTTTTTCTGGTTTATGTGGGGTGAAGCTCCAATTCTTACATAACATAAAAATGTAGAGACAAAATTATAGGTACAGTAACTATAATGTTATATTTGCAACTCTTGTTTTCATTTAACCCTTGAATGCAATTACAAATCAGCTTGGCCCATTAAATCTTGTAACACCGAGCATTTGAAGTATTTTGACAAAAAAATTGTTAATAAAAGTAATAAATGATTTTTTTTTAATTTTTTTTTTTTTAAGTAGACTAGCAAATAGATTACATACAAGCTAACAGACTTGAACTGAAAGACAGAAAACTCAAATTCTGATTTCAAGGGGTCTTTAATATTTCTAGCTATTTTGAAATATTTCTTACAAGATTCATTGTTCATATCTTTTAAGTTTTCACTCTTTCACTCTCTCTCTCTCTCTTTCTCTCTAATTCCTCCAACTCTCCTCTCATATATTACAGCTGAAAATATCCAACAGCCAAATGTCGACTAGCACATGCCTAATGATCCACCATCCATCACTGTCCCAGGAGGCTGAGTGAAATATTGTTCTGTGAACATAATATTGATGTCTTGTTGCATATTCCTGTGAATCTCTTAAAGCATGTGGTGCCTAAAGAATGGCTTGGAGAGGTCAAGGTTTCGAGGTGCAATGTGTCATACAGGATCAAGTAAAGACACTGGCAGTGGGATGTTGGAACCTAAGTGGTTGTCTAACTTAGAGAAGAGAAAAACAGAAATGTATTTATTCTTTAGAAAGCAATATACTGTGAAGATGATGCATAAATTAACTTTCTTAATAAAGTCGTTATGTTTAGCAACCAATGATTGGGTACTTTTTGACATAGAATATTGTAATGCACTACTGTGAGGATGTCCCAATTTTATTGTCACTACATTGGCTACCTATTAGGTTTTGTATCAATTCAAAATTTTGCTAATTACGTACAAAGCTGGACTAGCTTCTCAGTACTCACAGTAAGTGACCTTCTATCACGCTATAATCTAACACTTTCATGACGATCGCAAAATTCTGTCCTGTTAATAATACCTAGAAAATCAAAATCCAAATAAGGAGGTACTATTGAATAATCTTCCTAACATGGTTCGGGACTTAGCCACACTCTCTCATTTTAAGTCTAGACCAGTGATGGGTAACTTTGAAGGGGGCGAGGGCCAACATTGTTTTTCTTTTCTACCAAGAGGCCAGAATGCCAGAATCCTAGAATTATCAGCAGGTCTGCTAAGAACAAGAAATCTCTTCTGGTCAATAGTTGTAATAACATCATAAACTGAATGCAATCTTTACATAATCCCTTTTTCGAAAAAATAAAATCAATCCTCATTCTTGTCCAATGGGCCATATTCAACAATACAGAGGGCCGTATACGGCCTGCGGGCCACCAGCTGCCCATTCCTGGTCTAGACTAAAGACTCATCTTTTTAGCCAGGTATATGACAAATTTATCCATCAACTCATAGTTATACTGCATTAGTCAATTCTGCTAGAACCGGAAACACTTGATACATACACAGCTCTGTTCCACCCCGATGTTCGTCTCCCACCATTATGTGTCGCTGAACAATGAATACTTACTGCGCGTGTGCCAACCAGACAATGAAGGGCGCTTTGATGTTCACTGTGTGCATCACTTAAATATACAGTAATTTGATGGACTTCACAAAGAGCTGCTGTCAACTCCAATCGTATAACAAGGAATACTTTAATGGTACTGCCTGCACTTTGTACTCCACTGTAAATTAACTGCCACAAGCTTCCAGTCGGACTGCGAAGCATACCTCACTGACCTCTGCCTGCATCATCTTGGTCATATGATGGACTACACTCTTAAAATGGAATACATGGACAATAAATGAACTTACACAGTCAATTCGGGATATACTCCAAAGACACTTAATCATTAATCTTACAGTTCATACAAAATCCTTTAGTTTAAATATTGGTCTTTAACATCTACTAAGTTCAATAATACACACAGTAACTTGTACTATACATAGAAATCTAATATTGGTGTTATATTCATGCTGTATAGACAGAGGGGAACTTTTCCCCATTAACCAACATATTATGGAGTTTTGTTTTTTTTTTGGTTTGTTTTTTTGGGGGGGGGGGGGGGGCACGGCCTGGGTGTGATAGGCCAATGAAATGCCGTCCACTACCCAGTGGGAAAGCCTCTGTTTGGAGACAGCGTTCCCTTTCCGCTGTCCGCCAAAGCAGACAAAGAGCTGCTCAGAACATCTAAAGCTCTGCGTGCGGTCCAAGTAGGTACGCAAAGCATGTACCAGACACAGCAACGAAGGGGCTGGGTCTGCCTCCTCCCAGGGCAGCACTTGCAGGTTCACTACCTGGTGTCTAAAGGGCGTGGTCTTAGGATCACATATGTGTCTGCCGGACCGAACTCCAGGCAAGTGTCGCTAACTGAGAACGCTTGCAAGTCCCGACCCTCTTGATAGAGGCGAGCGCGATCAGCAGGGCCATCTCTAGAAAAAGGACCCTGAGTCCAGCTGATTCTAGTGGCTCGAAGGGAGGTCTCTGAAGGCCCGAGAGGACCACATAGATGTCCCATGAGGGGAACAGGCTTGGCCAGGAGTGATTCAACCTCTGGGCACCCCTTCGGAACCTGATGATTAAGTCGTGCTTACCCAAAGACTTGCCATCTACTGCGTTGTGGTGGCCCGCATTGGCAGCGACATACACCTTTAGGGTGGAAGGGGACAGCCTCCCCTCCAGCCTCTCCTGCAGAAATAAGAGCACTGACCTAACTGCGCATCTCTGTGGGTCTTCAGCCCGGGAAGAACACCAATTTGCGAACAGGTGCCACTTCAGGGCGTAAAGGTGTGTCTACGATGGCAGGTGGTAGACCAGCTAGATCTTCTGCGTCCCATCCAGGGGCCAGACGTGGAGGTTCCAAAGGTCTGGGTGCGGATGCCAGAGTGTGCCCCATCCCTGAGAAAGAAGGTCTTTCCTCAGGGAAATTTGCCTGAGTACGAGGTGCAAGAACCAAGCCCGAGTGGGCCAATAGGGAGCCACTAGGGTGACTTGTTCCTCATCCTTCCTGACCTTGCACAGCACCTGTGCAAGAAGGCTCACTGGGGGTAATGCGTACTTGTGCAGCCCCGCAGGCCAGCTGCGTGCCAGTGCGTCTGCCCCAAGGGAGGGTGGGTTCCAGTCCAAGCCCATGCTGGTGGTGGCCCGGGAAAGGAGAAGACAGGCGAGTCGTGACATGTGGCGGGAGCACACGCCGCCTTGGCGATTTATGTACGCTACCACGGTGGTGCTATCTGACCTGACTAGGACATGTTTGTCCCGCACTAACGGGAGGAACTTTCGCAGGGCAAAAAACAACAGTCAGCAACTCTAGGCAATTGATGTGCCTATTAGAAAACAGGGCGGCTGGAGTGGCATGCTTTCTATTGAAAGCGAATCATGCCCTCGCAGTGAGAGCATGAACCATCCACAAACGCTGCCTTGGTGTGATCGCTGCCCAGACACATGAGACAACATCTGTGGCCGTCTGAAGCGGAGAGCACTGTACCGCATCCAGGAAATACACGGGCGGAATAGCATCTTTATAAAGACGTGTCCTGAAAAGGACATTCAACGCCACTGTGTATTGCTCTATTAGAGGAAAAACACTCTTTTAAAAGTCTTTTAATGTGCTCTGCACTGTCGAAGCGCCCAGGGGCAAATTGCACTACCGTGCAAGGAAGGAGAAAGCTGCTGTAGTGCGCCATAGATCCAACAGCAGAGAGGAACAGGAACGGGTGTATGACTCGCAGCTTGCTGCAGTACAACCATTGGCTCTGATGAAAATTTCTGAATGAACTCGACGTATTCCCCCGCTTTTATACCCGTATGTCTGGGGGCGGGGTATGCAAATACTTTCTGCCAACTTCTCTTTGGCCTTTTTTCATAGATCAGAGGCATATTCTGTGCTCAAGAGAGACCCCTAGTGTCGCTTCTTCGACACAACGTCAAAGTGAGTGACAGATGGGGAACTGCAATTACTGTAATCACCTAATATATGTCAAACAAATTAATAACTTGTGTAAGTAAATGTTTCACTTCAGAACAAGGATTCAGATTTTCTTTAAGATTTTAGCAATTCTTTAGTAACAATTTAGTAAAACCAATATTGGGTTTTAATACAATATAGTCTTAATATTGCTCAATAAATGTAAAATTCCATCTAAAAAGTTCAAAACAAGCCAATTATTTAAATAGGTTAAACTTTCACTTTAACATAGGGTGTCAAGTTGTCTTTAATAAAATAGTTAAGCAATTTGTTTGTAACTATTTATTAAAACAAATTCTAATTAGTCATAATTATTGTTTTAATTTAAAAAAATAAACAATATATTTAAATAAACCTAATTACCACCTTATATATTCAAACAAACCTATAACTTGAATAGATCAAATATTCACTTTAAAACAGGGGGCCCAGTCACCTTTAATATCATATTTTTAAAATGTACTACAGCTTTGTAAAGCTAGTACTGATTAGACTTAAAATTATGACTACTGGCTTAATATTGTTAAGTAAACTTGATATATTATATATAGCTATCTTAAATAAAGCATTATTTGCATTACTATAATAAGACTTTAATTAGTTGTAAATTATGGATTAGATAGCCTTACCCTACAATAAGCTATGCATTAATTACTGTCTTATTCATACTTATCTAGTGCATTATTGTGGACCCTTAAAATAAAGTGTTCCCAAATATTCGTCTCACAATTTTTCTTTGTCTTCTTGAAACACCACTAAATCTCAAGCATGCTATACACTGTTGTCTCCTTGGTAGCCAAATACACTAACTTTCATAATTGCAAAAATGTTGGTCATGAAGGAAATGATACCACAACTGAAGGACAGTATAATTCATTAATTAATAAGTGGAGTGATGGTGGCTTAGTTGGCTAAAGCACATAACTGTTAATCAGAAGGTTGCTGGTTCGATCCCCACAGCCACAGTGTCCTTGAGCAAAGCTCTAAAACTAAAACTCTAGGTGGGTCTGGTGGAATTGTCCCTGTAATAAGTGCAATGTAAGTCACTTTGGATAAAAACGTCTGCCAAATGCATAAATGTAAATGTAATAAAAATGTTTATAAATATTTTTCTCACAATACAATTTTTTTTTGTTTATTTCCCTCTTGTATTATCATAGTTTATCAGATTGTAATGATGACTTTTAAGATTGAAAGTCAAGGTCTGAAACAAAGATACAGAAATGAAATCAATGCATGAAAGACAAAAAAGTAGCAAAATACATGATGATGGCCTGGTTAAAAAGTTGAGGCAATTTTAATGTGACTTTCGTGGATTTTTTTTTATTAATACAAATAATACCTTGAGACATAACACATACTGTACATGCTTATTCACATTTATCATAATCCATGCCCACCAAAACCCCACAAAAGGAAGCCATAAGACTTGCTAGTAAATGTGAATAGGAAGCTTTCAATATCCATACTGAACTAGCAAAATTAGAGCTCATCAGTCAATTAGATGGTATTTATTCATTCAGAGTATTTTGCTTTAGTTGAATAAAGTACTTTGTTAGTTTAAATATTCTGTTCCATCGTAACATTGTTGTTTTAACAAACTATAAATATTTTTTTTAGAAATCAATATAAACAAAAAAAAAAATATTGCAAATATTAGAAATATCCACAGATAGACAGTCGCTAACTTTAATGAATGAATAGAATTAAACTGGCATACAGTTTTACTCTTGGACAAAAGGCTGTGTATTGTATACAGCATTGTATACAGAGTTAATGATGTTATTAACAGATGTGCATTTTTTTTCATGACACATGAACAGAATATGAGAAACTGTTACACCTAATTACTTAAAGCAAATGCTCCAGATTAAAACAAGGTCAAACACTGTGCAATGCTGCTGAGTGGCTGAAGGGAAGCTGGGCTGCTGCTTCCAGTTCCACATGCAACATCTGTTAGAGCGACTCCTACAGAGATAAGAAATCTGTTTGTTTTTTTCTTCTCAAAAATGCAATTTTTACCAGGTGTGACTGTCAGTTCACCTTTGAGTAGTTAATCCTGTTATGTACACGACATGCACTGTTCAGTAATTAACATGAGTGACAACTACATTCTACAACCAAATTATGTCCGGAAAAATGTAGGTAGTGACAAACGCATTATCAGGAATTCTACAAAGTGTGAATGTAAATGAAATGAACAACTAGTTATTGTTGACATGATAAATAGCACATGTGAGGTATGCCCATCTTCTTTTGGTATAAATCACACAAACACATCACTTAATCATATATTCCAGTCTCTCTCTCCACTGAACCGGAAACAGTTCTCATATTCTATAATCCTGTTTTAAAGTGAACCGCATCTACGCCAATATTATTCTATTTGTTTCACTTTCTTAACCTTGGGATACATATCCTGAGGTTACCAGAGTCTGCCAGACGCAGCTACTGTCCTGATTGATGTCTGACTCCCACTACTACGTGTTACCTAGTGATGTCGACTAACTATACCCCGTGCCAGCCAGACATCACTTCAGTTTCACTGATGTCAGCTCTAACTGTAAGACGTGGGATAATTCACTGTATCTCCACCAGATATTCACCTGTCACAAGCTTACAGTCGAAATGCAGTGCACCTTACTGACCTCTGCCTACATCAACTTGGTCAAAGGATGATTAAGATGGAATACATGGGTAATAAATTAATTGCAGCCTTCATCAGCCAAATAAAAAATGACAATTCTTCAGACAAAACCTGTTTGCACTTCTGCAGTTAATTTAGATTGTAAGATTAATGGGGTCTAAATATAAATATAATTAGTGGTGCTTGCAAAGCAACACTATTGTAATCTCAACTAGAATGTACATTTCCTGAAGAAAATGTGAGTGGTGCTTGCCGTGGCAAAACTCATCAAATAAAATTTTCTAACTTGTTTCTAAGCACTAAAATAAAGGTCATAGAATGTTGCTAACATGTGTTTTTCATGATGGTAGCACATTTTTAAATGTTTTAGCACTTTGCTAGGCAAAGCTAGCATGTGTTAGCATGATACTAGCACGTTTTTAGCATGTTTTAGCACTTCGTTTGGCGATGCTAACATGTGTTAGCATGATGCTAGCACATTTTTAACATGTTTTAGCAATGCCCTCGGCAATGCTAACATGTGTTAGCATGATGCTAGCACATTTTTAGCATGTTTTAACAATTCCCTAGGCAATGCTAACATGTATTAGCATAATGCTAGCACGCTTTAGCATGTTTAAACACTTCGCTAGGCGATGCCAACATGTGTTAGCATGATGCTAGCACATTTTTAGCATGTTTTAGTACTTCACTATGCGATACTAGTATGTGTTAGCATGTTGCTAGCACGTTTTTAGCATGTTTTAGCACTTATCTATGCGATGCCAGCATGTGTTAGCATGATGCTAGCACATTTTTAGCATGTTTTAGTACTTCGCTAGCCGAAGCCAGCATATGTTAGCATGATGCTAGCATATTTTTAGCATGTTTTAGTACTTCGCTATGCGATACTAGTATGTTTTAGCATGTTGCTAGCATGTTTTTAGCATGTTTTAGCACTTCGCTATGCAATTCTAATATGTTTTAGCATGTTGCTAGCATGTTTTTAGCATGTTTTAGCACTTCGCTAGACGATGCCGGCATATGTTAGCATGATGCTAGCACGTTTTTAGCATGTTTTAGCACTTTACTAGGCGATACCAGCATGTGTTAGCATGATGCTAGCACGTTTTAGCACTTCGCTATGCGATACTAGTATGTTTTAGCATGTTGCTAGCACGTTTTTAGCATGTTTTAGCACTTCGCTATGCAATACTAATATGTTTTAGCATGTTGCTAGCATGTTTTTAGCATGTTTTAGCACTTCGCTATGCAATACTAATATGTTTTAACATGTTGCTAGCATGTTTTTAGCATGTTTTAGCACTTCGCTAGGCGATGCCAGCATATGTTAGCATGATGCTAGCACATTTTTAGCATGTTTTATGTTGTGGCTATGAAGATTTTTATTGGCTGCTTGATAAAAGAAATCCTCTGAGGGAGAGAGAGAGAGACACGCAGGGCTGACAGGCCCTTTTTTGTCTGTGTGTGTGAAAATGTCAGTTGGGATTTAAATTTCTGAACATTCCGCAATGTAAAGTCAATGGGACATTTTTGGCCGCTTTTTCATCCGCTGTGCGAACATCGTACCCCCGATCGCTTATAAAAGTCATAGCACACCTCTCCTCAATGAGCCGCACGATTTGACACCTCATTCATGGGTCTACGCCAAAAGGTGCGGGACAAGTTAGGTGCCGAAGTTTTGTACGGAAGAAGAAGAAGAAGAAGAAGAAGAAAAACTAGATAGGTACATTTCCTGAAGAAAATGTGAGTGGTGCTTGCCGTGGCAAAATTTCTTACCACAATGTCCCACCTACTGCCCAAAGTTGAAAGAGGCCATCCCCATGACAGTAGGATGTTCTGGTGCAGAGATATAGGTGTTGTTCCATGGTTGCTAGGGAAACCCATCTGGTTGATATGCAGTTACTAAGGTGACAGCCACTAACGCTACTTGCCATCCTGAGTAAAATAAGTCAACCCGGAAGTCTCTACGATTTTCTAGTACAGAGATATGTGATTTGTTACTTGGTTGCTAGGGTAAACCCTTCTGGTTGCTAGGAAGTTACCAAGGGGCAAGCCAACAATGCTCCTTGCCATCCTGAGTGAAATAAGTCAATCCGGAAGTCTCTGTGATTTTCTTGTGCAGAGATATGTGATTTGTTTCTTGGTTGCTAGGGTAACCCCATCTGGTTGCTAGGCAGTTACCAAGGTGACAGGCAACAATGCTCCTTGCCATCCTGAGTAAAATAAGTCAACCCGGAAGTCTCTGTGATTTTCTTGTGCAGAGATATGTGATTTGTTTCTTGGTTGCTAGGGTAACCCCTTCTGGTTGCTAGGCAGTTACCAAGGGGCAAGACAACAATGCTCCTTGCCATCCTAAATGAAATAAGTCAACACGGAATCACTACAATTTTCTGGTTCAGAGATATATGATTAGTTACTTGGTTGCTAGGGTAACCCCATCTGGTTGCTAGGCAGTTACCAAGGTGACAGCCAACAATGCTCCTTGCCATCCTGAGTGAAATAAGTCAACCCGGAAGTCTCTGTGATTTTCTTGTGCAGAGATATGTGATTTGTTTCTTGGTTGCTAGGGTAACCCCATCTGGTTGCTAGGCAGTTACCAAGGTCGCAGGCAACAATGCTCCTTGCCATCCTGAGTGAAATAAGTCAAACTGGAAGTCTCTGTGATTTTCTTGTGCAGAGATATGTGATTTGTTTCTTGGTTGCTAGGGTAACCCCATCTGGTTGCTAGGCAGTTACCAAGGTGACAGCCAACAATGCTCCTTGCCATCCTGAGTGAAATAATTCAACCCGGAAGTCTCTGTGATTTTCTTGTGCAGAGATATGTGATTTGTTTCATGGTTGCTAGGGTAACCCCATTTGGTTGCTAGGCAGTTACCAAAGTAACATCCAACAATGCTCCTTGCCATCTTGAGTGAAATAAGTCAACTCGGAAGTCTCTACGATTTTGTAGTGCAAAGATATGAGATTTGTTACTTGGTTGCTATGGTAAACCCATCTGGTTGCTAGGCAGTTACCAGGGTGATATTTATCAAGTCTACTTTCCATCCTGAGTGAAATAAGTCAACCCGGAAGTCTCTACGACATTCTGATCCTAAGATACACATCTTAGTGATTTTGAATGGATGTCAATGGTGTTTTGTTGCTAGGGTGCTTTAAATGGTTGCTAGGGCATGGCTAAGTAGTTCATATGATGAAAGCTGAAGACTGGTTACTCACCCAATGAAAACAAAGCAACTATCATGTCTCTAGGACATTCTGATCTGAAGATATCTTACTGTAATTGAAATCAATAAATGTGGTTGCTAAGGTGCTCTAAATTGTTGCTAGGGAGTGGCTTGGCAGCTGCCAATGATGAATCTCCAAAGGCTGCTTGTCAGTATGAATGATATAAACCAACTCCCATGCTTCTGTGACATTCAGAACGGAAGATATCTCTCTTTGGATTTTGGTTGCTAAGGTGCTCGAAAATGGTTGATAGGGAGGGGCTAGAAAGTGTTGAGGGGATTCATGATTGGCTGTTTTACTGCCCCAAGTCAAATGAGACCACCCTCGTGTTTCTATGATAATTCAGTCCGGAGAAATCCCTTTGATCTCTTTCAATGGAAGTCTATGGGACTTGTTGCTAAGGTACTGTAAATGGTTGCTAGGGCGTGGCTTGATAGCTTCACAATGATCCTGAGAGACTGATTGGTCGTCTGAGTAAAATGAGCCCGCCCCCTTGTCTCTAAGACACTGTGATCCAGAGTTATGTTCAATACACAATTTACCATAGACTTAACATTGGGGCAAATTTGGGCAGCTCCTGCCCCCAAGGGGTGCAACTTTTACCCCATTGTGAGGTATGTTCTCACAGAGCCTGTCAGCCTCTTCAAATGTGGTAAATCACACGTCTGTGTGATATCCTCGCTCTGACTCGTCAAAGTTCGGAGCAATGTAAAGTCAATGGGATTTTTTGCCCAATTTTTTGCCCCTGGGGCAAATACCATACCCCCGATCGCTTATAAAAGTCATAGCACACCATTCCCAAATAATCCGCACGATTTGACGCCTCATTCGTGGGTCTGTGACCAAAAAATTTTGCAAAAAATTCCATTGACTTACATTGGGGCAACTTTGGGCAGCTCCTGCCCCCCAGGGGTAAAAGTTTTACCCCATTGTGAGGTATGTTCTCACAGAGTCTGTCAGCCTCTTCAAATCTCATAAATCACACGTCTCTGCGAAATCCTAGCTCTGAGCTATGACTCGTCAAAGTTCAGCTCAATGTTAAGTCAATGGGATTTTTTGCCCAGTTTTTTGCCCCTGGGGCAAACACCGTACCCCCGATCGCTTATAAAAGTCATAGCACACCTCTCCTCAATGAGCCGCACGATTTGACACCTCATTCATGGGTCTACGCCAAAAGGTGCGGGACGAGTTAGGTGCCGAAGTTTTGTACGGAAGAAGAAGAAGAAGAAGAAGAAGAACTAGAATGTACATTTCCTGAAGAAAATGTGAGTGGTGCTTGCCGTGGCAAAATTTCTTACCACAATGTCCCACCTACTGCCCAAAGTTGAAAGAGGCCACCCCCATGACAGTAGGATGTTCTGGTGCAGAGATATTGGTGTTGTTCCATGGTTGCTAGGGAAACCCATCTGGTTGATATGCAGTTACTAAGGTGACAGCCACCAATGCTACTTACCATCCTGAGTAAAATAAGTCAATCCGGAAGTCTCTACGATTTTGTAGTACAGAGATATGTGATTTGTTTCTTGGTTGCTAGGGTAACCCCATCTGGTTGCTAGGCAGTTACCAAGGTGACAGCCAACAATGCTCCTTGCTCTCCTGAGTGAAATAAGTCAACCCGGAAGTCTCTGTGATTTTCTTGTGCAGCGATATGTGATTTGTTTATTGGTTGCTAGGGTAACCCCATCTGGTTACTAGGCAGTTACCAAGGTGACAGGCAACAATGCTCCTTGCCATCCTGACTGAAATAAGTCAACCCGGAAGTCTCTGTGATTTTCTAGTACAGAGATATGTGATTTGTTTCTTGGTTGCTAGGGTAACCCCATCTGGTTGCTAGGCAGTTACCAAGGTGACAGCCAAGAATGCTCCTTGCCATCCTGACTGAAATAAGTCAACCTGGAATCTCTACGATTTTCTGGTTCAGAGATACGTGATTTGTTAATTGGTTGCTAGGGTAACCCCATCTGGTTGCTAGGCAGTTACCAAGGTGACAGCCAACAATGCTCCTTGCCATCCTGAGTGAAATAAGTCAACCCGGTAGTCTCTGTGATTTTCTTGTGCAGAGATGTGTGATTTGTTTCTTGGTTGCTAGGGTAACCCCATCTGGTTGCTAGGCAGTTACCAAGGTGACAGGCAACAATGCTCCTTGCCATCCTGAGTGAAATAAGTCAACCCGGAAGTCTCTGTGATTTTCTTGTGCAGAGATATGTGATTTATTTCTTGGTTGCTAGGGTAACCCCATCTGGTTGCTAGGCAGTTACCAAGGTGACAGCAAACAATGCTCCGTGCCATCCTGAGTGAAATAAGTCAACCCGGAAGTCTCTGTGATTTTCTTGTGCAGAGATATGTGATTTGTTTATTGGTTGCTAGGGTAACCCCATTTGGTTGCTAGGCAGTTACCAGGGTGATATTTATCAAGTCTACTTTCCATCCTGAGTGAAATAAGTCAACCCGGAAGTCTCTACGACATTCTGATCCTAAGATACACATCTTAGTGATATTGAATGGATGTCAATGGTGTTTTGTTGCTAGGGTGCTTTAAATGGTTGCTAGGGCGTGGCTAAGTAGTTCACATGATGAAAGATGAAGACTGATTACTCACCCAATTAAAACAAAGCAACTATCATGTCTCTAGGACATTCTGATCTGAAGATATCTTACTTCAATTGAAATCAATAAATGTGGTTGCTAGGGTGCTCCAAATTGTTGCTAGGGAGTGGCTTGGCAGCTGCCAATGATGAATATCCAATGGCTGCTTGTCAGTATGAATGATACAAACCAACTCCCATGCCTCTGTGACATTCAGAATGGAAGATATCTCTCTTTGGATTTTGGTTGCTAAGGTGCTCGAAAATGGTTGCTAGGGAGGGGCTAGGAAGTGTTGAGGGGATTCATGATTGGCTGTTTTACTGCCCCAAGTCAAACGAGACCACCCTCGTGTTTCTATGATAATTCAGTCCGGAGATATCCCTTTGATCTCTTTCAATGGAAGTCTATGGGAGTTGTTGCTAAGGTGCTCTAAATGGTTGCTAGGGCGTGGCTTGATAGCTTCACAATGATCCTGAGAGACTGATTGGTCATCTGAGTAAAATGAGCCCGCCACCTTGTCTCTAAGACACTGTGATCCAGAGTTATGTTCAATACAAAATCTACCATAGACTTAACATTGGGGCAACTTTGGGCAGCTCATGCCCCCCAGGGGTGCAACTTTTACCCCATTGTGAGGTATGTTCTCACAGAGCCTGTCAGCCTCTTCAAATGTGGTTAATCACACGTCTCTGTGAAATCCTCGATCTGAGCTATGACTCGTCAAAGTTCGGCGCAATGTTAAGTCAATGGGATTTTTTGCCCAATTTTTTGCCCCTGGGGCAATCACCGTACCCCCGATCGATTATAAAAGTCATAGGACACCATTCCCAAATAATCCGCACGATTTGACGCCTCATTTGTGGGTTTTCGACCAAAAAATTTTGAAAAAAATTCCATTGACTTACATTGGGGCAACTTTGGGCAGCTCCTGCCCCCCAGGGGTGCAACTTTTACCCCATTGTGAGGTATGTTCTCACAGAGCCTGTCAGCCTCTTGAAATGTGGTAAATCACATGTCTCTGCGAAATCCTCGCTTTGAGCTATGACTCGTCAAAGTTCGGCGCAATGTTAAGTCAATGGGATTTTTTGCCCAATTTTTTGCCCCTGGGGCAAACACCGTACCCCCGATCGCTTAAAAAAGTCATAGCACACCTCTCCTCAATGAGCCGCACGATTTGACACCTCATTCATGGGTCTACGCCAAAAGGTGCGGGACGAGTTAGGTGCCGAAGTTTTGTACGGAAGAAGAAGAAGAAGAAGAAGAAGAAGAAAAATAAGTATGTGAGATTACAATAGTGTTGCTTTGCAAGCACCACTAAAAATAAGTATGTGAGATTACAATAGTGTTGCTTTGCAAGCACCACTAACTAGAATGTACATTTCCTGAAGAAAATGTGAGTGGTGCTTGCCGTGGCAAAACTCATCAAATAAAATTTTCTAACTTGTTTCTAAGCACTAAAATAAAGGTCATAGAATGTTGCTAACATGTGTTTTTCATGATGGTAGCACATTTTTAAATGTTTTAGCACTTTGCTAGGCAAAGCTAGCATGTGTTAGCATGATACTAGCACGTTTTTAGCATGTTTTAGCACTTCGTTTGGCGATGCTAACATGTGTTAGCATGATGCTAGCACATTTTTAACATGTTTTAGCAATGCCCTCGGCAATGCTAACATGTGTTAGCATGATGCTAGCACATTTTTAGCATGTTTTAACAATTCCCTAGGCAATGCTAACATGTATTAGCATAATGCTAGCACGCTTTAGCATGTTTAAACACTTCGCTAGGCGATGCCAACATGTGTTAGCATGATGCTAGCACATTTTTAGCATGTTTTAGTACTTCACTATGCGATACTAGTATGTGTTAGCATGTTGCTAGCACGTTTTTAGCATGTTTTAGCACTTATCTATGCGATGCCAGCATGTGTTAGCATGATGCTAGCACATTTTTAGCATGTTTTAGTACTTCGCTAGCCGAAGCCAGCATATGTTAGCATGATGCTAGCATATTTTTAGCATGTTTTAGTACTTCGCTATGCGATACTAGTATGTTTTAGCATGTTGCTAGCATGTTTTTAGCATGTTTTAGCACTTCGCTATGCAATTCTAATATGTTTTAGCATGTTGCTAGCATGTTTTTAGCATGTTTTAGCACTTCGCTAGACGATGCCGGCATATGTTAGCATGATGCTAGCACGTTTTTAGCATGTTTTAGCACTTTACTAGGCGATACCAGCATGTGTTAGCATGATGCTAGCACGTTTTAGCACTTCGCTATGCGATACTAGTATGTTTTAGCATGTTGCTAGCACGTTTTTAGCATGTTTTAGCACTTCGCTATGCAATACTAATATGTTTTAGCATGTTGCTAGCATGTTTTTAGCATGTTTTAGCACTTCGCTATGCAATACTAATATGTTTTAACATGTTGCTAGCATGTTTTTAGCATGTTTTAGCACTTCGCTAGGCGATGCCAGCATATGTTAGCATGATGCTAGCACATTTTTAGCATGTTTTATGTTGTGGCTATGAAGATTTTTATTGGCTGCTTGATAAAAGAAATCCTCTGAGGGAGAGAGAGAGAGACACGCAGGGCTGACAGGCCCTTTTTTGTCTGTGTGTGTGAAAATGTCAGTTGGGATTTAAATTTCTGAACATTCCGCAATGTAAAGTCAATGGGACATTTTTGGCCGCTTTTTCATCCGCTGTGCGAACATCGTACCCCCGATCGCTTATAAAAGTCATAGCACACCTCTCCTCAATGAGCCGCACGATTTGACACCTCATTCATGGGTCTACGCCAAAAGGTGCGGGACAAGTTAGGTGCCGAAGTTTTGTACGGAAGAAGAAGAAGAAGAAGAAGAAGAAAAATAAGTATGTGAGATTACAATAGTGTTGCTTTGCAAGCACCACTAATAAGTATGTGAGATTACAATAGTGTTGCTTTGCAAGCACCACTAATTACTTATTAGTGGTGCTTGCAAAGCAACACTATTGTAATCTCACATACTTATTAGTGGTGCTTGCAAAGTTCCTGTTCTTCTTCTTCTTCTTCTTCCGTACAAAACTTCGGCACCTAACTCGTCCCTCACCTTTTGGCGTAGACCCACGAATGAGGTGTCAAATCGAACAGCCTATTGAGGACACCTGTGCTATGACTTTTCTAAGCGATCGGGTGTACGATGTTCACACAGCGGACGAAAAAGCGGCCAAAAAAGTCCCATTGACTTAACATTAAATGTTCAGAAATTGAAATCCCAACGGACGTTTTCACACACACACAGACACAAAAGGGCCTGGCAGCCCTGCGTCTCTCCCTCTCTCTCTCTCTCTCTCTCCCTCAGAGGATTTATATTATCAAGCAGCCAATAAGTGATGCAATAAAATTTTGTAAAGACGTGGGTGGACTCATTTAATGTGGGCTAGCAAGCAGTTGTGGAGCATGACATGAGTTTGGGGGTAAGATTTAACCCTGAGGGGTAAAACGGGCCCAAATATGCCCCATAGGCATACTATGGTAAGGGTCTCGCCCATGAAAGCAATTGTTTTTTCCTTAATATGACAAAACACAGTATTTTGTTGGATCATATCTCCCAATCAAAATGTCATAGAAACATGGGGGCAGGCTCATTTCACTCAGGCTACCAATCAGTCTTTAACTATCACCTTGGAAATTAAGTAGCCATGCCCTAGCATCCATTTACAACACCCTAGCAACAGCCCCATACACTTCCATTCAAAATGGCTCAGATGGATATCTTCAGAACACAAAATTATAGAAACTTGGGGATTGGCTCTTTTGAGTCAGGATAGTAAGCAGCCAATAAGAATCACTCTGTTCATTGGCTAGCCATACCCTAGCAACAATTTAGAGCACCCTAGCAACCAGATTTACTGATTTCAATTACAGTATCTTCGGATCAGAATGTCCTAGAGACATGATAGTTGCTTTGTTTTAATTGGGTGAGTAATCAGTCTTCAAGTATCATCATGGGAACTACTTAGCCACGCCCTAGCAACCATTTAAAGCACCCTAGCAACAAAAGACCATTGACATCCATTCAAAATCACTAAGATGTGTATGTCAGGATCAGAATGTTGTAGAGACTTCCGGGTTGACATATTTCACTCAGGATGGCAAGGAGCATTGTTGGCTGTCAGCTTGGTAACTGCCTAGCAACCATATGGGTTTACCCTAGCAACCAAGTAACAAATCACATATCTCTGCACTAGAAAATCGTAGATACTTCCGGGTGGACTTATTTCACTCAAGATGGCAAGGAGCATTGCTGGATGTTACTTTGGTAACTGCCTAGCAACCAGATGGATTTACCCTAGAAACCAAGTAACAAATCACATGTCTCTGCACTAGAAAATCGTAGAGATTTCCGGGATGACTTATTTCACTAATGAAGGAAAGTCGCCTTGATAAGTATCACCCTGGTAACTCCCTAGCAACTACAAGGGGTTACCCTAGCAACCAAGCTAAAATCACATATCTCATCACCAGAAAATCGTAGAGACTTCCAGGTTGAATTATTTCACTCAGGATGGCAAGGAGCATTGTTGGTTGTCACCTTGGTAACTGCATAGCAAACAGATGGGGTTACCATAGCAACCAATAAAAAGATAACATATCTCTGCACCAGAAAATCGTAGAGACTTCCAGGTTGACTTATTTCACTTAGGATGGCAAGGAGCATTGTTGGCTGTCACTTTGGTAACTGCCTAGCAACCAGACGGGGTTACCCTAGCAACCAAGTAACAAATCACTTATCTCTGCACAAGAAATTCGTAGAGACTCTGGGTTGACTTATTTCACTCAGGATGGCAAGGAGCATTGTTGGCTGTGACCTTGGTAACTGCCTAGCAACCAGATGGGGTTACCCTAGCAAACAAGTAACAAATCACATATCTCTGCACTAAAAAATTGTAGAGAATTCAGGGTTGACTTATTTCACTCAGGATGGCAAGGGGCATTGTTGGCTATCACCTTGTTAACTGCCTATCAACCAGATGGGTTACCCTAGCAACCATGGAACAACACCAATATCTCTACACCAGAACATCCTACTGTCATGTGGGTGGACTCTTTCAACTTTGGGCAGCAGGTGGGACATTGTGGTAAGAAATTTTGCCACGTCAAACACCACTCACATTTTCTTCAGGAAATGTACCTATCTAGTTTTCTTCCATACAACACTTCGGCACCTAACTGGTCCCACACCATTTGGCACAGACCCACGAATGAGGTGTCAAATCAAACGGTCTATTGAGGACACCTGTGCTATGACTTTTCTAAAGGGTGGGGGGCAAAAAACCACCCCAAAATGTCCCATTGACTTTGCATTGCGACAAAATTCGATGGATCATATCTCCGGAACAGAATTTCGTAAAGTCATGTGGTTTGACTCGTTTGATCCAGCCTAGCAAGCAGATGTGGAGCATGACATGAGTTTACCACCCCTGGGTGGTAAAACGGGCCCAAATATGCCCCATAGGCATACTATGGCAAGGGTCTTGCCAATTTCCCTACAATGACAAGACACTTTATTTTGTGGGATCATATCTGAATAGAATGACATTGTCTAATTTGTCTAAAATTTGCCAAGTTATATTTAATAGTCCTCACCATTTTCTTTATATGTTTTTTTAAATCTAAGATTTGAGTCCAATATCATACCAAGATAATTGAGCTCAGTAACTATTAATACATTAATAACAATATCAACATTGGGGAATGAACATTTGTTTTAGAGAAAAACATATTTTTTGTTCATCACCCTTTTGTTTTACCAATGTGCAAACTAAGACACTATTGCTCTAGCCACTGAGTAATCCTCTTCATAGCAGCTTTTAACTTATCCACTGCTAACTCTGCTGTTCTTGCATGTGTAAAAATAACAGTATCATCAGTATACATTTGCACTTGTATGCCCTCACACTGTTTCAGGAGATCATTAATATACAAACTAAATAATAATGGACCTAACACAGATCCTTGGGGTACACCCATTGTATAATGTAAGTTACTGGATAGAACCCCTTTCATTTTTACACATTGTTCTTGTAAAATAATAAAGTGGCTCACGGGCAAGGAAGAGGCGAGAAACCGGCTTAACGTATAAATAATGGTTTAACGGTAAACTCAAAAGACAAACACACAAGACAACGGACATGTCCGGCCCCGCCCTCCGCCCTGCCACAGTTGTATATTTGATAAATATTAGGATATCCACGCTAAAGATCCTAATGAAAACCGAAACATAGACAGTTTAGAAAGAAGAACTTTGTGATTAACTGTGTCAAAGGCTTTACGCAAATCTAAAAATATAGTACCAACTAATCCTCCTTTATCAAGCGTAGATTTTATTTGCTCTATTAAATGTAAAGTAGCTGTTTCAATAGAATAATTTACTCTGAAACCAAACTGCATACAACGTAAACCAAATTTAACTGTATTAAGATAGGATGTCAGTTGTTCAAAAACAATTTTCTCTGCAACCTTTGAGAGTACTAGCAATGTACTTATGGGTCTATAATTACTAACTTCATACTGATCTCCAGATTTAAAAATAGGAGTAACAATGGCTTGTTTCCATGCAGTTGGGAAAACGCTAATTCAAATGACAGATTAATTAATTGAGTAATGACAGGGATTAAAATATCTTTGAGTTTTTACAAACATAGTGTCAAATTGATGAGCATCTCTACATTTAGTGTTTTTAATGAACTAATAGCTTTGTTAACTTGCATTTCAGTAGTCATAGTTAGATTAAAACCTTGACCCACATCATCAATTGGAAGAATATTTATCTCCCTTGTTGTGAATTTTTCCCCTAATTCATTAACTGATTAAAGTTAAAATTTTCTGCAATAGTTTTCAAATTTTTCCTCTTTGATTTATCTTCCCAGTTCAGATTAAAATCACCCATAAGAATTATTTCTTTGTTATGATTACATTCTTTTAAAATTCCTGTTAATTGATCATAGAATGTATTGTTTGCTGAAGGCAGTCTATTGGTGCGTTCACGTGCTATGGTAAATATGATATTTTCCACTTGTGAACTGGTATTTACCAGTGTGTTGCGTTCAAGTGCTTTTGTTGTCGTAATGTGGTAAAAAGATGGAGATACACACACACACACACACACACACACAATTGCAATCTTGACATCGCAGCCTGTTCATTATGCTGCGTTCACACCAAACGCGAATAGAGCGTAATTTATCGCTATTTAGAGTTTTATTTATTTTTATAACGTGTATTCTCCGTGTAAATTCGTGCACCGGACCGCGCCGTTTCGATTCAATACGAATGTACTGTTCCACCCCTAGCTAACAGTAGCAAAAAAGGTTTGGTTTTGTACAATGCTTACCATTCAACACTCTTGCGTTGCTCTCCGCCATTTTGAAAAGATCAAAGGTTATCTCATCTCGGCAACTCGTGCATCAAAATATTCTACGAGTTGCTCAGTGGAAAATACCACATGAGGGGGTGTTCATGTGCATTTTCCACGTCGGCTTTTGGTATTTACCACAATTACCATAGCACGTGAATGCACCATATATACACATTTAATAATATATTACATTTGAGGGGATAGAATCATTTTCAACCCCACAAACTCTAAATCATTAACGGTGTTAAACATAAGACGTTCACACTTAACCCTCTGGGGTCGACGGACGCGCTTGCGTGTCCTGCTGGATATTTTCGTCATTACAGCAGAAACAACTTAAAATACTCTGTCATTTTTGGGTATACAGATAAGTGTAAGACATCATTAGAGACTATAAAGGGTCTACTTTTATTTGTGTACACTCACAATAACAACAAAATCTTGTGTTTTTGTAAAATAAAGAAAATAAAAAGGGTGAGCTTTCAGCAGTCTCTGTGTTCACGAGCATATTTCAGAAACACATCACAAAAATGAACTGAAACTCCACGAATACTTATCACACAAACATGAAACATATTTCTAAAGAAAGCTTAAAATGTCTATTAATAAACCAATTCAAATTTAAAACAAATATTCTCCTGCAATGCAATCTGCATGAAACAAAGCAATGTACAGTTTTTACTGGTCCATCTAATTATCTGTAATGTGATCCCACCTACCAGCAGAGCGTGCCATTCATATGCTAATGTACTGAGACGATCAAAATGTAAACACCCCCCAACTGTGAGGTTGTAAACACATTTCATTCATTTTTCTGTGCGTTTGCAAGGATACACAAGTGAGAAAGCTCCAGGATTGTAAGGAAGAGTTCATATTTTCCTCAGAAGAAGAGCGGGACTCCGATGAACATTTGTATTTTGAAGAGAGATTTGATCCAGCTGAGGATACAATTTCAGACGAGTAAGTAATTTAGTTTTCATTAGTTGACATGCTACTTTATATAAACATGTACATATTTTACTAGTGGGACTGTTTCCAAACTTGCCAGCCAGGATTCAGAGTATTGATATTTGAAATATGTCCTAATAAGCAAGTTTTAGTTACATTTAAAAGCTGTTTCAGCTAAAGCAGGTATTTAAATTGTATGCTGTATGATATAAATATGATATGTAATATGATGTAAAAAATAATATGAATGTTTAGATTATATTTTATCTAGTGTTTATGCTGCCTCACTATCATCAACAAAGCTTGTGCTTGCAAATATGTGTTCAGGTTAAATGAGTAAAATGCACTTTAAATATGCCCATATTAGAAAATCACCATCTTATAATGATGACCTATATATATATATATATATATATCAGAGTTTCCGCTAGAAAAAAATGGTTTCGTTTTACGGACATTTTGATGATATGCCGGTCAAATATCGCCTCTTAATTAGTCAAGTTGAGGAAAACTGGAGGCAGGCTATGTAACTTAAAAAATGACATAATCAGGCCGTATAGAATGCAACATGTTTATTAGCCTAACTTTCAAATAGACGGAAAAAAACATGAACGTCCGATTGGCGTTTCACATTCATTGTTTAACAAACCAATCCCCCTTCCCCACATAAAATATCTGAATAGTAGCCTATTGTTTTTACTCAAGCGAACTTAATTATACACTCTCAGTATGTCTCATTTAGCTGGTAACATTTAAATTGGCCACCGTGAAATGACTCCTTGTCAAATGAACTGGAACAAACAAATGACTAGGCCTATAACATTGTCTCGCGTCATTTTAGGCTACTTTTTACGCTGTTTTGCAGTGCTGAATTGTGCAGCTGCCGACTTAAAATCAAAACTTCCCAGTGTCTCTCCACAACTTGCGATGCGCATAAGCCGCGTAACCTTGTTCTCCGCAAGGCGACTTCGCTGCTTCGTCTTGATCCGATTCTGCAGCGAGAACCCCCTCTCTGCAGGAACACTCGAGACCGGGATTACACAGGCTATCTTGGCGAGCTTGGTCCACTTTGGATACATTTTAGGCTTATTCTCAAATTCAGATTGTGTTAGGGGGGCGGGATTATTAGGCAATTTTAATCGGACAATTTGACCGGAGAGATTTAATTTAGTCGGACATTTAATTTTTTTCCCGGCCAATGTCCGGTAATTACCGGACAACGGAAACCCTGATATATATATATATATATATACACTACCGTTCAAAAGTTTGGGGTCACTTGTCTGAAATTTTTCTCATGATCTTAAAAATCTTTTGATCTGAAGACATTTGCTTAAATGATTGAAATTAGTTTTAGAGACAAAAATATAATTGTGCCAATATATTAATTTATTTAATTACAAAACTAAAATTTTATTTAAAAGAAAAAATATGTTTTTGAAATGGATGACCGAATAATTAAGAAAAACATCCACTAAATGCCCTGCATATAGATGGGAACTCCTTCAATACTGTTTAAAAAGCATCCCAGGGTGATACCTCAAGAAGTTGGTTGAGAAAATATCAAGAGTGCATGTCTGCAAATTCTAGGCAAAGTGTGGCCACTTTTAAGATGCTAAAATATAACACAGTTTTGGGTTGTTTAGTCACAGCATAATTCCCAAATTTTCATTTCTGTTATTAAAAAAATAAATAAAAAAAATAAAAATAATAATAAATAAAGAATGAGTAAATGGTAGCGTAGTGGCTAGAGCACAGGGCTGCTAATCAGAAGGTCGCTGGTTCAAACCCCACGGCCACCACCATTGTGCCCTTGAGCAAGGCACTTAACTCCAGGTTGCTCCAGGAGGATTGTCCCTGTAATAAGGGCGCTGTAAGTTTCTTTGGATAAAAGCGTCTGCCAAATGCATAAATATAATATCATTTTTTATAAATATATAATGATTTATAAAGGAACTGAAGGATCTTGTGACACTGAATACTGCAGTAATGATGCTGAAAATTCAGCTTTGATCACAAATTGCATTTTACAATATATTTAAATAGAAACCTGTTCTTTTAAATTGTAAAATGAGTTCAGAATATCAATATTGTTTCTGTATTTTGGATCAAATAAATCCAGACTTGGTGAGCAGAAGAGACTTCTTTTAACGGCAGTGTAGGTCTAAAATTAAGTAAAGTCTTTATGTGAAAATATATAGTCAGATTACTTCTTTTAACTTATAACTTGATTTTGATCATTAAGTCTCCTCATATTCATTCTCTTTCTATCACATTCTTCATTGATATGCCCAGGGGTGGAGTCATTGTCTCTCAGGTGTGAATTACAATCCATATTCATAATCGTTCACGCCTCCTCACGTATTACCTTTCAACACTAAAATTATCTTACAAAAGTTAAATTACTATATTGTTTTGTATGAATGAGTGATCAGGATGGTTTTCACATCATTTTGTAGCAAAAACTCTAGGCTACAAGATCCATCACTCAAAAAGTCTTGTGAACTAAAAAATGTTTAGTGTGTGTTATATGGCCTTATTTCAGTGAATTAAAATTGTATTTTTTTCAAAAACCACGCATAAACGTTATTTTCTCAAAAATACAAACCTGTACATACATGTTGCTCACATATTATTGTAGCCCAGTTTGTGCTGAATACAGTGTTATCAGACTTTAGCCATTATTAGCCATTGTTTCAGAGATACAAAAAGTCCAAATTTGAGTTGGATAATAAATGAGTCAACTGTTCACTTTTTGAAACAATACTTCTAATATTCAAATGTCCACCAAAAAGTCCTCTCAGTTTAATTGGACCTTCGCATGATTAACAGTCTGAAAGATCCTACAAAGAGTCTGCTTTCTTACCACAGGGTTTCGACACGAGGAAGCGCCTGCACTATACATCGATGCCTCGGTAGATCTTGAAAAATCACCGGAAAGCAGTGTGGAGATTGCTGGAGCATTGTGTACATTGTTAATTAAACTGTAGATCTACAGGAAATCCCAAGACATTGTGAGATGCCATCATGGTTGTTGCCAAATGAGGCTCAACTCCAGAGTTCTGCTGTAAACCGGTCCCGGATTTAGTTGAACATCCCCAGAGAGCAGCAGCAAGATAAGCAAAAAGCTGTGAGTCTTTCGGGAAGGTGCAGCGACTCGCCACTGTCTAACGGTCTGTTTGCATATCACAGCACGTCCATAATCCAAAACAGATGAATAATTTGCATAATGGCCGAGTAAGTTTTGATGAAAATTTCCCGCGCAGATAAATACCGGGAGAAGATCAAAGTGTAGACAGTTTTTTTCCTGCCCAATGTGGTGAGTTCCCGAAGCACAGCTGATCTGCATGAAGAGCTCTGGACACAACGCGTACAATAGTGCAATAGTGGAAAATAGTAGTAGTGTAAAAAACACACCACAAAACATAGACTCAATTTTCTTATGGTTGAAACGTTTGCAACATTTAACTCTACTTATAAAATTGTATATTGCCTCTGAAAAGTATGCATTAAGAAAAAGAAAACGGCCAACTAGTTGTAAAAAAAAAGCAGAGCTGCAGCACTTGCCAAGATGTGACACCATGCTGCCGCCATTTTCCCAGTGGCATCACCATGAGCATGTATTCAGTTTATTCTCTGCTTTTTGACATCAAAACATAAACAGTAATGCACAAAAAACTCACGCACATTGGATAATCCAAGTCCAGGTGTTTACATGCAAGGTGAAATAAAAAAAATTAAAAAAATTGGGGTAAAACCATGTTGTCGGCTTATTAAGCATAATCAGAACAAGATCATTCATGTAAACACGCTCAGTGATTACTAGAAAGTACTACAAAATAATAGTACAGGAAAGGCTGAAAGACAGGTGGATATAAAGACTACATAAAGATACAAATGGAAGAAAATTTTTTGAACTGTTTTATGTGGACTGCCGATGCAGGTGCGAGCAAGCTGCTGCATGTGTAATAGCAGGTGCATCGGTCTACACATAACCTCCCCAACACCCCATAAGACGTCATGTAGTTCCCCACACCCCTGAGGGGGGAAGCAACGTAACTAGCATGTTTTTCTTTCCACAGAGTATTAGATGCGGGTGGAGTCATCTAACGCTATTATACACGCAGGAGAAGGTGTTCTTTTCCTAATCTTTCAGGGGAGAAAGACCCTGCGGAGGCCACATCCTGCCCAAAGGAGAGGTTAACATGTGGCAATACGTCAAGTGGGCTCAGCAGTCACACATGGAAGAGGCGCGGTGGTCAGTCCTGCCACGAGGGAGGAGCTCTACAAACACAGCGACCAAGGGCAGAGAGAGCTCTGCCCAAGGGAGACGCGGGACCTCTGACAGGGAGACCGTACCATGGAATACACATCACAGGGGCCTACTGGGGTAACCAGCACCTCTGGAGCACCTATCCCAGTACAGGGCATATTTGAAACCTTAGTGAGTCTGGCTGAAAATTCCTCCACCGAATTAATGAGCAACAGGGCTAGGGGGGAAGGACATTCAGGGTTCACGGTTCGTGAACTCGCATGGGAGAAGCACACGTCTTCACCTCACAGAGGGGAAGGACACTATACACGAGGTATACCCAGCCAGCTGTCCTGTAACCTTACCATTTGTACCTGAAAATGCACGGGACGAAACCGGCTCAACCTAGAGACCATAAAGTTATTGATGTTGCCCAACCCGCTGCCCTGCATATGTCTGCTAGAGAGGTGCAAGTAGCCAGTACCCATGAGTATGCCAGACTCCTTGTGGAGTGTGCTCATATTCCCAAAGGTGCGGGTACGGCCTGGACCTGGTATGCCAGCATGATGATGTTCATGATCACATGGGCAAGCCTCTGTTTGGAGACAGTGTTGCCTTTCCACTGCTTGCTAAAGCAGACAAAGAGCTGCTCAAGAGCATCTAGAGCTCTGCATGCGATCCAAATTTGTGCGCAAAGCACGCACCGGACACAGCAACGCTAAGGCAAATACATGGTCTTTGAACACTCGTTATTTAATGCATATTATATATATTAATGATTTGTAAGTTACATAAATGGGTTCTACTGACAAGCATAAGTTCCCTTAAAGTGGTTACATAAAAAAATATAGCTGCTAGCAGCAATTAACGGGGTTCAAGTGGTTTAAGGCCTTTACGCACATGCTATTTAAAACGAATAACTTTTTACGCAAGCATGTAGCCACCTAGATCATAGATGGAAAAGACAATTTACAGCAAATACAGGTAATTTACTATGGAAATAAATGGTTTTAAAAGCTTTTTAACAGTTATAGCGCCATCTATTGTCCAATCTCCATACACTTTTTTTATTCTTCTTTAGAATAATATGTTGCATTTGCTAACTTATTTTCATGAACTTTTGACTTTTCGTTTAGGATTTATAGGCCCATTTTCTAAATGACCCTGTTATAGCTTCCCAAAGTGTAAAGTTCCAATTATTTTTTATAACTATTGACGTAAAGAGTCAAGAAATTTGTACTGCATTAGTTTTATTGAGCTAAAAAAATAGGACTAGTTTGCAAAAGTATATTTTTTTACATAATCGTGAATATTTAATGAACGATTTGATTGACAGCAGTACTATTTGAGGCAAAGTTGTTCAGAATGAGGAGATCTCACAAATTATATGCATATTGTGTCTGTGTGTGAAAGTCAGCATTATTGCCGAGGCGTAAAACTCGTGTCCGATTTCTTTCAAATTTCTCACAGACATCTAGGGCCAGGAGTCAAACAAGCCCACCGGGTTTGTAACATTCAGCCTCCATTAACTTTGTCTAACAGGTACTCAAACTTCATTGGCCAATGACGGCCATGTTTTTTTAGATATGCCAGTGTCCTCATGAAAAATTATGGCACCTTGGACAAAGACACTGCATGCCGATTTGCAACTCAATCAGACTAACAGTTGCATAGTTACAATCAATTTCATGTTTTTTGGTATTATAGCGCCACCATGAGGCAAAACCTGCCGCAACTTTTCTGGGCGACCAAAGATTGACAACTTGCTTGCATGCTGAGATTGGTGAAGATATCTCATTTCCTTCAAGAGTTATAGCCATTTACGTAAAATTGGCCACTCCCACTTCCGATGTTTTCGCATACCATAGCCATCTCAAGTCAAAAGTTCAAACTTTTTTAGATAACTTTTGATAATGAGATTCCATAAAATCATTTGGCACTAGTTAAGTCCCAATCGGATGAAAAACCTAGGACTAGTTTGCAAATGTAGGTTTTACAAAAATTTTTAACATGTTAATGGAGATATACGCCATGGATTCCAATGATATAAAGCACTTGAGTCTACGACAAACGGTCTAGGAGTTATGAGCAGTTATGCATTTTTGCTCGCTGTAGTGCCCCCTATTGACCGATTTGGCCAAGTCCATGTTTCTGAGTAGCGAGCAATACTACTACCATCTGACCAAGTTTCAAGTCTCTAGGTCTTACGGTTTGCTCTACCTGATCAGTTTTATGGCGGAATTATAATCATAATAAAAATCTTAGCAAAAACAATAGGTTTCTAGCACTTCGTGCTTGAACCCCTAAATATCAGTATAGATGTAACATTAAAGCCTCTGATGAATTTCTGCTGAACACAGGCCTACAGGCCTAGCTGTCTCATTTATTACTACGGCAGGGAGATCTATTGAAAATAATGAAAATACTTTTCTGCATCCCAGGCCTTTGTCCACTATGTTGTTGAGGGGCACTGGATGCATCACTGTGTGAAATTTGCTGTCTATCGGACCCACCGACGCTATACCACACCTTCATCCACATGCAATGTATACAATTCATTTCTATACTCTGTTTATGAAAACCACTACGAAACCTCTAAACAACTCCAATTTGAAATCTATATCTTCTCAGGTGTCCCCTAGACATTGTGCAAAGTTTGATGTCTGAATGAGTTGGTTAAGTGCACAATTGGCTGACTTAAGTGAAAAGTGACAGTTATTTTTCTAGAATATTGTTCCAGATTTTTTTCCCAAGTACTTGCCCTTCACCGATTGAAATAAAATGTCAATATGTTGTTCATGAGGGCTCAATGAATAAGTATTCGAAGCCCCTAGGTGTTTGCACTTATTTTAAGGGTATATTTTCATGCAAGAAGGCCCAGCTGTGTACTGTACTAACTGTATATGGTTGAAACGATAATAAAAACCACTTGACTTGACTTGAGTTGAACTTGAATTTATGTAATGGCCACCAAATACATGGTTTGTGGACACTCATTTATTACATTAATTAGAAATTATTATGACTGTAAACTCATTTATATATGTTTATTTGTATGCCCTGAGTGCTAAAAGGGTGGATCAATCAATAATATTTATTATGGATATTCATTAAATACATTTAAATTAATGTTCATTAACCAAATATTTGGAGGCCATTATGTACATTGCAGCTGGGCTCTTCATGTATGACTTTGCAAAAATACAGGAAGTCCCAGTTGCAATTTATGTAATGGCCAAATACATGGTATTTTTTTTATGCAAATTATACATATTGAGTTAGTTAAATAAATGAGTTCTAGTTTAATGCATAAGCACGCTTAAAGTGGTTACATTCAAAAAGAGTATAATATTTAAAGAAAAATCTCCCAGTTAAAGGAAGATCCCAGTTGCAATGTATATAAAGCAAGTACATTACAGTAATATATTAAGCAAATTATACAAAAATATGAAATGTTGGTAATATGAATGCACATGGTTTAATCAATAAAGTTTAATGTCAAGACTTAAAAGTTTAATGTCATGTTAATAAGTCAAATGTCCACCATCCATGTATTTTTGACAATGTTTTGACAAATACATTGAATGAGGATCCATCCGATTCCCAATGTATTTGCATCTACATAAAATGTTTACAATGTCCATACTCAAAATATTGACAAAAATATATTTAGGTGACTATGTGACTCCCTCTAAACAACATGCACCCTTCAAATACTCAAAAATCTACTGTCCAACAACCATGTATATTTTTGTATTGTATACATTACAGGTTAGTTCTCCATTTCTCAGAGAGAGGACCACTTAGAGAGATAAAACCTGCACTCCTGTGCATGTCTTGACATCCCCTGTTCATGTTTAGAATATTATGAAGATTGGAGAAAGTCAAAAATGTCATCCAAAATAACTCAAAGGGCCCCAAAGTTAATAAATAAGTCATGCACTATAGTATGTGTTTAGATTTCATAAAATAAGATTGTGTGCGGGACAGGGCAAAACGTAAATGTTTATGAAGTGATAATCTGCCATTTTTCTTGTGATGTGTTTGAAAGTGAATAAAAGTAATTGTTGTTGTAGCACCTCTGGTGCTCATTTCACAAGGAAACTACTGCAAAATATTTACATATAGCAATGTGGTTTTATGAAACCAGGTTGATTTTTTTTTTTTTAAAGCAGTGAGCACATGTGAGAACAAGTATGATTTGTGTGTGTGTTTGAGTGAAAAACTAAATAAATGATTAGGAAGAATGATTAGAATGCTGCACTTAATGATAAATCATTGGCCCTGTTTACACTGCATTAACATCTTCTGAGTTTGTATTGTTTTCGAACAACATTAGGGTAAATAGTTAATCACGGATTTGTCATTTGTGGGAGAACTATTCCTTTGAAGATTTTCTTTATGCAAAGCTGTTGATGTTGTGAAGTTGGAGTCTTACCCAGTAGAGTGATGATGCAGCTCAGTATAGTGAGTAGAGTGCTGAGACCAGTGGAGAGAGAGAACGCCACAGCGCCGCAGGCTTGAGGAACACCATCACTGTTACACTCACACACGTGGACAGACAGTGTGTTAGTGCTGCTCAGAGGTGGACTACCACCATCCACGATCAGTACAGGCAACAGATAAAGAGACTGCTCATGCCGCTGGAAACCAGTACACTTAGTCATTACTGATGCAGTATTATCTGAGGGGCAAAGGTTAAGGGTAAGAAAAAGTTTAGAGTACATTCCATTAACATGTTAAAAGTCCTAGATTAGTTAGATCATTAAGACTGGTTAAAAAACAGCAAGCAGCTGGTTAGGAGATGGTGATTTGTTTGTAGTTGACTGACTGATTGAAAACTTGATTTTAAATGGATTCCTGAATGAAAGGATGGATGTTTTAATTGGAGATCAAATAAATGGATGCATGAATGTGAAGGGTAGCAAAACAATCATACCACGAGAATTGGATTGGAATAATAAAATACAGTAAAATGTTTTATTTTGGGCAATTTGTTCATATTTGTAAATGCAATAAGAGCAAACATGTATAGTCTGTAGGGAATTTGTCAGAGAAGATGACAACGAGAAGGAAAAAAATATTCTAAACTCATTATGAGAAATATGGTAATATGCAAAAAAATTAGATTGAGTGAAATTAAACAAGATTTGAGAACTAGGGCATTCTTCTATTTCAATTTCATTTTTTGCTTAACATATTCATACCAAAATCAATCAATCATTTAATAATTCACTGAAAATCTTCCCCTTTACTAATTTGAATCTAATTGGAGAAGGCAGCAGAGGAGAAAAAATTTGCAGTGGTGACATTTTTATTTGCATGATTAAAAAAAAATAAAAGCAAATATCAAAGATAACAATTTATATACAGTACAGGGAGAGGCAGAAAAACCTGTAATAGCTTATTTATAGCCTCCACCTAAATAAAGTTACATTTTCATAATGTTAATAAAGAACACAAAATTAACATACAGAAAATAATGACTATATCACAAAATATGTATCATAACAACAACAATAAATATAAATATATTAACAAAAAATAAGCAAATAACCTCTATATGTGTAGTCTGTGTGTATATGTGCATGTGTATGTACATAGTGTACATAGTGCACCCTGAGGCAGCATTCATTGTGACTGGGGACTTTAACAATGCCAACTTCAAGTCAATAGCACTGAAATACTACCAACACATCAGTTTCAACACACAAGGGGACCGGGTTTTGGACTATTGCTACTCTCAAGTCAAGTCAAGTGGTTTTTATTGTCGTTTCAACCATATACAGTTAGTTCAGTACACAGAGAAATGAGACAATGTTCCTCCAGGACCATGGTGCTACATAAAACAACATACGACAAACACAGAACCACACGAGACGACACAGACTAAATAAAATACAAAATAAAAAGTACGGGACAGTACAATAAATTAATAACAATGAACATGATAATAGGCACAGTGAGAGACAGTGCAGTGCCGACCAGTTCACAGTAGCGCAAAAAGATGACAGTTTCTAAAAATGCCAAATGTAAACATAACATACTATGAGACAGTGTTCTATGGACATAGCAGTTATTGAGGTTGCAGACAGTTATAAAGTGACAGTAATTAAAGTGCAACTCAGGACACGTGTGTGTGTGTCAAACCAGTCTCTGAGTATTGAGGAGTCTGATGGCTTGGGGGAAGAAGCTGTTACACAGTCTGGCCGTGAGGGACCGAATGCTTCGGTACCTCTTGCCAGATGGCAGGAGGGTGAAGAGTTTGTGTGAGGGGTGTGTGGGGTCATCCACAATGCTGGTGGCTTTGCGGACGCAGTGTTTTTTGTAAATGTCTTTGATGGAGGGAAGAGAGACCCCGATGATCTTCTCAGCTGTCCTCACTATCCTCTGCAGGGCTTTGCGATCCGAAACGGTGCAAGTCCCAAACCAGGCAGTGATGCAGCTGCTTAGGATGCTCTCAATAGTCCCTCTCTAGAATGTAGTGAGGATGGGGGGGTGGGAGATGTGCTTTCCTCAGCCTTCGAAGAAAGTAGAGACGCTGCTGGGCTTTCTTGTAATAGAGCTGATGTTGAGGGACCAGGTGAGGTTCTCCACCAGGTGAACACCAAGGAATTTGGTGCTCTTGACGATCTCCACAGAGGAGCCGTCAATGTTCAACGGAGAGCATTCACCATGTGCCCTCCTAAAGTCAACAACCATCTCTTTTGTTTTGTCGACATTCAGGGACAGGTTGTTGGCTCTACACCAGACCATTAGCCGCTGCACCTCCTCTCTGTACGCTGATTCATCGTTCTTGCTGATGAGACCCACCACGGTCGTGTTATCAGCGAACTTGATGATGTGATTCGAGCTGTGCATTGCTGCACAGTCGTGAGTCAGCAGAGTGAACAGCAGTGGACTGAGCACACAGCCCTGGGGGGCCCCAGTGCTTAGTGTGGTGGTGGCCAGTCAGGAAGTCCAGGATCCAGTTGCAGAGGGAGGTGTCCAGGCCAAGCAGGTTCAGCTTTCCAATCAGGTGCTGGGGAATGATTGTGTTGAATGCTGAACAGCATTCGAACGTATGAGTCCTTTTTATCTAGGTGGGTGAGGGCCAGATGGATCGATGGTGTCGTCTGTTGAATGGTTTGGATGATACGCGAACTGCAGTGGGTCTAGTAAGGGGGGTAGCTGGGTCTTAATGTGCCTCATGACGAGTCTCTCGAAGCACTTCATGATGATTGGTGTGAGTCCGATGGGACAGTAGTCGTTGAGGCAGGACACTGAAGACTTCTTTGGCATGGGGACGATGGTGGTGGCCTTGAAGCACGTTGGAACGATTGCGCTGCTCAGAGAGATGTTGAAGATGTCGGTAAGAACATCTGCCAGCTGGTCTACACATCCTCTGAGCACTCTGCCAGGAATGTTGTCTGATCCAGCAGCCTTCCGTGGGTTGACTCCATGTAGAGTTTTCTTCACATCCGCCGTGGTAAGACAGAGCACCTGGTCGTTGGGAGGAGGGGTGGTCTTTCTCACCACCACGTCATTCTGCACTTCAAACCGAGCATAGAAGTCGTTCAGCGCATCTGGAAGGGAGGCATCTTTGTCACAGACAACTGATGTTGTCCTGTAGATGGTGATGTCCTGGATGCCCTGCCACATGCGCCGAGTGTCACCGCTGTCCTGGAAGTGACTGTGGATTCTCTGGGGGTGTGCTCGCTTTGCCTCTCTGTTGGCCTGGGACAGTTTGGCCCTCGCTGTTTTTAGGGCTGCCTTGTTGCCTGCTCTGAAGGCAGAGTCTCGGGTCCTCAGCAGTGTGAGCACCTCCGCAGTCATCCACGGCTTCTGGTTGGAGTGTGTGGTGATGGTCTTGCAGGAAGTCACATCATCAATGCACTTGCTGATGTAGCTGGTCGCTGATGCTGTGTATTCCTCCAAGTTGGTAGAATCACCATATGTTGCAGCCTCCCTGAACATGTGCCAGTCAGTACACTCAAAACAGTCCTGAAGAGCAGAGATGGCTCCTGCTGGCCAGGTTTTCACCAGCTTCTGAAGTGGTTTTGTGCGTCTGACGAGCGGTCTGTATGCTGGAATTAGCATAACAGAGACGTGGTCTGAGTAGCCGCGGTGGGGGCAGGGCTCCGCCCGGTATGCACCTGGGATGTTTGTGGAAACAAGATCAAGCGCATTCGTCCCTCTCACTTAAGAGGATGCTACAAATCCCTCCCCCGCCCACCATTCGGCAAATCGGACCACTCTTTCATTCTGCTTCTGCCCACTTACAGGCAGAAACTGAAACAGGAAGCACCCACCCTCAGAACGATACAGTGCTGGTCAGACCAATCACATTCTATGCTACAAGATCACGTGGACTGTGAGATGTTCCGGTCCACCTCTGATGACAACATCGTGGTCTAAGCTGATAGTGTAACGTGTTTCATTAGGAAGTGCATGGAGGAAGTTGTAGTGAACAAAACAATACAGATCTACCCTAACCAGAAACCATGGGTTAAAAGCAATGTTCGCGTGACACTTAATGCGTGGACCTCCGCTTGTGATTCGGGAATGCATAAATTGCCCTCCGCAAAACTATTAGAGCAGCTCTTGCGGCTGAAGCTACATAGGTTAGTTCACTCTCCATCTCTGTAGTGGATGTAACCCAATCTTTCTGATGGGTGAATATCAGTAAAGCTGTGGGTCCAGATGGCATTCCGGGCTGCATCATCAGAGTGTGCGCGAACCAACTAGCTGGTGTTTTTACTGATATTTACGACCTTTTCTACTCTTTGTCTGTTGTCCCCACATGCTTTAAAACATCCACCATTGTGCCCGTACCAAAGCAATCCAAAATAACTTGCTTAAGTCACTGGCGCCCTGTTGCTCTGACCCCCATCATCAGCAAAGGCTTTGGGCGACTAATCAAAGATTACATCTGCTCTGTGCATTTCCTCATCATTGACACTGGAGCCCCACAGGGCTATGTTCTCAGCCCACTCCTGTATTCACTGTACACACATGACTGTGTGGCAACACATAGCTCCAATACCATCATTAAGTTTGCTGATGATACAATGGTGGTAGGTCTGATCACTGACAATGATGAAACAGAGAGTGGTGTCAGGAGCACAGCCTCTCCCTCAACATCAGCAAGACCAAGGAACTTGTGGTGGACAAGCAGCCCTGAAAAGGGTGGTGCAAACTGCCAGACACATCACCGGAGGTGAGCTTCCCACCCTCCAGGACATATATACCAGGTAGTGTGTGAAAAATGCTCATATGATCATCAGAGACTCCAGCCACCCAAGCCATGGGCTGCTCTCAATGCTATCATCAGGCAGGCAGTATCACAGCACCAGGACCTGCACCAACCGACTCCATGACATCTTATTCACCCAAGCAATCAAACTTTTGAACTCTTGATCTCTCACGATCAAAATACATCAGCACTGCACTTTATTAATCTTATACTGGACTGTCATAATTATATTCTCTCTTATCAACACACTGGCAACTAACTATTAACCAACAGCCTGAAATGTTTATGTGTTTTCTATATTGTTTGTATTGTATACTGTACATTGTACATTATTTATACATTGTTTTGTGTGTAATTATGTCTATATTAGATATGTAAATTGTGTTATGTAAATCTGACATTTTTGTAAATGTTGTAAATGGTACTTGTCTCATCACTGTCGTCATGACAGTGATGAGACATGTACCATTTACAACATTTACAAAAATGTCAGATTTACATTTTTTATGTTGCTCGGAACTGCACCCAAGACTTTGACCCACTGTTGCAATTGTGCATATGGTTGAGTGACAATAAAGGGATTTGATTTTGATTTAAGTAGAGGAATAACTTTGGCTATTTTTAAGTCCTCTGGCACAAAACCTGTTTTCATAGACAGAGAAAAAATGTGAGCAAGTGGGTGAAATATTGACCATTTCACCTGTTTGACTGAAGATGTTTTTAATTAATCTATTATATTACTTATTTCTTAGAAATAAAAAATATCTTAAATTAAAAAAAATAAATAATAATAATCACACACATATACATCTAAATCTATCTCTCTGCTAACTCCCTCCAAGAACGCCAAACACTTGACCCATTTCCCAACCAACAAATCCAAATTACCCTGACTACTAAATGCCATATACTCATATGCTGCCACCCTCCTCATCTCCATGCTCCACTCCTGAAATGAGGACACTACAGCCAACTTCCATCCCCTCAAAACAATCTGTCTGGCAACCATCACACTTGTCAGTACCCAGTTCTTCACATTTTTATTCACCACATCGATGACCTCCCTATCACCCAAAACAAAGAGTCTGGGGCAAGTCAAAGTCCAAGTGCCCAACACGTCACACACAACACTCTGAACCTTCATCCAAAACCCCTGGATCTCAAAACACCTCCAAAAAACATGGTTATTTGTAATTAAATCATTGAATTCTCGACATCTTAACATGTATTTACATGGAAATAAGCTGAAATAAAAGCTTTCTTTTCTGTGCATGTGTTTACTCATGCTATTGAATCAGTAATTTGAACTGTAAATGTTGAGATGTTTGTAACCATCATATACATTTTCAACATCCCAACCCCCTCTCTGACACACACATTGGAATGCTAATTTGGGCATTCAGATTTCTGGTCAATACCATCTCAAAGGACCTGAAGTGGGAGACACTCTTTGACTCCATTGTGAAAACGGCACATGGTGTATAAGTATCGTTGTTTTGAGAGTGTAGTTTACAATAAAGACATGAGAGAGGCTGCATTTTACCATTTATTGAACTTGAAAAACTACTGGAGGCTAAACTTTAAAAAGTACATATGTAGTAAATAGGGATATAGGCTACATAAATATATGAATTTTCCATTATACTATACATTCTGCTATAATACGCAAGATAAAATAAACATATATTCTACCGGAATAAAAAAATAAAAATAAAAAATAATAAAAAATGAAAATGAAAAAAAAAAAAAAATACTATATTAGTGCTATTTAGGTATTCTATGTGCTGGTATACTCAACCGACAGCCGAAATCTAGAGTGCACTCCCCCTGAATGACCGCGTCATTTTCCAAACTGACCAACTTTGTCAACATTCCAAACACACCTTTGGTGGCTTCTTGGAGCATGTGCCAAAGACAAGTCGCTTACATGTCTGGCAGATCTCAAAAGTTTTGTTCCCTGAACATCTGCCGACTTGTCATTGTTTCCTTTTGGAAGACGGGGAAGGAGTTAGAGGAAGAAGTCATACACCTGCTGCCTTTGCCATTTTATGATGCACACAAAGCTCCTTTACCAGCTCAAAAATAAATTGCTTTCTGCTGATGGTTACGTTCATGCACTGTTTGTACAGAATGTGTGCATTAATTGCAGCCAGGTCCAAGACATTATAAAACACAGCTACATGGCCAGCGATGGGATTCACCCTTTACCAAGTACAGTCGTGCCATCTGGTCCATTACATCAATGGCAACTTTAGTGCTATTATAGTGGGAAATTGTCCGTCGTTACATTTCTTCCCTTTCCCAGGAAAGGCTTGACAAGACGCATGACAACATTGTCCGATAACCGCTGACCAGCCGGCCTACTGTCATCTTTCCCTAGATAGGGATGTGCTTTCAGCATGTATTTTGTTTCAACATCAGCGGCCACCCAAAATTTCTCACCGGGTGTGTATGAAGCAATGCTGTTTTTCACAAATTTTTCTAAAATTTCTAAATCTAGAAATCTATCTGTCACAAGGCGGGCAGCTCTCGTGTTCTTGTCATCATAGCGCATGATATCTCGGAATTTTGCGACATTGTCTCTTTGAAAAAAGAGTGTCCAAATTCATTAGACCAAAAGTCATCCAATCTCATGCTTCTGCCTCCCGTAACACCTCTCAAATAAACAAGACCAACAAATGCTTTTAGTTCATCATCTTTCAGTTTGAACTTTTCAGCATTATTCTGTCCAGCTTCAGCATCAGTTTACTTTCATATGTTTTGCCACATTTCTGTGTCAATCAAACACAGTAAGCTGTTCAATGGACTTGTAATAATGTCCTTGGTATAAGATGTTGGCCCTGGGGTTCTCTCCTTATATTGGCCTCTTGGGCTCTACCCTGAGTGTTGCCAGGATTTTGTTCAACCCATACTGTGCCATCTCTTGTAACCTCTTGATTTTCAAATTCAATATCAACGCCACCTCCATCGTCTCTCCTCCTCTCCATCAAACACCTCACATTCCTCAGCCTCCGATTCCATCTCATTAATATTTTGTATTAAGTCCAGCACTTGCTGTGCCATCATACGCAACCTTCGAGTCATCGTAAATATGCACATATACCACGTAACCATGCAACCACCCAAACTGTGTAACCAAATAAACCTGGATGTAAAGAATGACATTTATTCGATGAAAGTATTTTTTAAATACTGAAAATACAGGAATGGTATTTTATTTGCAATTGATATCAAATTAATTGATAACTAAATGTATGAATATATACACAATATATTCACACTGATTCTTGCGTTATTTTAAATATATAGACTATAGGCCTACTGTCTATATTTTCAATGTATATATATTGTATTTAGTTATAAAATAATACACTTTACAAGTATACTATATGCATATATACACACATGCATACAAAATTATTGTAGGACTACAAGTGAGCCCCTGCGCCATCTGCTTGGAGAAATGAGAATTCAGCCTTTAACAGCACAAATAAATATGACGTGAATGTGAGGGGGTTGTCAATTCTTTTGTAGCTTTTCCTGGTGCGATATTGAAAATTTAAGCGCACTGGGCAATAAAACTCAAATATCTAGGAAAAGTCAAGAAAGTAGGACCCTGGAATTTGATCGAGTGCAAAGATTTATTTTTTCTAAAAGCACAACGGTCAGATGACCGCATGCTCAGCCGTTCTAGTGTTAATGCCCTGTTTGGGCCACTGAAAGGCACCCGGCTGGAAGGCTTCAGATTTAGACCAATTGACTCTGTATCCTGAGAACTTTCCACCACCCTTGTAAAATCCTCCTCCTTTCTTATCACAGCTGCTAATGGCTCCAGGACAAGACAGAACAATAATGGGGAAAGAGGGCAACACTGCGGTTGCCCCAGTCCAGAGTAAAATAATCTGAAATCAATCCATTCGTTTTTACTGCCACTACCGGATGTCTATAAAGTAATTTTATCCATCCGATAAATGTGTTCCCAAACCCGTATATTTCCAAAATCTTAAAAATATAATCCCATTCTACCATATCAAACGCCTTTTTGGCGTCAAGTGAGATGGCATTAACCGAAGTCTTATAATTCACCACTGACCATATGATATTGATAAAACGCTTAAGGTAATCAGAAGAGCTGTGGCCCCGAATAAACCCCACCTGATCTATATGTTTAAGATATGTCAAAACTTTACTCAATCGGTTATTCAGGATTTTGCCAATATTTTTACGTCTTGCTGGATCAGTGAAATTGGACGGTAACACTTATACTCACTTGGATCTTTGTCCTTTTTAAGAAACAGACTGATCCGGGCTTGTGTCATGGTTGGTGGAAGCTTTCAACTCTTTAATGATTACGTATAACTTCTAACAAAAGTGGCGCTAGTTTTGAAACAAGCTCTAAAAATTCAGCAGCAAAGGTGTCTGGCCCCGGAGCCTTGCCTGTAGGCAAGGCTTTAATTACCTTGCCAAGCTCCTCCAAGATTATCTCAGAATCAAGAGATTTTTTTTTGCTCAGTCATCAGTTTAGGGTGTTCTAATGGTTCCACAAAGTTTCTAATATCCTCTTCAGTAAACGAAGACGTGGAACTATAGAATCCTTTAAAAGCATTATAAATATCAATGGCCAAGGTAAATATTTCACAACCAGCAGATTTCACTGAGGGAATGGTAGAAAAAAACTCTTGCTTTTTTATATACAGTATCTAACCAAAAGCTTCCTTACTTTGTCCCCTGACTTAAAATATGTCTTGCCCTGAATAGCCAAAAATCCACCTTCTGTGACAAAATAGTATTATATCTGTATTTCAATAAGTCAGTTCTCTGAGGCAATCAGACAACATTCAGTGCTTCAGCTCTGCCTCAGCATTTTTAATATTCCCTTCCAACTCCACGAGGTCTCGTGCTTTGGATTTTTTGAATTTATGAATGAGGCATACTGTATGATCCAGCAAAAGTGCCTCCCAAGCCATGCCCATAGAGGGTGCTGAGGACCAGTTGGTCTCCATATAAATTTGATTTCAGCCTTTAACATTTGTTGAAATTCAGGATTTTGCAAAAGGGATACATTAAAGTGCCATTTATAAGATTTTATTTTTCTCTGTATGTGGCAACACCTCTAAACTCATCAGTGTGTGATCTGAGACTAAGATGTTTCCAATTGAGCAATCAACGACAGATGAAATGAGGGGCTGAGATATACAAAATCTATTCTAGAATAAATCTTATGGACTGATGAAAAAAATGTATAGTCCCTTCCAAATGGTTTCAAAAGTCTCCAAATATCTGTAAGACCAAGATTTTTACACATCCTGTGAAGCATCATTGTTGCTCTAGGGGGCTTACTCACTTTTGCTTCACTATGATCAAGGACTGAGTCCATTAATAGATTAAAGTCTCCTCCCAATATTATATCATGAGGGGTTCCAGTGGCTTGCAACATCCCTTAAAAATCTATAAAAAAATGCCCTGTTCATCAACATTGTGTGTAAATATTAGCCAAAATCAAACTTTGCCCCTGAATTTCTGCTAAAACAATAATGACTCTTCCTAATGTATCTTTAATCTGTTTGAGACATTTGAGTTGTAGAAACTTACTTATCAATGTAATGACTACCCCATTTGTTCCCAGATTTTTCAGCTTCCTGTGGGGAAAGAGGTGTTTAAGAAAATAAATAACCTTCCTTCTTTTGATGGGGTGCCCCAACCCATTCACTTTCCACATGAAGAGCGACAATCCACTTATGTTAATATTTGACATTTTGGCATATAAGAAAAAATAGATTGTGTGTCAAAAATAAAATGATAAAGACCACAATCCACATTGGTGCAACAATCAACTCCCGAACTTTCCCCAGAACAAAACAAACAGGCAACTGTGCACATTAACCCCCGCGCATGACAACGCCAACCGGCATCCATCCCTGTAAACTCAGACTCATATATGCCTATGAGAGCCCCGCGACAACTTTACCATAGGATTACTCAAGTCCGATATTTCTATACAAAAATTTGTAAAAAAGAATTACACAACAGAAGATAATCTATAAAACAGACTCCAGCCAGTAAGCAAAATAAACATACACACACACAAACACAAAAACATGTAGTCCACTTAACAGTCTCGAAGGTGTGTTCCTCCACAAAATAAGCTCCAGCTGCTAGCGGAACCAGCACAAAAAACAAACAAAAAAAAACAGGCCATTCAGTTCTTCTGGCAGTCAAAATCACTCCAGTGTCCTGGAAGAAATACAGTATGCCACAAAACCAATTCCAGCAAACAGGAGGCATAAGTACTCAAAACGAGCAGATTAAACAGTCCAGAAGAAATTATTCTACACAAAACAAACTCCAGCCACTTCAAATCAATCAAATCAAAATCAAATCACTTTATTGTCACACTACTGTGTACACGAGTGCAACAGCAGGTGAAATTCTTGTGTGCAGTTCCGAGCAACATTGCAGTAATGACAGTGACAAGACATAAACCACTTTACAATAACAACATATTTACACAAAACAATTTACATAACAAATGTACACATACTTACGCAACAATTTACATAACAAATGTACACAATACACACAATGTAGAATACACATACACTAGATAAGGGTATAAATATATATATATATATATATATATATATATATATATATATATACACTAACTGAATTGGGAGAATATATTGACAGAATGAGGATTAATAAAGTGCAGTGCTGATTGTAGATCGTGAGAGATCATGTGTTCAAAAGTCTTATTGCTTGTGGGAAGAAGCTGTCATGTAGTCGGGTGGTGCGGGTCCTGATGCTGCGATACCGCCTGCCTGATGGAAGCAGTGAGAGCAGCCCATGACTCGGGTGGCTGGAGTCTCTGATAATCCTCCGAGCTTTATTCACTCACCGTCTATTATATATATCCTGGAGGGAGGGAAGCTCACCTCCGATGATGTTTCTGGCCGTTCGCACCACCCTTTGCAGGTCTTTGCGGTTATGGGCGGTGCTATTGCCGTACCAGGCGGTGATGCAGCCAGTCAGGATGCTCTCTACGGTGCTGGTGTAGAACCGTGTGAGGATGTGGTGGTTCATTCCAAACTTCCTCAGCCGTCTCAGGAAGAAGAGGCGCTGGTGAGCCTTCTTCGCAACGGCCTCAGTGTGGACGGACCATGTGAGTTCCTCAGTAATGTGGACACCGAGGAACTTGAAGCTGCAGACTCTCTACCGGTGCTCCATTAATGGTGATGGGGCTGTGTACTCTGTCTTTCTTCCTGAAGTCCACCACAAGCTCCTTGGTTTTACTGACGTTGAGGGAGAGGTTGTGCTCCTGACACCAGCGTGTCAGAGTGTGCACCTCCTCTCTGTAGGCTGTTTCAACATTGTCAGTGATCAGACCTACAACCGTCGTATCGTCAGCAAACTTAATGATGGCATTGGAGCTATGTGTCACCACACAGTCATGTGTGTACAGGGAATACAGGAGTAGGCTGAGAACACAGCCCTGTGGTGCTCCAGTGTTGAGGGTCAGTGATGAGGAGATGTTGCTGCCCATTCTAACCACCTGATGTCTGCCTGACAGGAAATCCAGGATCCAGCTGCACAGCGAGCTGTTTAAGCCCAGAGCCCGGAGTTTCACATCAAGCTTGGAGGGCACTATGGTGTTGAATGCTGAGCTGTAGTCTACAAACAGCATTCTCACATATGTGTTCCTTTTTTCCAGGTGGGAGAGAGCAGTGTGTATTGTAGATGCAATGGCATCATCAGTGGAGCGGTTGTTACGGTAGGCAAACTGCAATGGGTCCAAAGAGGTGGGCAGAACAGAGCAGATGTGATCTCTGATCAACCTCTCAAAGCATTTGCTGATGATGGGGGTGAGGGCAACAGGACGCCAGTCATTTAAGCAGGTGATTTTTGATTGCTTCGGTACAGGCACAATGGTTGATGTTTTGAAGCATGTGGGGACTACAGACAGGGATAGGGACAAGTTGAAAATGTCCGTAAAAACACCAGCCAGTTGGTTCGCACATGCTCTGATGACGCGGCCCGGAATGCCGTCTGGACCCGCGGCTTTACGAACGTTCACCCGTCGGAAGGATCGGGTTACATCCGCAACAGAGACGGAGAGTGAACCAGCCTCTGTAGTATCGGCCGCGAGTGCTCTCTCCGCGAGGGCAGTGTTGTTGTCCTCGAAACGAGCATAAAATGTATTAAGCTCGTCCGGGAGAGAGGCAACGGTGTTCATGGCGGAGTTTTTATTCTGTTTATAGTCCGTGATGATGTTAATTCCCTGCCACATACTTCTGGAGTCAGTGGTGTTGAACTGTTCTTCAATTTTGTGCCTGTACTTGGCAGAACCAGCACAAAGTGAAGCAAAAGTCAAGTGTATGTTTAATGAGACAGGTCCACTTGGCAGCAACATGAAAATCACCAAATGGCTTATTCACTCCTTTGTCTTTATGAAGGATAATGCTTGCTGGGGATGCAAGGTATTCTTGGATTCCCTAAATCGATCACGTTTCTATCTTGTTGAATTCACAAAGTCTGGAAACAAGAAAATGCTGTGGTTGTTCCAAGAAAGCCTTCCTTTACTTCTCGCCTTGCGTAATACAAGATCTTTATCGGATGATCTCAGAAATTTGGCCAGAATTGATCAGGCCTCCCTCTGCGGATCTGCGAGCCGGGACTCTGTGAGCTTGCTCAATTTCCATATTATGGCCTGTTATGTCGAGCAGACCAGGAAGTTTACCATATCTCGGCATTCCTCATACTCATGATATCCAACAATTCGGACATTGTTTCATGGATTACGATAATCCAAATTCGATATTTTTATTTTTTTTGCCTGTTGGGGTAGCCCACACTAAAAAAAAAATATGGTGTGCATGCGTAAGAGCTAATTTCAAATCTAAACTTGAGAGAGATAACACTGCGTTAGGAGCACTCTAGGAGCCCCCATCCCGGTCCTCCTAGACGGGAGGCTCAAAAACTAGGCGTGGCGAATCGTGCTCCCCCTCATAAAGACAGGGCCGGTTCGTCGCCCTCAGCAGCCCCCAAAGCAAGACCTCAGGGAAGTAATATCTAGAAGGAAAAAGCCCGGACAGTCTTGTGCCTAGCACTGTGGGGGTAGCTCCCCTCGGGATGGGGCACGTGTATCATTCACTTCGCCACTCCCGGTACCCCCAAGAATCCTCTCCTTTCCCGCCACCTCTGGTGTTTCGGGAGGCAGAGGCTTCCAACAAAAAGTTGGGTGTACCACTGCTTCCTGCCTTATTCCAGGATGCGGAACACCCGACCTCCCCTCAAAAGGAAGTGTTGAAATTAGTACCCATTTCAGAAAACCTGGCAGCGTGGAAACTTCTGCCCGGTATTTCTATGTTGGCCCTAAGAACAGTAGAAAGAGAATTCAATTCACTGGACTTCCGGCTGAGCGATAGATGGAGTAAGACGCAACTTTCGGGGCTCCTGCAACAACCTTTAATATTATGTTATAAAGGCACTTTTTTGTAGAGTGCTTTTGGTGTAAGTCGTGTCCAATACTTTAATATTTACTTTTTGATGTCCAAAATGCCAGCAAAATCCAAAGGCGGGAGCGTTTCGTCTGCTCCGCTTCAGCGGCCTGCTCCACACGCTGAATCCTCGTCTCATAGTGATCCCCCCTCCCCCGGTGGGGGAGTTGTTATGCCCGCTCTCTCTCCTGGTTTCAAGGAGACGGCTATTTTTAAAACTGAGCTCCAGGCGGCCCTGGGCGAAAATTTGTCCTCTATCAAGGAAAGCTACAGACCGTAAAGTCAGAATTAACAGTAAGTATTACGAATATCCGGTCAGAGGTGAGCACCTTGAAGAATACCGTGGGGGAAATGGAAACATCACTCTCCACCTGCTGTGATGACATTGCTACGCTACAGGCTAAAGTGGAGCACCTATCTGCCGAGTTGGGGAGAGTGGAAAATAAATGCGAGGATCTCGAGGCTAGATCACGGCGCAATAATTTAAGGATCGTGGGTGTTCCTGAAGACTTGACCAGCTCTTCCACACCTGCAGCTGTTTCCACTTTGCTTAAAGAGGCCTTTAAGCTGGACAAGGAGCCCCTTTTGGACCGTGCTCATCGCACCCTGCAGCCGAAGCCCAAACCCGGCGAGCGCCCCCGCCCCATAATTGCCCGGCTACATTATCATGCGGACTGTGAGGACATTCTGCGGCGAGCCAGAGCCCAACAACGGGTGAAGGTTGGTGACATGGTTGTCTCTATCTTTCCCGATTATACCGCGAAGACAGCCCGTGCTCGTGCCGCCTTCAGTGACATCCGCCGCCAACTTCGTGAGATACCGGGAATACGGTTTGGTCTGCTTTATCCGGCACGCCTCCGCGTTACACATGACGGCACCGAGAGGGTGTTTAAATCCCCGGAGGACGCCAGAGCCTTCATTAAGACACTGAGCAAGTAATAAGACTGTTATAGCAGGCTGAATATCCGTCTACAGAATCGAATTGGACGACTATTAACTCTACAACACAAGATGTTGCAGCGAATATGTTCGCGTGCCTTGCTTTTTCATTGTTTAGTTTGCAGGAGCCCGACTTTGTTTGACTATTACTATTGGGTCAACAGCTGTTAGCTTTTTTGTTAGGGATTTGACTCCTTGTGGAGTTTGCACTGGGTTCTCCATCGTTTGGGGATGGGGACGATGTAAGTGCTATGGTGGGAGGGGGTTGGGACTGTTCACTGTTTTGCCAGTTTGGCCTACCAAGTGTTTGTTTGGTGTGTGTGTGTGTGTGTTTTCTTTTCTCCTTTTTTTTTTGTTTTTTTTGTTTTGTTTGTTTTTTCCCCCTCCCTTTTTGTCTCCTCTCCCCCTTTCCTTCTTTCAGAGGCGTTGCTTCGTTTTCATTTTCTCCTTACCGTAAGCGCTTAATAAATGGCCATTAATACTGGACACTCTGGCTCACATGTGAACTTTGTGAGCTGGAATATTAAAGGTATGGGGAGCCCTATAAAAAGATCTAGGGTATTTGCTCATCTGAAACGGCTCAATGCAGACATAGTGTTTCTACAAGAAACACATATGCGCACCACAGACCAGGTTAGGCTTAAATGTCCATGGATTTCTGAGGTGTTTCACTCTAATTTCAACTCTAAGGCCAGAGGGGTTGCCATTTTAATTGGTAAGTCAATTCACTTTTCATCGTCTAAAGTAATATCAGATGAAAATGGCAGATACTTAATAATTTCAGGTACATTGTTGCATGTCCCCGTATTATTAGTTAATATTTACGCCCCAAATTTTGATGACCCACATTTCATGAATAAGCTCTTTGAACGCCTCCCTTCATTACATAATACTCTCCTTATATTTGGAGGAGACATGAATTATGTTGTTGACCCTAGGTTGGACCGCTCTACTTCCAAGACCATGACACCCTCACTAATGTCAAGTACGCTCTCTGATTTCATGGCCAAGAATGGTTGCATTGATCATTGGAGATTCTATAATCCCAGTATCAAGGAATATTCTTTCCTTTCGCAGATGCACAAGTCCTTCTCTAGAATTGATTATTTTTTCATCGACGCCAAACTTATTTCCAAAGTGTCGATGGTTAAATATCATTCGATTGTGATTTCTGATCATGCCCCTCTCTCTGTGGATATTCAGCTTTCCCCCCAACCCCGATATTCAACACCATGGAGGTTTAATACTCTGCTTTTGTCAGACAGCAAATTTAATACATTCATTGCAGCTTCGATTGATGACTTTATTGAAATCAATCAGAATGAGGTTGAACCTATTTCTTGCTCTCCGCTGTGGGAATCACTTAAAGCATATTTACGGGGCCAAATAATTTCCTACTCCGCACATTTAAACAAAACGCGTACAGCCAAACTTCAAGAGCTATCGACTAAAGTTGACGAAATAGATCGACAATTGGTCATTGGCCCCTCTTCTACTTTACTTAAAGAGCGTGTTGACTTACAGACTGAATTTGACCTCATTACTACTGCTGATGCAGAGCGTCTTCTTCTACGTTCACGCTCCGCATATTATGAACATGGCGATAAGGCGAGCCGACTCTTGGCACACCGACTGCGTCGCCAGGCAACCTCGCGCATGATCCCTCAAATAAAAGATTCATTTGGCATACTCCATACAGACCCTAATACCATTAACTCACTGTTTTGCTCATTTTATTCCTCTCTGTACACAGCTGAAGTTCCATCTGGGACTTCTGAAATGAATGCTTTTTTAAGCAGTTTCAATTTCCCTACCATTAATCCGGATGTTGCTAAAGATCTTGATTCACCATTAACTTTAGAGGAAATAAACCTAGCCATAAATAGCATGCAAAACAATAAAGCTCCTGGCCCTGATGGATTCCCAGTAGAAATTTTCAAAAGATTTAAATCTAAACTCTCCCCTTTACTACATTCTGTATATAAGGAATCTCTGCTGGATGGCTCGCTTCCTCCTACTTTGCGACAATCTTCTATAAATCTGCTTTTAAAGACAGACAAAGATCTGAATCTCTGCAGCTCTTATAGACCCCTTTCCTTGATAAATGTGGATGCTAAGATTCTTGCTAAGGCTTTGGCGAGTCGCTTGGAAAGAATTCTTCTTATCATAGTTTCAGAAGAACAAACAGGATTTATAAAGGGGCGTCAGCTATTTTATAATGTCCGCACCCTTTTAAACATTATCTACTCCAAACCCTCCTCTATAACCCCTGAAGTAGTGATCTCGGTCGACGCTGAAAAAGCATTCGACAGGGTTGAATGGGACTACCTGCTTGCTGTATTACATAAATTTGGTTTGGGTGATACATTTATTGCTTGGATACGCCTTCTGTATACATCCCCGCAAGCTAGTGTCTCAACCAATGGTATACAATCAAATTATTTTACTTTATCCCGCTGCACTCGACAGGGTTGTCCCTTGTCTCCTTTACTTTTTGCATTAGCTATAGAGCCCTTGTCAATCTATCTGAGGTCCTCCCCCTCTTTCATTGGGATATCACGTTCATATCTCTTTATGCAGATGATTTATTACTGTATGTTTCCAGCCCAAGTAGTTCTTTACCAGGAATTCTCTCCTTTCTTCAGAGATTTGGTTCATTTTCAGGTTATAAAGTTAATATTTCCAAGAGTGAGTGCTATCCGGTTAATACTTCAGCATCACAATTAAATCAATCCGATATCCCCTTCAGACTGAGCCCCTCTGGCTTTAAGTATTTAGGAATTAATATAACCAGAACTCTAACTTCACTTTTTTCTGCTAACTTTTCCCCGTTAATGTCTAAAATCAAAACTGACCTTCAGCGATGGAGGTCTTTACCGATGGAGGTCTTTCAGCGATGGAGGTCTTTTTAACACAGTAAAAATGAATATCCTGCCTAAGTTCCTCTTTTTATTCCAATGTCTCCCTCTATTCTTATCTAAACTTTTTTTAGGACTATTGATCGAGACATCTCTAGCTTTTTATGGTGTGGTAAAGCACCCAGAATAAGTAAGTCAATGCTTCAGAGATCTAAACTCGATGCTGGCCTTTCTCTCCCAAATTTCCAGCTGTATTACTGGGCATCACAGATTCATAAAATCTTATTTTGGTCGAGACCAGCGCATTCCCCATGGTGTACGTTTGAGATACGATCATGTAGCTCGTCCTCCTCAATGGCTCTGCTTACCTCATCTATTCCCACCAATTTCTCCGGCTTTACAGATAACCCAGTTGTTAGATCAACTCTAAAAATCTGGTACCAGTTCAGGAAGAATTTTAAATTTGTTTCTGCGTCTACTTTAGCTCCGTTACTGAAAAATCACTCATTCCAACCTGTAATATCTGACCCCACATTTGCTGTCTGGCATGACAAAGGTCTTAAAACCTTCAAAGATCTTTATAGGGATGGTGTTTTTCGTAACTTTGCAGATTTGTTGAGAGAATTTCAGCTTCCACCGTCCCATCTTTTTCGCTATTTTCAAGTTAGACACTGCGCGAGATCATTGTTTCCCACTTTTCCCTCCTCACCTCCAAATCAATTATGGAATGACTTTCTCTCTTCTGACCCTCTTCAGAAATCTCTTATTTCAAGTATTTATAATAAACTTTTATCTTATGATATCTCGCCTATTACAAAAGTTAAGGTTGCTTGGGAGGGCGAACTGGGGTTGACCCTACATGAAACCTGGTGGGACGTTGCCCTTAATAAGATCCACACAAGCTCATTTTGTGCTCATCTCTCTTTGATACAGTTCAAGGTAGTGCACAGGATTCATTTCTCCAAGACACGTCTGTCACAGATTTATCCTACTGTCATTGACAGATGTGATAAATGTTATGCCTCTCCCTGCAACCTAACCCACATGTTCTATTCCTGTTCATTAATATTCTCCTTTTGGCAGACGTATTTTGATAGTATCTCAAAAATACTGTCTATTACCGTTAAACCCTCTCCCCATATTGCCATATTTGGGTATCCGGAGGATTATAACAGGTACAATTCGAACCAATTAGATCTCTTGGCGTTCACTTCCCTGTTAGCAAGACGGTGCATTCTTTTCCATTGGAAATCCATAAAGCCTCCTTCCAGCACTCAGTGGCTCAGGGATGTAATGTCTTTTCTAAAATTGGAAAAGATTAGGTACTCTCTGGATGCCAACTCAGATAAGTTTCACAGTAAGTCTCTGCCATTTTTGTCTTCAGATTGAGGTGACCCCCCCCCCCCCCCCATTCTATTTATTATTTATTTATTATTTTATTTTTTTAGTTTATTAATTTATTTTAATTGTTATTCATTTATTCCTTTTTATTATTATAGTTATTATTCAATTATTTATATATTTTTTGTTTTGTTTTATTTATTTATTTTTTATTTTTGTTTGTTTTTGATATTTTTTGAGTATGTATGAATGTGTGTTCTAATCTGTACACAAAACAAGTATGGCTCTCATTTTGTTGATTCATGAAGACATACGAAATAATGTCTGTAACATTGTGCCATAGCTTTCAATAAAAATATTGTACAAAAAAAGAATTCAATTCACTTGCCTCCTTCTGTATTTCAACGGTGTGAACATGCCCTGTCTGGGTGTTCAAGTCCTAGATCTGCCTATCAAGACGATCATGTCACAAGCCCAACATCACGTTTGGCTGGTCAATATCGATCTTATGACGCACTTCTTCTTCATTTAGATGTATTGCCACAACACAGGAAGTTCCTGAGGTTCGCTTTCGGGGGCGAAGCTTTCCAGTATCGGGTTCTTCCATTCGGCCTAGCCCTCTTAACCCGCACATTCATAAATGCAGGATGCAGCGCCTGCTCCTTTGTGACTCAAGGCATCTGCATTTTGAATTACATAGACGACTGGCTGATCATAGCACAGTTCCAGCGACTGGCAGTTCAGCACAGGGATACCGTCTTAGCTCATCTAGTTTCTCTGGGGTTGAGGCTCAACGCCAAGAAAAGCGTCCCCTCTCCCACTCAGAACGCTGTCTATCGGGTATGGAGTTCGATCACAATGCGGGCACCCACTAGAATCGAGTCCATTCAGAATACCCTGAGCAAAATCAGGCTAGGTCAAGGTTGTACTAGGTCTCAGTGCGACTGCGTCCTCGGTGATCCCTCTGGACCGTCTGCACAAGAGACTGTTTTTGTTGTGGCTCAAAGCCAGGATATTTCTTCCAAGGGCCAAATCCCTATGGCTGATAAGGGTTACGCACCAGTGGCTTCGTTCCCTTTCTATGTGGTTCAAACCCCGGTTTCTTACCTTGATTCCCACTCTAGGTGCGTCTTGTTGTCGCAGGCTGCTAACGACAGTAGGAAATGCATGTATGCAGCACTGGCTCCTCTGCGACTCCAGGGCATCCGCATTCTGAATTATATAGACGACTGGCTGATCCAAGCGCAGTTCCAAGAACTGGCAGTTCAGCACAGGGATATTGTCTTGACTCATCTGGGGGTTATATGGAATTCGGTCACGATGCAGAAGCCAGGGGTTTTATCCGCGGGCCGATCCCCTAAGGCAAATAAGGGTTACGCACCATGTCCTTCGTTCCCTTTCTATGTGGTTCAGACCCCGGTTCTTACCTTGGGACCCAATCTAGGTGCGTCTTGTCGTCGCAGGCTGCTAACAACAGACGCCTCACTGACGGGCTGGGTAGCGGCCTTAAGTGGTCATCCGTCTTAAAGGGATAGGAGGGTCGTCAGTTCGGTTGTCACAGTAACGGTCTTGAGCTGATGGCCATATTTCTGGCCCTGAAATACTTCCTCCTGAGGCTGCCATGTCTTGGTGCGGGTGGGCAATACAGCGGTAGCCTCTACCGTAAACCATTGGGGGGATCCACGTTCATGTCAGCTGAATTTCTGGCACATTGGATCCTCCTTGGGGCCCAGGGCAGCTCCTGTCACTCAGGACAGTTTCATCCCTGGATGTCCGTGTGTGTGTGGGAGCAGATTTACTCTGAGGTAGTGAACAAATCTGGGTGAGATTTCACAGGGCAGAAGAGGACCTCTTTGCCTCTATGATAGCGCAATGTCTCCTCTACTTCTCTCTAAGTCACCCAGCCCCCTTGGGTCTGGATTTAAAGGCACATACATGACCCTGAATGCGTCTGTATGCGTTTTTGTCCCCTGGTTTTTCTGCTCCCGGGAGTCTTGGCAAGGTTCGCCAGCAAGGGTCTTGCCTCCTTCTAATGGCGCTGCGCTGGCCGAACAGGATGTTTCTCGAATACCTCTCCTCGACGGCTCGCCTTGGGTGATTCCGAACAGGGAGGACCTTCTCATCACTGGCCCGAATTGTGAAACCTTTCATGCTTGACCCCTAAGGGTACCAACTGAGGTTCACAGGGCTTTCTCTTGAGGTTATCGAGACCATTTCAAGTGCTAGGGCTCCCTCCACTTGGAACTGATCTGGGTAGATTTTACAGGGCAGAAGAGGACCTCTTTGCCTCTGTTGATAGCGCAATGTCTCCTCTACTTCTCCCAGAGTCGCCCAGTTTCCCCCCCTAAGTTCATATTACAGAACCAGCTAACTGCCAGTTTGCTTCATTTCTGGATTTTCTGTAGAAAGAAATGTCAGCGGGCACTTGCCTCACCACTGCCAGGTTCTATGTGGCCTCCACTGCAGTTTGCCACGCCTTGGTGGGCAGGGTGCCCCCTACGAGGCATCCTTGCTAAGACCTCTTCATAGGGTAAGACCCCCCTTTTTAGACCTCTAGAGTCAGCGTTTGGTAGACTTCTGACTCTCAAGATGTTTTTTCTTATGGCAATTACGTCTCTAAAGAGACTTGGGTACCTACAGGCTCTGTCTCTTTTGCTGGCCTGTTTAGAGTTTGCCCCAGCTATGACCAAAAGCATTCTTTGCACCCTCACCCTAACTACCTGCCCAAGGTACCTTTCGTGACCCGTGGCCGGTTATTTTCTAAGCCTTCTGCTCCCTGCCGTTTGTAACGCTGGAGCAGCTAAGACTTCTCAGACTTTGTTTAGTCTGTACCCTTCAGACTTATGTCCACCGCTTTTGCTAGTGGCGTAAAGTCAGGACAGCAATTCTTCACTTGGAAGCCATGACCCCCAGGGGGCGGTCACCTCCTGGAAGACTATGTCACTTTGGGGGAGAGACATTATTGCCCGGGCCTACAAGGCGCATGGTCAAGCTTCGCCAGTAGGTTTTAGGGTGCATTCTACCAGAGGGCTCTCCTCCTCTAAAGCCTTGGCTAGAGGTCTCCCTCTGCAGCAAGTTTGTGATGCAGCAGGCTGGTCCTCTCCGCACACATTCTCAGATCTTATGGCTTAAATCTTTCATGCCTGAACAAGTTTGTGATGCGGCAGGCTGGTCCTCTCCGCACACATTCATCAAATTTTATGGGTTAGATGTTTTGTTACTCCGGACTCTTACGTCCTTGAGTTGACATCTCAAGCTCATGTCTGAGGCCCCTTGCGTTCTTGTGAGCACACTTCACAACCGTAGGGGTCCGGACAGCCCCAGTGCTGCGGCGTGGGTATTGTGTTCCCAAAGCGCTTAGCAAAGTGCAGCATCAGAGTGAAGCTTTTTGCAAAGGGAACGTCTCGGGTTACATGTGTAACCCTTGTTCCCTGAAAAAAGTGGAACGAGATGCTGCGCTTCTTTGCCACACTGGGACGTCCCAGGACTGCTCTTCAAAAAGAAGTATCTGACGACACCTGGTGACACATCCATTTATAGCCTGGCCACAGGGGCGTCTAATGTCTACATCAGCCGAGGCTATAAATTCTGGTCAATGTTCATTGACGTGTTACACACATATTCACAGCTCGTTCACAACTAGGATTGTTCCCAAAGCGCTTAGCAAAGCGCAGCATCTCCTTCGTCTTTTTTCAGGGAACAAGTGTTACACATGTAACCCGAGATGTTTTACATCATTAAAACTTAAACTGGAAAAGTGTCTTCAAATGTAATGGTGAACAACAATCACCTTTGTGGATAATAAAACCCCTTCCAGCATATGTTGAAATTTTAAAACTCACTTTTTAAAAGGACAATTTTATAATGCAACAGTTAAAGTGCTTACATTTCAAGTAACAAATTGCACATTTGTAAAAATAAATAAATAAAAATAAATATAATCAAAGGATACGTTTAAAAACATAATAAAAATCGAATAAAGTAATACAAATTGTAATCAAAAACAGCTGTGAAATATAAACATGCAGTTCTTGAAATGAAAATGTGCAATGTTCCTGGCTGTGACAATCATCTGAACTGAATTCTCAATATGAACATGAACATCTGTGTCAGCAGCAAAAATACTGCCTTACACTTTTGTTTTTCAATCCTTGGACTTTAGAGGAGAGCCTTTCAAAATCCATTTGCTAAGGACTTCCTGTATAAATTCATAGAAGTATTTGAGCTCTTTTGGGTATGCCAAATTAAGCACATAGATTGCACCCATCATCACTGCACAGGCTTGTGCTACAGATATTATGTGCTCCAGATTGATGACCCCATCAACAACAATTCCTGTGTTCTCATAGTGTCCTAGATCTCCTTCCTTACAGATGACATAAATGGCCATGGTGGTGTTTGCCAGGTCTTTCAAGACATCATCTCCTTGGATATCCTATATTTAAATGAAAATAAACTGTTATTAGACATTGTTTTTTTTTTTTTTTGGTAATTGGCTGACGATTTTAAATTGATAAGCAATAAACATAATTTTATTGTGTTTCCCATTATTTGATTACAAAATCCCTTTTTTCCCCTCTTTTTTCATCTCCAACAAAGAGATATCACAAGGAAAGATCTCCCCTGGAAAGATCTCCCCTAAGGAAAAAAAAACATTTTCAGATAATCCACTGACAAACATTGTCTTTAAAGGAATTTTCTTCATCAAAATTAAAATGATGTCATCATTTACTCACCATGTGCCAGAAGTAAATTCCAAGTTTTGAAAACACAAGGGCAGCCAGGATGAATACATTTAAAGTAATGGCCATGCCCAGAGTGACCATGCTTAAGTTTGTGTTAGTGTTTGAGAATTTCTGATTGCCTTGCCTGAATGCCACAATCTTTACACTGATACATTGAGCTGACAAACACAAAATACAGACAAAAAAAACAACGTTGCGAATTAATAGATGGTACAGAGCCAAAAATGAGCATCCAGATCTTAAATGTAAATAAGTTACTCTGTAAGAGCTCACGTGTGGAAAAAAACAAACATATCTATACATTTTTAACATTAGTCAGCATAGCTGTAAAGTCTCTTACCAAAAGCTTAGGATCCACCAAAATGTGCATGTTCTACCTAAGAGAAAGAGAGAACATAGCAAGTGAGCACACAATGTTTATTATTGTTAGTTTGAGATATATTCATATACCACATCATAAAAGCTAGTGAAAAGAGGGAATATCTTTGCAGTAAAGCTGTTTTCTTTAATAATTGCAGAATCCCTGTTGTGAAATTGTTGTGTCACTGAAAAGATAAAAAAAAATCCCAACACTGTATTATGAACTTTACAGATGTAAAAAAAAAAACGTCTAGGTTACGTATGTAACCTCCATTCCCTGATGGAGGGAACGAGACCTCATGTCGAAGAAGCGACACTAGGGGTCTCTCTTGAGTGCCGAAAGATGCCTCTGATCTATGAAAAAAGGCCAATGAGAGTTGGCGAACAGTATTCGCATACCCCGCCTCCGGATACGGATATAAAGGCGAGGGAAATACGCTCGTTCATTCAGGATTTTTCTGAGGAGCCGGGAGTGTTCCGGGCACCTCAGCGGCTCGGCTCAGTGACATGGCCGGGAAGACACAACGTCTCGTTCCCTCCATCAGGGAACGGAGGTTACATACGTAACCGAGACGTTCCCCGTCTGTCGCTCACTTCGACGTCGTGTCGAAGAAGTGACACTAGGGGGTCCACTTCAAAACTAGCCATGCGCTGAGCCGTGTAAGTGTACTGCTGACAGAGAAGCGGGCAGGTATTTCTACGTGCACAAGCGACCAACTATGTTCAGGCTGCACGTACTCTTCCCCAATGCCCCGAAAAAGCGTCAAAATCCTTTTGGTTACCCTAGGGGGGAACAAGGTGACGCTCCCAACTAGGGAACGGGCCAAGCCTGGCTGGGCCTCTTTTCTCTCTATGTTTTCTCGGCATAGATCAAGAGCAGCCGGGGCCCTTACCGCATCGAGGGAAGGGGTCTTACCCAAATTCCTATTCTTTCAGGGGAAAAGACCCTGCGGAGGCCACACCCACCCGAAAGGGGAGGTAGAGGTGGCAAAATACATCACATGGCCTCTTGGGTCACATGTGGGAAGAATCGCGCGGTGGTAGATCCAACCTCGAGGAGGGGGGAGTCACTACAACACGGCGACCGGAGGGCAGCCAAAGACTGCCTAAGGGAGACGCGGGTCAGCTCGTAAGGTGACCGTACCGCGGAAGTACACACAGGAGGAGTCCCGTAGGAGGCCTGATCTGTGGAGCACCTATTCCAGTAGGGGTAGCCTGGGGTACCCGTAGTGGACTGGACCAGCAAGTTCCTCCGCTGAACTGCTGCGGGCCCAAAGGGCTAGGGAGGAATCAACCAGGGACCTAGGTCCTCTGGGAAAGAAGCGCACTGTTTTGCCTTGGCAGAGGGAAACGGCGCTGGAACAAGCAATTCACCTGGTCAGATCGTCGACGTGTACCGTGTTCTACGGGCTCGGACCTGAGAAAACACGGGACGAGACTGACTCAACCCTGAGATTGTAAAATCTCGTAAATGTGTTAGGTGCTGCCCAGCCTGCAGCTCTGCAAATGTCTGCTAGGGAGGTGCCCCTCGCCAGTGCCCATGAGGATGCCACGCTCCTAGTAGAGTGGGCTCGAACCCGTAAGGGGGGTGGCACGGCCTGGGTGTGGTAGGCCAACTGAATGGCATCCACCACCCAGTGAGACAACCTCTGTTTGGAGACAGCGTTCCCTTTCTGCTGTCCTCCAAAGCAGACAAAGAGCTGCTCAGAGCGCCTGAAGCTCTGGGTGCGTTCCAGGTAGGCACGCAAGGCACGTACCGGACACAATAGTGAGAGGGCTGGGTCTGCCTCCTCCCGGGGCAGCGCTTGTAGGTTCACTACCTGATCTCTGAAGGGTGTGGTAGGAACCTTGGGCACATAGCCCGGTCGAGGTCTTAGGATCACATGAGTGTCTGCCAGACCGAACTCCAGGCAAGTGTCGTTAGTAGAGAATGCTTGCAGGTCCCCAACCCTCTTGATGGAGGCGAGCGCGATCAGCAGGGCCGTTTTTAGAGAGAGAGCCCTGAGTCCAGCTGATTCTAGCGGCTCGAAAGGGGATCTCTGAAGACCGGCGAGGACCACCGAGAGATCCCAGGAGGGGAACAGGTTTGGCCGGGAGGGGTTTAACCTCCGGGCGCCTCTTAGGAACCTGACGATTAAGTCATGCTTACCCAGAGACTTGCCATCTACTGGGTCATGGTGAGCTGCGATAGCGGCAACATACACCTTCAAGGTGGACGGGGACAGCCTCCCCTCCAACCTCTCCTGTAGGAACAGGAGCACCGACCTAACTGGCGGGGTATGCGAGCTCATCGGCTTCAAGCTCCAGAGGATAGGCGGACCGGCCCGGAGGTGAGTCGCCGTTACCTCGAGGCTGGACGGAGGTTAACGAGTGTGTCGGGGGGTAGGTGGTCCGAGGGGACATGCCCGGCGGAACCGCACCCGCTGCCCTCCCCAAATCGCCTCCATCGCCAGCCGCATCATCCTCAATACCGTGGGAAGAAGGAGCGATATGGGGGGCGGCTGGAGTGGCGTGCTTTCTATTGAAAGCAAGCCGTGACCGCAACTTTACCATGGTCATGTTCTCGCAGTGAGAACATGAACCATCCACGAACGCTGCCTCGGTGTGATCGGCGCCCAGACACACGAGACAGCGCCTGTGGCCGTCAGAAGCAGAGAGCACTCTACCGCATCCAGGAACTACACAGGGGTTGAATGGCATCTTTATAAAGACGCGCCCTGATAAGGGCGTTCAACACCACTGTGTATTGCTCTTTCTGAGAAATAAACTCTTTATGGAGAAATATTACTCTTTTAAAATGGAACTCTTTTAACTCTGCGCTGTCGAAGCGCCCAGGGGCAAACTGCACGCCGGCAGAGAAGAGAAAAAGCCACTGAAGTGCACCGTAAATCCAACAGCAGCAGAGCGTCAGAGGATCAGAAGCAGGATCAGTTGTGTTACACGCAGCTGACAGCATACACACGACCCTCGGCTCCGAAGAAAATTACTGAATGAACAAGCGTATTTCCCTCGCCTTTATATCCGTATCCGGAGGCGGGGTATGCAAATACTGTTCGCCAACTCTCATTGGCCTTTTTTCATAGATCAGAGGCATCTTTCGGCACTCAAGAGAGACCCCTAGTGTCGCTTGTTCGACACAACGTCGGAGTGAGCGACAGACGGGGACCTCCGTTCCCTGATGGAGGGAACGAGACATTGTGTCGAAGAAGCGACACTAGGGGTCTCTCGAGCGCCGAAAATGCCTCTGATTCATGAAAAAAGGCCAATGAGAAGTTGGCAGACAGTATTTGCATACCCCGCCCCCGGACATACGGGTATAAAGGCGAGGAAATACTATGAGTTTATATACGTTGTGACAAAAATGATTTATGGCCTATGATTTATGACTTAATTGGTGTACATTTGATTGCGATTGATTAAATATTTAATTGATGTAATCATTGAGATGTTTTTCAAAAACAATGATAAAGTAATGGGTGTGGGTCATTTTATTTATTATTATTATTGTTGTAGGGCATTAAAATTGGTTATTATGTTTAAAAAATGTGTTTAAATGATGTGTCTTTTAATGGTTGCAATGCTTGGTGTCAAACTGGGGGTGTTAAGATTTTTAAATTTTTAACAAAGTGGTGAAAAATGTGTTTCTAAAACAGTGGATATTGAATGACATTAGTTAATAAATAGGTTTATTTTACTCAAACACATTAAGGCATTTAATTGTGGCTCTAACAAAATGTATTTAACAAAGCGGTGAAATGTGTTTGTAAACAGAGGATATTGACTGAGCAATCTCATTCAGAAGATCACTTTAGAATAATGAATAAATGGTTGACAAAGTGTTATTTTACCAGAGACTAAAATGTATTTTAAACCTGATGTTTAGATTGTCAAACACAACAAAAATGAATAAATGATTAACAAACTTAATCTTTGGTAGGGTTATTTTTACTAAACACAATATTTCATTTAGCTGTAGCTCTAACAAGATGTCTTAAATTTTAAACAAAATAACATGCATTATAAAATGTATCTTTAGCACAAAGAATCTTACATATTTCTGTTCAAAGTCCTTTCATGAGATCATCCAAAACGATAAGTTGTTTTATGGGGGTTTGTGATGGTCTTGTGTCACGATATTTTGTTTTATGATTCAGACTTTAAGGCGACGATCGGGGGGGGGGGGGGGGGGGGGGTTTGTGATGGTCTTGTGTCGCGATAATTTGTTTTATGATTCAGACTTTAAGGCGACGATCGGAGGGGGGGTTTGTGGTGGTCTTGTGTCACGATAATTTGTTTTATGATTCAGACTTTATGGCGACGATCGGCGGGGGGTTTGTGGTGGTCTTGTGTCGCAATAATTCGTTTTATAATTCAGACTTTAAGGCGATGATCGGCGGGGGGTTTATGGTGGACTTGTGTCGCAATAATTGTTTTATGATTCAGACTTTAAGGCGATGATCCTTCGGACTAATGCTTTGCGGGGTTTGTTAACAAGGTTTCGAAGTGTCATTTTAAATCTCTGATCTCTGAATATTTCACAACAAAAAACGGGGGTTTGGTATATTGACAGTCCTTTTAAATGATTCAGGCATAGATTAAACTATCAAATATACCAATGTTGCTTTATTCAGTTCTAAAAGAGTTTTTAACTAAATATGCATGCAAGAATTAGTTTACTCAGATCTAAAATGTTTTTATTTTATGCCATATTAAAAAACTAATTAGTATTACATGTGTTTTTAAGATTTGGGTACACATCTCCAGTACAAAGCCAAACATTTAAAACAGAATGAGTGCTGTATTGTTAATTTTAACTATGAGATTCTAAAACAAAGACTACGGTTATGCAGCAAAACACACATTCAGTTTAAATATGAACAAACATTTTAATAAAAATAAAGTGTTGTGTTTTGAATTATATTACTAAACATGATAAAGCATTTCACGTAATTTTAGATGTATCTTTAACACGTGTTGTTTTTACTTTTGACAAAGTGAAGAAAATGTGTTTTTTAAACATTAGGTTGTCTAACACATCGCTAGCATTGTCACTTTAAAGATGCTGAACAAAAAACTTAAAAAGGTATTAAACATTTTTATTTCAACAAAGAGCATTTTTAAATGAAATGTCATACATTCATTGTAAAATGTAGCACAAAGAATCTTACATATTCCGCTCAGTCGATACTGAGGTCTTACAGGAAGTCAGAGGTCTGGGATGGGAGGGGGTTCAGATCAACCAAGCGTGTGAAAGGATTAAGAGAAAGCTGTTAAGGTTATTTCACATCAGCATTTATCTTAGGAAGTATGTGTGTTTTTTAAAGTATCATTTAAACAGAAAATGTGTTTAAACTGATAAGTCATTTTGAGTTTGTCACGACACGTAATGTTTATGACATGGTGGAAACAGTATGATTTCCATATTCCCAGCTTTAAACAGAAGATGGAATCTGATAGCTGTGGTGACTTCTTGAGTGTGTATCACAAGACAGCGGAATCGTGTACCAACACTCATGGAAAAATGATTTGGGATTATGTTAAGATCTCGAAGTGTCATTTTAAATCTTTGATCTCTGAATATTTCACAACAAAAATGGTAGTGTATTGCCAGTCCTTTGAAATTATTTAAGTGTAGATTAAACTAACAAATGTAGCTTTATTCAGTTTTTATAAAAGAGTTTTTAACTAAATATGCATCCAAGAATTAGTTTACTCAGATCTAAAATGTTTTTATTTTAAGCCAAATTAAAAAACTAATTAGTATTACATGTGTTTTTAAGATTTGAGTACACATCTCCAGTACAAAGCCAAACATTTAAAACAGAATGAGTGCTGTATTTTTTGTGCAAACATCACAGTTGAGACATACACGTTTGTGTCGAGTGTATTTTTTGTGCAAACGTCACAGTTGAGACATACACGTTTGTGTCGAGTGTATTTTTTGTGTCCAAATACACAATAATACATTTAAATGCTAATTTAGGTGCATCTTTAGCACAAAGAACCTTACATTTTGTATCTTTCTAAATCGATGAGTAAAGGGTGTGCTGCAAATTAAATCCACATTCACTAGGCAACAAATTATTTTAGTAAACAGGGTATGTTGCAAAAACGCAATAATGTTTTTTATAGAATTCTGACTGTATCTTTAATACAAAGTTTGTACCATTTTAAATTTTAACTATGAGATTCTAAAACAAAGGCTACTGTTGTGCTACAAAACACACATTCAGTTTAAATACGACACAAACATTTTAACAAAAATATAGTTTGTGTTTTGAATTATATTACTAAACATGATGAAGCATTTCACGTAATTTTAGATGTATCTTTAACACGTGTTGTCTTGCATTTTTACTTTTGACAAAGAGAAGAAACTGTGTTTTAAACATTACGGCGTCTAACACATCTCTAGCATTTGTGTCACTTTAAAGATGATGAACAAAAACTTTTACATAAAAGCTATTTAACATTTTTATTTCAACAAAGAGAATTTTAAATGAAATAGCATACGTTCATTGTAAAATGTAACACAGAGAATCTTACATAACAAAAATGCTCACGCAGCAACACATCTTAATCTGCGTTCGACATCTAGATTGGTTCGCAGCGGTAGACCTGAAGGACACATACTTCCACATCTCAATTTTGCCTCGACACCGACCCTTTCTGCGGTTCGCCTTCGATGATCAGGCATATCAGTACAAGTCCTCCCCTTCGGCATGTCTCTGTCCCATCGCATCTTCACGAAAGTCGCAGAGGCAGCTCTTGCCCCGCTCCGAGAAGCCGGCATCCGCATACTCAATTACCTCGACGACGGGCTCATTCTGGCCCACTCACGAGAGTTACTATGCACTCACAGAGACCAGGTGCTCAGGCACCTCAGCCATTTGGAACTTCAGGTCAACTGGGAAAAGTGGAAGCTTACTCCAGTTCAGAGCATCTCTTTCTCATCACATTCTCAGCATGGAGTTTGACTCAGTCTCAATGTTAGCACGTCTCCTCAACGAGTGTGCGCAGTCAGTGTTGAGGTGCCTCGGCACTTTCAGGCCGGGCACAACGGTCCCCTTAAAACTTTCCCAGAGGCTCCTGGGGCATATGGCATCCTCCGCGGCAGATGCGCCGCTGGGGTTGATGCATATGAGACCGCTTCAGCACTGGCTTCAGACTCGAGTCCCAAGACAAGCATGGTGCCGCGGCAAGCACCGTGTTACAGACCTCTGTTTTCTACGGGCAGGAGTACCCTCGCAGCAGGTGTCCTGACGCATCTCCATCATGACCGACGCCTCCAGATTGGGTTAGGGCGCCATGTGCAATGGGCACACAGTAACAGGCCGTTGGAAAGGAGGCCTCACTGCACTGGCACATCAACTGCCTGGAGTTGTTGACTCTTTTCTTTGCCCTGCGGAAGTTTCTCATGTTAGTTCGAGACAACCATATCCTGATCAGGTCAGACAGCACCACTGCAGTGGCGTACATAAATCGCCAAGGCAGTGTACGCTCCCGCCACATGTCACGTCACGCCCGTCATCTCCTCCTTTGGAGCCAGCAGCGACGCAAGTCGCTGCGCACCACTCAAATCCCCGGCAACCTCAATGTGATAGCGGACGCGCTATCATAACAACGCTTGCTCCACGAAGAGTGCAGGTTTCACCCCCAGCCGGTACAACTGATTTGGGAATGGTTCGGCAAGGCCCAGATAGACCTGTTTGCCTCCCAAGAGACCTCCCACTGCCCGCTCTGGTATGCCCAAACAGAGGCTCCCCTCGGGGCAGACGCACTGGCACACAGCTGATCTGCGGGGCTGCGACATTTCCCCCAGTGAGCCTTCTTTCACATGTGCTTTTCAATGTCAGGGAAGACGAGTAACAAGTCACCCTTGTGGCTCCTTATTGGGCCACCCGGGCCTGGTCCTCGGACCTCATATTCCTCGCAGGGTTGAGTCAGTCTCAGGGTTGAGTCAGTCTCGTCCAGTGTTTTATCAGGTCCGAGCCAGTAGAACTCGTTACACGGTCTGACGGTCTGACCGGGTGAATCGCTTGCGTCCAGCACCCTTTCCCTCTGCCAAGGTAAAACAGTGCACCTTCTTTCCCAGAAGACCCCTTTAGGTCTCTGGTTGATTCCTCCCTAGCCCTCTTGGGTCCACAGTTCAGCGGAGTAACTTGCCGACCCAGTCCACTACGGGTACCCCAGGCTACCCCTTCTGGAATAGGTGCTCCACAGGTCAGGCCTCCTATGCGGACTCCACCTGTGTGTACTTCCGCGGTACGGTCACCTTACGAGCTGACCCGCGTCTCCCTTAGGCAGTCCATCGCTGCCCTCCGGTCACTGTGTTGTAGCAACTCCCACCACCACGAGGTTGGTTCTACCACCGCGCCATTCTTTCCCACATGTGACCGAAGAGCCCATGTGATGTATTTTTGCCACCTTTACCTCCCCTTTCGGGCAGGTGTGGCCTCCGCAGGGTCTTTCCCCCCTGAAAGAATAGGAATCCCACAATGCGGTAAGGGCCCCAGCTGCTCTAGCTCTATGCCGAGAAACATAGAGAGAAAAGAGGCCCAGCCAAGCTTGGCCCGTTCCCTAGTTGCAAGTGTTGCCTTGTTCCCCTCTAGGGTAACCAAAAGGATTCCCAAGGCGGATTCCCGAGGCGGGTTTGTGACTGAGGAGGAGGGTTGGTAGAGGCGTCCTCTGGACTCGTCCGAACCGGCCAGCCGGGGAACAGTCGTGGGGCTGAGGGCGGAGGGTCTGCGTCCAGCATGCCAGAACTGTTGAGGTGTGGCGGCAGAGTGCTGTGAGAACAGCATTTGCGGGCCAGGTGACCCCGAGACAAAGGAAATAGCTCTGTTATTGAGAATGTGGGTACCACAACCCCGAGTGGGGGGTGCGGCAAATGAAATGAATTCAAAAAAGGATTCTCCTCCCGGCCCTCCACCGGGGAATGGAGTGGTCTGCTTATCAGCTCCAGAGCTAACGTCTTGGTCCCTGGGTCATCCGTCTCAGGAACGCCTGGGAGCCTTCTGGGTCCTCGAGGGGGTCCTTGCGACGGGGGGTGTCTGCTTCCTGCAGGGTGCTCGACATGTGGGCTGAGAGCTGGGCCCAGGTTGAGGTGGAGCAGCCTGGTGTTTCTTCGCAGGGGGACACCCTTGGCGAGCAGACGGGGCATGGCCCATGGCGGCAGGCTTGTGGCAGGGCAGGATGTGAGAGATCGCCTCCATCTGTTTCTTCACCACAGAGAACTGCTGGGTAAAGTCCTCGATGGTGCCGCCGAAAAGTCCGAACTAGAGACAGGGGCGTTGAGAAAGCAAGTCTTGTCGGTTTCACGCATCTCGACCAATTTCAGCCATTGATGACGTTCCTGGACCACGAGCGTTGCCATTGCCTGCCCGAGTGACTGCGCTGTGACCTTCATGGCCATGAGGGCGAGGTCGGTCACTGAGCGCAGTTCCTGCAGCACATCGGGATCAGGGATACCCACGTCCAGATCTTTAAGCGCCTCGGCCTGGTGGACTTGTAGGAGGGCCATGGCGTGCAGGGTGGAAGCAGCGTGTCCGGCGGCGCTGTAGGCCTTAGCAGTCAGTGTAGTTGTCGTCCTACAGGTCTTGGAGGGGAGCACAAGGTGACCCTGCCAGGTGGTCGGGTTTCCGGGGCACAGGTGGAGCGCAACAGCCCTATTCACCTGGGGAATCGCCGTGTACCCGTGGGCTGCTCCGCCATCAAGGGTAGCGAGAGCGGATGAGCAGGTGGCATGATGAGTGGAGAGCGGCGCCCTCCATGGAGACGTCAGCTCATCATGCACTTCCGGGAAAAATAGGACCGGGATTGTGCACGGCTGTGAGCGGCGCGGTGTTCCCAGGAACCAATCATCCAGCCACGATGGCTGTGGGGAGGACAGAGGGTTCCAGTCCAGCCCCATGCTAGCGGAGGCCCAGGCAAGCATATCGGACATCTGCACGTCCGACTCAGCCTGGGCGCGCTGGCAAGAAGGCGGATGCCCAGGGGAGTCGTCTGTGTCAGACGCCGCGCTCTCCGATGCAGCGGCAAGCTCATCCACTTCTAGCTCTAGAGGATAGGCAGGCTGGCCGTGAGGTGAGCCGCTGTTGCCTCGAATACGGACGGGAGTCAACGAGCGTGCCGGGGGGGCAAGTGGTCCGAGGGGGCATACCCAGCGGAGCTGCACCCGCTGCCTTTTCCAGATCGCCTCCAGTGCCAACGGCATTGTCCTCAATCCTGTGGGAAGAAGGACCAATGCGGGGGGCAGCTGGAGTGGCGTGCTTTCTGTTGAAAGCGAGCCGCGTCCGCAACGCTGACATGGTGTGATCGCAACCTAGACACACGAGACAATACCTGTGGCCGTCTGAAGCGGAGAGCACTCTACAGCATCCAGGAACTACACAGGGGTGGAATGGCATCTTTATAAAGACGCGTCCTGAAAAGGACATTCAACGCCGCTGTGTATTGCTCTTTTAGATCCAATAGCAAGCAAAGCGTCAGAGGAACAGGAACAGGTGTGTAACTCGCAGCTGACTGCTGACACGATCAAGGCGCCGAAGAAAATTTCTGAATGAACTCATAGTATTTCCTCGCCTTTATATCCGTACGTCCGGGGGCGGGGTATGCAAATACTGTCTGCCAACTTCTCATTGGCCTTTTTTCATGCATCAGAGGCATATTCGGCGCTCAAGAGAGACCCCTAGAGTCACTTCTTCGACACAACATCGAAGTGAGCGACAGACTGTGTAAATTCGCCATATAGTTAAAAAAAATTACAGTGCGCGCGTGCACACACGTTGACTGACAAAGTACAGAACTGCATACTGCAGGATCATGCATACTCGCAACACGAGTCTTAAAAGTTCTCAAAACATTCAAACATTAACATTTGTCTTAATGTACTAGAATACGAGCAACTTCACATGCAATGTTCGCTTCTGCAAAAAACATAGCCTACAATGTGAATGCTTTGACGTTTAACTAATTATAGAATGCGTAGACTGCATCAACAGACCGTTTCCTGTAATGAATGGTACTGCATAATATGACATATATCTTACTTACCGTGCAAATCGATGGAATAATAAAACTCCGGGACTCGAGGTAAAATGTCTTCCATTCGCACGGCGTGGTACTGGAAATTCCCCTCTGGCGCCAAGGAAACTGCGCATGTGTCATATGTGTCACGCAGCCGCAGAGGGAACCTAAAATTAAACCATATTATTTTTTTCTAACTGACTTTAATTAATTCACATAGCTTGGTTCAAAACACATGTGATATGTATATAAACTAATTATAAATTTTATTAAAATCAAAAACAAAATGTAAATTAATGAAATGAGAAAAATGTAATAATGTTGAATTTAATTAGGGCCAAAGTATTTTTTTGTGCTTGGGTAAGAAAAGAAACCGAGCACGACATTACACTACCACTTAATTGTGTCACTGCGGAACTGAACATAACTAAATTTGTGTAAGAAGACACTTCTTTTCTGACTCCCTTAGTACTGGTGTGGGCTGTTTTAGTGTGTCTCCTCAGTAACCTAGCACAGCTACATGTTCTAGTATAAGGTTTGATTTTGGTGATTCACCCATGTCGAAGGATCTGAAGAATTCGTTTGTGACAAAGCTAAATGCTAAATAGTGGTAGTCAAGAGTCAAGATGGGGATGTCACATTATGTGTGATGACTATCGCAAGCTGAATTAACTGACCATCAAGGATGCTAACATGTTGCCCAATGTAGAGGAGGTGTTTTCCACTCTTTCTGGTTTCAAATGGTTCTTGGTAATGGACCTGAAATTAGGTTATCACTAAACTGAAAGTGAGGAATTTGTGATTTTGTGTGCCCCTAAGGTTTTTTGAATTTTGCAGGATGATAAGCACATTTCAGCACCTCATGGAAAAGTGCATGGGCAACTTACATTTGAAGGAGGTGTTTGAAAGATCTTCGTTCATACTTGGGGTTTTCTGGCAATTACAGACAGTTCGTCAAGGATTGTTAAAAGACAAGCAATTGAATAGCCTTACAGTGGGGTATCCGCAATTCCAACTTAAGATCAAAAAGCTACCACATTGGCAAAGTATCATTGGGACAATTTTCTTAATAGTAATAGTATTTGACTAACTGGGCCCAGGTCAGGAAGCAGACAAACTGGCTAATACAAACATCTGATAGCTGCCTTGAGACGTCACATAAACTACAACACATAGAGACTGTATCACCTAGATATCACAAAGAAACTGTGTATGTTCCCCAAACTACCAAACACAAGCCCCTCACTAAATCATGTAGAAATATTTTTATTATGGTAAAACTTGAAAAAAATAAATAGAAGATAAACATCTTATGAAGGTATGGCTACTAAACATTAGATCTCTTTCAACCAAAGCACTAATTGTAAATAAAATGATTACAGATTAGTTTGGATGCACACTGTTTGACCGAAACCTGACTTAAACTGGATGAATATATTCGTTTAAATGAATCCACTCCCCCACGTTATTATTATAAAGCCTCACCTGAATGGTCGAGGTGTTGCTGCAATTTACAGTAAAGTTTTTGGTGTTACTCAGATTGATATAAGTTTAAGTCTTTAGAACTAATAATGCTTAGTGTGACACCGTCAGATACAATTAAAAAAATCTCTGTCATCTTTTGCACTTGCTACAGTATATAGATAACCTGGGCCGTATTCTGATTTCCTTGGTGAATTTGCACATTTTCTACCTGATCTAGTAGTTACTGTGGATAGAGCTTTAATTGTTGGTGACTTCAACATTCACTTAGATCAGAGGTGCCCAAACTTTATCCTATGAAGGGCTAAAACTAAATCTTGATTGAGGGCCGTGGGCCAAAAGAAAACTTTGTATTGTAACAAACTCAGGGCCTGTAATATATTGCATTGTTACTGAAACAACATTTTTTTTCTCATTCACGTTTCCAAATATTTTGGATTAACTTAGCCTACAAAACAAATGCACAGACACAGTAGATGTAGATGACAGCATTTCTCCAGATTTGGAATGAGGATCATATAAAAAAAACTTCAAGACAATTGAATGAAACAATGAATATTAATCAGAGATATGAAGTGGTTAATGTTCTGTAAAATTATTATTGCATCGTTTTATTGAATATCAAGGCTATTTAACACATCAAGATACTATTTTTGTTAATATTATTATTAACTGCATTGTATAATTAGATAATTTTAGCGCATGAGCATTGACTCGATGAACTGATGCGGACCATGAGAAACAGAGTGCCCGTCCGTGCACGTTTATGGTGCGTGCATCTGTCATTGACTCAGCACCATCTGCACAATGGATGGCATGAAACAAATAATGTTCAGTGAAAATTCAAATAAGGAATGCGTTGAATATATTAATTTAGAACTATGTCAAATTGTAGGGGAATTTTTTTCCCAGAGCCTCCATTAATTTCCGACCCTGGATGGAACAAGAGATGGAGATGAGAGATGTGAAGTGTCTCTCTTCATAATGCATCTGGTACATTACACAAAGTATTTTTGCTATTTCTGCCTTTCTTGCAAATGTGCTAAAAAAAATTTGGCTCTGCAAACTGTTTTATATTAAAATATTTAAGTTGCCCTTGTTCCCCTCCTTTATAATTTCAATATACAAAAAAAAAAAAAAAAAAAAAACAGTACTCTGAAATCTGCTGAACTAATGCTATGAAAAGCTGCATCAATAGCATTTTTTTCCCACTCTTGTCATACTTCAAGTTGGGCCAAATCAAAGGTCATATGCCCTAGTTTGGGCATCTCTGACTTAGATAATGGAAATGACACATTGGGATTAGCGTTTATCAATATTCTAAACTCTCTTGGATTCAGACAAAATGTGACAGGACCAACTCATCACCATAATCATACGCTAGATTTAATTCCGTCATTTGGAGTTGATATTTTGTTACTATAGAAATTCTGCTGCAGAGCGATGACATCTCAGATCATTACCTCCTCTCTTATATGCTGTGATCATCTAATGTTACTCAAGATACACCATGCTATCATTCACTATTATTTCGACCATTAAAGATAGCTTCACTCATAATCTTTCAGTTCCCTTTACAAAAAGCTTCACTTTGATGCTGCGCTGCTAAGCGCTATGGGGAAACAATCTTATTGTGAGCTGCTCTGAACATGTGTGTAACACGTCAATGAAATTGACTGGAATTTATAGCCTCGGTTGGTGAGATCATTGGACGCACCTGAGACCAGGCTATAAATAGGAGGCGTCACCAGAGTGTCGTCAGACATTTTTCTTCAGAGCTTTCTCTCTGTGTGTTTTCACAAAACTCTTGCTAGAAAATTTTTTAAAAAAATCTTAAGTCTTTCCTTCTTTCTCTCTTTCGGAAAAGCACGGCAAACAATGCGTGTTTCCTTGTCAGCGTTCTATGTCTGACAGGGACACGCATCAATTTTGCTTTGTTTGCTTGGGGGAAGAGCACGCTACTATCGCGTTGGAACAGGGCGGGTGCGCGCATTGCGACCTACTTTCGGTCGGGATGCTTCGCGCTCGCCTTGCTTACTTCCGAGAGCCGGCACCCACACTTCATTCGTGGGGCTCTCGCATGGATCTGGCTGAGGAGCGAGAGACGGGTTCGCCCCTTTCGCTCGCTCTCTCCCCAGATCCTGCTGGTCCCTCGCATGATCCTGAAGCGTGCTTCGGCGCCTCTTCAGTTCACGAGGGGGACCTCCATTCCCTTGGGTCAGATTTAGAGTTAACCGCATCTGAGCGCTCCAATCGCGATTCGAAATCTTCGGAGGAGCTGCTCGATGTGATTACTCGCGCGGTGGCCAGGCTTCAAATAGACTGGCCACGTGACCAAGTTCCCCCCAAGCGCTCTAAGTTAGAGGACAGATTTCTGTCTGGTGACCAAGGGAAGGGAACACCTCATCAGTCCCTTCCCTTCTTTGATGATCTCCATGACGAGCTTTCTCGTTCTTGGAATAAGCATTATACCTCGCGCATTCACGTGCCCTCGACGTCAATATATTCGACTATCGTGGGCGCTGAGGCGCGAGGGTATTTAAAGATGCCACCGGTCGAAGAGACACTTGCGGGTTATCTCTCGCCGGGTTCGGCATCATCACTTAATAAATCTGCTCTCCCTTCTAAGCCATGCAGGGTAACCTCCATGCTGGTCGGGAGAGCATATCAAGCGGCTGGTCAGGCTGGTGCTGCGCTGCACACCATGGCTGTCTTGCAGGCATACCAGGCTGACCTGCTAAAAGATTTGAGTGCTGGAAGAAGTCTCGACGACGAAGCTTTCTCTGAACTTCGTCAAGCTACTGATTTGTCTCTCCGTGCCACCAAGCAGTCAGCCCGTGCTATTGGCCGGTCTATGTCCGCTTTGGTTAGCACTGAGAGGCACTTATGGCTGAATCTATCCGGCATCAAGGATAAGGACAGGGTTTTCCTTCTTGATGCCCCAGTTTCGCCTTCTGGTCTCTTTGGAGACGCCATGAACACGGTTATCTCCAGATTCCAGGAGGCAAAAAGCCATGAGGAAGCCTTTGGAAAATTCCTTCCTCGTCGCACTCAGGGGGCGAGGCCGTCGGTCACCCAGTCTCGCCCTGATTCTGTGAGGAGGGAGATTCAGAAGCAGAGCGTGGCAAGTCGTGCTCCCCCTCGCAAGGATTGGGGACAGGCTCGTCGCCCTCAGCAACCTCCCAAACAAGACCTCAAGGCTGGTATCTCCAAGAGAAAGAAGCCCTGACGTCCTTGTATCCAACCCTGTGAGGGTAGTTCCCTTCGGGACGGGGCGCGTGTATCATTCACTTCGGCCCTCCCGATACCCTCACGAAACCTCTTCACTCCCGCCACCCTTGGTGTTTCGGGTGACAGGGGTTTCCAACAAAATGTTGAATGTACCGTCGCTCCCTGCCATATTCCAGGACACGGAACATTCTACACCCCCTCGACAGGAAGTCTTGAAATTAGTTCCCATCTCAGAGAACCTGGCAGCGTGGAAACTTCTGCCAGGTATTTCTATGTGGGTTCTAAAAACAGTAGAAAAAGGCTACAGAATTCAGTTCGCTTGCCGCCCTCCGAGCTTCAACGGCGTGGTTTCCACTACCGTAAGCCAGGAACAGGCATGTCTACTTCAGGTAGAACTGCAAAATCTCTTGGAGAAAGGGGCCATAGAACATGTTCCCCTTCCAGAGAAAAAGTCTGGCTATTACAGCAGATACTTCCTGGTCCCCAAGAAAGGGGGGGGGGTTGCGTCCCATCTTAGATCTTCGTGCCTTGAACCGCTCGGTCAAGACGCTCAGGTTCAAGATGCTAACAGTCAGGTCCGTCGTGTCTCAGTTCCAACGTTTTGATTGGCTGGTCACGATCGACCTCATGGACGCATACTTTCATATTGGAATTCTGCCACAGCACAGGAAGTTCCTGAGGTTCGCTTTCGGGGACGAAGCCTTCCAGTATCGGGTCCTTCCATTCGGCCTAGCCCTATCACCCCGCACATTCACGAAATGCATGGATGCAGCACTGGCTCCGTTGCGACTCCAGGGCATCCACATTCTGAATTATCTAGACGACTGGCTGATCCTAGCCCAGTCTCAAGAACTGGCAGTTCAGCACAGGGATATCGTCTTGGCTCATCTAGGTTCTCTGGGTCTGAGACTCAACGCCAAAAAGAGCGTTCTTTCCCCGACCCAGAAAATTTCCTATCTGGGGGTTATATGGAATTTGGTCACGATGCAGGCACAGTTGTCTCCCGCTCGTGTCATCTCCATTCAGAACTCCCTGGGCATTCTCAGGCTAGGTCAAGGTTGCACTGTTCTTCAGTTCCAACGAATATTAGGTCTCATGGCGTCTGCGTCCATGGTGATTCCTTTGGGCCTTCTCCATATGAGACCGTTTCAGCTGTGGCTAAAAGCCAGGGGGTTTCATCCAAGGGCCAGTCCCCTCAGGCGAATAAGGGTTACGCGCCGAGTGCTTCGTTCCCTCTCTATGTGGTTCAGACCCCGGTTCCTCACCTTGGGTCCCACTCTTGGTGCGTTGTGTCGTCGCAGGATGCTTACGACAGACGCCTCCCTGACGGGTTGGGGTGCGGTCTTAAGTGGTCGTCCAGCCCAAGGGGAATGGGAGAGTCATCAACTCGATTGGCACATAAACCGCCTCGAGCTGATGGCAGTATTTCTGGCCCTGAAATACTTTCTCCAACATCTGAGAGGCTGCCATGTCCTTGTGCGGGTGGACAACACAGCAGCAGTCTCCTACATAAATCATCAAGGAGGCCTACGTTCTCGCCACCTCAATTTGCTGGCACGTCGGATTCTCCTTTGGGCCCAGGGCAAGTTACTGTCACTCAGGGCAGTCTATATCCCTGGACGCCTGAATGTGGGAGCAGATTTTCTGTCCAGACAAATCTTACCATCGGGCGAGTGGAAACTCCATCCCGAGGTAGTACAACAGATTTGGGAGAGATTTTACAGAGCTGAAGTGGACCTCTTCGCCTCTCAAGAGACTGCGCAATGTCCCCTCTACTTCTCTCTGAGTCACCCAGCCCCCCTGGGTCTGGACGCGATGGCGCATACATGGCCCAGAATGCGACTGTATGCGTTCCCTCCGGTTTCTCTGCTCCCGGGAGTCCTGGCCAGAGTTCGCCAGCAAGGGTCTTGCCTCTTATTGATAGCGCCTCGCTGGCCGAACAGGGTTTGGTTCTCAGAGATGATGTCTCTCCTAGACGGCTCGCCCTGGGCGATTCCGGACAGGAGGGACCTTCTGTCTCAAGCACAGGGGACAATATTTCATCCCCGGCCCGAATTGTGGAAACTTCACGTTTGGCCCCTGAAGGGTACCAACTGAGGGACTGTCGCTGTCGCTTGGGGTTATTGAAACCATTCTTAGTGCTAGGGCTCCCTCCACCAGAAGAATTTACACCAATAAATGGGGTGTCTTCGAAAGGTGGTGCAGTTCACATGATGCAGATCCAGTTAACTGCCAAATTGTTTCAGTTCTGGAGTTTCTGCAAGAAAAACTGTCAGCAGGCATATGCCCCGCTACTCTCAGGGTTTATGTGGCCGCCATTTCGGCTTGCCACGCCTTGATTGACGGGGTGCCTTTAGGGAGACATCCTCTACTCGCCCGCTTCATTCGTGGAGCCAGGCGACTGAGGCCTCCCGTTAGGGCCAGAACTCCTTTGTGGGACTTAACAATAGTCCTGGAGGCTCTGGTCGAGACCCCCTTTGAACCTCTGGAGTCAGCATCTGACAGACTTCTGACTCTCAAGATGGTCTTCCTTATGGCTATTACCTCTCTTAAGAGGATTGGGGATCTACAGGCTCTGTCTATTCTGCCGACCTGCTTAGAATTTGCCCCCGGTATGGCCAAAGCAATTTTGCATCCTCACCCTGATTACCTTCCTAAAGTTCCTTTTTCGACAATACATCCTGTCACTTTAGAAGCCTTCTGCTCCCCGCCGTTTTTAACGCCGGAACAGGAAAGACTTCACGGACTCTGCCCAGTCCGTGCCCTTCAGATTTATGTCCACCGCACAAGCCAGTGGCGTAAATCAGGGCAATTGTTTGTTTGCTATGGGGGCCGCAACAGGGGGGCGGCCGCTACTAAGCAGACTATGTCACATTGGGTGAGGGATGCTATTGCCCTGGCCTATGAGGTGCGCGGTCAAGCTTCGCCAGTAGGTGTCAGGGCTCACTCCACCAGAGGGGTCGCTTCCTCTAAAGCCTTGGCTAGAGGGGTCCCTCTGCAGCAAGTTTGTGATGCGGCAGGTTGGTCCTCTCCGCACACATTCATTAAATTCTATAGTTTGGATGTTCATGCTACTCCGGGCTCTTACGTCCTTGAGTCGACATCTCGAACTCATGCAGGAACAGGTTTGTGACGTGGCGGGCTGGTCCTCTCCACGCACATTCTACAATTTCTACATGGGCTGGGATGTTTTGCTACCCCGGACTATGTCCTTGGGTCGACATCCCAGGCTCATGCCAAATCCAAGTTCATGGTACGAACTTTTGAGTTAGAGCCTTTGGATCGGCTTCTCAAACTCATCTTTTGACTTTGTGGGCTAGATGCTCCGCTACTCCGGACTCTTATGTCCTTGAGTCGACATCTCAAGCTCATGTCTAAACCAGGTTTGTGATACGGCAGGCTAGTCCTTTCCGCACACACTCTTCGGATTTTATGGTGTTAGATGTTCTGCTACTCCGGGCTTATGTCCTTGAGTCGACATCTTAAGCTCATGTCTGGAACCTCTCGCGTTCTGTGAAAACACTTCACAACGATCAGGGGTCCGGACAGCCCCAGTGCGGCGGCGTGGGCATTTCGTTCCCCATAGCGCTTAGCAGCGCAGCATCAAAGTGAAGCTTTTTGTAAAGGGAACGTCTCGGGTTACTTGTGTAACCCTTGTTCCCTGAAAAAAGCGGAACGAGATGCTGCGCTTCTTTTGCCGCACTGGGACGTCCCAGGACCGCTCTTCAGAAAAATAATCTGACGACACTCTGGTGACGCCTCCTATTTATAGCCTGGTCTCAGGTGCGTCCAATGATCTCACCAACCGAGGCTATAAATTCCAGTCAATTTCATTGACGTGTTACACACATGTTCAGAGCAGCTCACAATAAGATTGTTTCCCCATAGCGCTTAGCAGTGCAGCATCTCGTTCCGCTTTTTTCAGGGAACAAGGGTTACACAAGTAACCCGAGACGATTTATCTCATATACTCAGTAAGCCAAAAAGTCTAGGTTAGCATAATTTAGCAAACTCATATTCTTAGATGTTTATTCAGTAGTGTGTCAAAATTGGAATAAAGTATAGACTGAACCAGATCTTCCACAATAGTACATTAGTAATGACTTCATGAATCACTTTACTGATTAAACTGTCTGTCACAGTACCACAGAAAACAGTATCTCATAACTTTCCTTACTGTAACTTCAGTCCTTCACTGTCATAGGTCAATATGAGCTAACAAAACATATCAAAACATAAAAAGCCAAAACATGTATGTTAGATCAAATAACAACTAAGATCTTAAAAGTGATATTCCCTGTTCTCACAGAACCTCTTCTTAATATTATTAAATCCCCGCTATCCTTAAGACATGCCCAAAGAAACATTAAAATGTCAGTTATCACATCCTTTATTAAAAAGCCACAGCTTGATCCTGGAAAATTGGCTAATTATAGAACAATTTAGAACCAAATTTCAAATGCTAGAAAAGCTAGTGTCCTCCCAACTATATTCATTTCTACAGAAAAATATATGCACAATTTCAGTCAGGATTTAGGCCTCATCAAAATACAGACTGCACTTACCAGAGTTACAAATGACTTGCTCTTCTATTTCTCTTCTAGTGCTTTTAGATCTTAGTGCTGCCTTCGACACCATAGATTATGACATTCTCTTGAATAGGTTTGAGAATTATGTTGGCATTTATGGACTTGCATTAGCATGGTTTAGGTCCTATTTTGCAGACATTGTCTGTGTAAATGAGGAATTGGCAAATTGGCAAAGTGCCACAGGGATCAGTTTTTGGGCCTCTGCTTTTCTCCTTCCCCTGAGAGATATTATCAGGAATCATGGAATAGGTTTCCACTGTCATCTTTAAGATAACCAATTTATATTTCTTCAAAACCCCATGAAATTTCACAATTCTCAAAATTTGTGAATCAATGAATGAAATCTAAGATTGAATGGCCAGAAATGTCCTTCTACTCAATTCCGACAAAACAGAGGTACTAATTATTGGACAAAAAAACACTTAAAATAAGATAAATTTGACTCTCAATGGATACAACGTCTTCTGCAGCAAAGAACGTAGGTGTTATTTTTTATACCAATCTGTCCTTTATAAATATTGCTAAGTTACGACACATGTTGTTTGTAGCTGAGGAAGAAAATTCATGCATTCATGACCTCAAGACTAGATTACTGTAATGCATTACTGGTAGGATGTCCTGCAAGTTCAATTAATACATTTCAATTGGTTCAAAATGCATCCACCATAGTGGTGACTAGAACCAAGAAATTTGATCATATTAGCCTCATTTTATCATCGTTACATTGGCTACCTGTTAAATTTCATATTAATTTTTAAATTCTGTTAACTACATACAAAACTTTGAATGGTCTAGCTCCGCAGTACTTAAGTGACCTTTTACTATGCTATATTCCATCACGTTCATTACAATCGCAACATTCAGGCCTGTTAATAGTTCCTAAAATATAAAAATCCATAAAAGGAGGTTGATAATTTTCCAATTACCAATTTCCTAAACTACAGAATAGTCTCCCTAACATTGTTGGGAATGCAGACACACTCACTCAGTTTAAGTCTAGACTAAAGACTCATCTATTTAGCCAGGCATAAACCTAATTTATCAATCAACTCACAATTAGGTTGCTTTAGTTAGGTCTGCCAGAACCAGAAACATTTATCATGCTCTATAACTCAGTAACAAATGTTATGGCATTTACACTAATATTATTCTATTTGTTTCCTTGTATAAACTTTGGGATTCATATCCCGAGATTCATACCAGAGCTGGCCAGGTCCGGTTCCATTTCTACTTGTTGTCGGACTCCACTGCTATGTGTCTTTGAGTGATGATGACTAAAAGCAGCCCCTGCCAGCCATACATCACTTCAGTATATTACGATGGACTTTAGGGGATGAACTGATGCCAACTCCAACCATAAGACATGGGATACTTCATATGCCACTGCCTGAACCTTGGAATTAGGATAGACCTCACTGAAATGACCTGCTGAGTGAACTGCATTGCCCCTCACTGATCTCTGCTTGCATCACCTTGGTCTAATGATGGACTATATTCTTAAAATGGAATACATAGACTTTCAATTATTTGCCAATAAAAGCCTTTACCGGCCAACTAACAATTGACAATGCATCAATGTGAACTCCTGCAGTTAATCCAGGATGGATTTCAAAGATATTAGACATTAATCTTACAGTTCATACAAAATATTTGTATAAACACTGGACCTTAATGCTTACTTAGTTTACAAATTTTAAACCATGACTTGCACTGCACATAAATAACTAATATTGGCATTATATTAATGCTGTTAGCCAGAGGGGAACTGGCCCCCCACAGTGAGCCTGGTTTCTCCCAAGGTTATTGTTCTCTATTATCCAACATCTTAATGAGTTTTGTGTTCATTGTACGTTCACCTTCGGCTTGCTCACTGGAGTTCTAAATACAATTATGATTTAATTTGATTTATTTTTTTACACAATTTACAATCATATTTAATCAAACTACACAATGATAACTAATACTTTATAGATTATACAGTTTTCATGTTCTGTTAATTCATGTTTTTCTGTAAAGCTGCTTTGAAACTATGTGTGTTATGAAAAGCGCTATACAAATAAAATTGACTGGGCTTGACTTCTTGTCAATTATGGCATTCCCGAGTGCCTACACTGCGATCAGTGGCAGGATTTTGAGCCCAACACCATAAAAGTGCTTTGACTGGTATCAGAAAAGTCCATATCACCCAAGAGATAATCCAGGTAAGCGTTTTAACCTTAATTTAACATCCTGGATACTCAACAAAACACATTGGCTATATTTAAATTTTTGTCCACTCTTGAAGTGGGGGATTGTGACTTGATCTGAAATATTCAGTTGACCAGTAAACATCGAACCCTACATAGGGATTTGTTGCTTCCCTGTGGTTAACTCTCTGAAGTGGAATTAGAAGTTTATAATCCAAAGTCTGTGCATAGGCCTAGAACCAGACGAGGGCTAGGACGACGCGTCAAAGTCATCGATGACGTCGACGCGAAAATACGTAGACGCAAAATATTTGCGTCGATTCGTCAGACCCAAAACAAAGATGGCGGTGCCGGAGAGTATTAACAACATGAGTGGAAGGTGGCACGCACTCGTTCCTCTAAAGTATGGGAATTCTTTCATTTAAAAGGAAACAATTCCGTGATATGTCGTCTTTGCAAAATGGAGATGGCCTTCCATTCTAGCATCACAGCAATGCACCAGCACCTGAAGAGGCGCCACCCGGGAGCAGCTGCAGATGACAGAGCACCAGGCCCACATTAATGCACGGGCTTACTGGGGCTGAAGCCCCAGGGCCTATGAAGACAAGGGGCCTATCATAAGCCAATAAAAAAAAATCACATTGTTTTGTAGTTTGTCGAATTTTCTGTCAATCACTTGATATTCATGTTTTTGGCTGCTGATTGATCCAATTTACAAGTGACCCACGTGGGAAGCATGATATGACAGCCTATCAGAATGTAGAGAAACAGTTGTAGCATGCGTTGTCGTCTACTCTAGTAGTCTATTCAAATTTATGCTTATAGTCACTCACAGAAGATAATAGCTAAAGCGGATAGCTAAATCAAAATGTCGGGAAAGAAAAAGTTTGAGAGTGGTGCTCATAAGCGTAAAATATTGCGACAGAAAGAAAACAGTGAGAAGGAATTGTTAAAAAAGATTCCAAAGCTGACAGGATTTTTTAAACCTGCAAATGAAGGCGAGTCGAGCTCATTAAGCAGAGCACCGATGAACAGTGCAGAGGACAAGCAAACAGGCGGGAGACAGTTAACTCGCGCTGCAGAGGACGAGGACTGGCTGCATGGAGCAGAGCCAACCGGGGACGGACAGACCGGAGGACCTTTACCTTGCTTACCTGGAAAAGAGGAAGACCAGGTGCGGGAAGAGCAGAGCTCGAATTGAGGGTGTATCCGGGACCCCCCATAAGAAGTAAAAAATAGACTTAGGGAGTCCCTCAGATTAAATGCATGAAATGGATACGGTAAATTTCGTGAATTAATTATTTACAATAATTTATATTAAATTTGTTTATAGGCTAGTTGCCATGTCTCTTCAAAATGTAAACGCCCCGCCCCACATCTAAAGAGCGCCGTATTTATGCGGGATTCACTCTTGAAATAGCAATGATTGACATTGATAGCTATAGCATTGTTTGTTCCTGAATAAAGCGCCTTTTTCACTGAAATGGTTGAACAGTCTGCTGACTGACTTACTCATAACAGTCCTTTCCCGCCTCCTACTGGACGTAACTAACGTTATGTACAAATCATATGCACTAAAATCGTTCAAAAATCCCCACCAACACACAGACTTTTTTGTCACAATTTATATGTTTAATATCTAATAAACAAGTTTCATGCATTTAATTAAGTCTTTTGGAACAAACATTATTATCACAATGTCACATTAATCATCCAGTTGTTTTTAGGGTAAATTCTACATCGGTAAATAAAGCTAGAATCATTCTGTTGGATGTTCAAAAGTTCATAAGTATCTTCTGCTCACCAAGCCTGCATTGATTTGATTAAAAATATAATAAAAACAGTAATACTATGAAATATTATTACAATTTAAAGTAATAATACAATAAAATATCACTTATTTCTGCGATTAAAGCTGAATTTTCACCATCATTACTTCAGTCTTCATCACATGATCCTTCAGAAATCATTCTCATATGATTTGATGCTCAACAAACATTTATGATTATTATCAATGTTGAAAAAAGTTGTGTACATTATTTTTTTTTTACTTTGATGAATGGAAAGTTCAAAAGAATTAAATTTATCTGAAATAGAAACTTTTGTAGAATTATACACTACCATTCACAAGCTTGCGGTTAGTAAGAATTTATACGAAAAAAAAAATCATGTTGGGAAAGAAATTAATACATTTATTGTTGTGGATTTTTTTTATAGAATACTGTCTTCGTTAGGCTATCTCCCCGAGAGAAACTTATTTCTGCTTTTGTTGTATATAGACAAACGTGGTCATTAGACTTTTTTTTATTGTGGGCCTACAAAACCTCTCAGCCCCAGGGCCTGACGGCAGGTTAATGCGGGCCTGCAGAGCACCGTAAGTTTTTTTTTCAACTCCCCACTTTGCACTCTATGTTGGAGTAGGCTATATTACGTTGTCGACACCTACAGTTTTCGTTTATAGTTATTAATAATGCGCTTATAGCTATGAATGTCGTGAAAAATACATAGAGGACACTGACAACGCGCTGACAGACAGGACCAAGCAGGTAACATTTAATAAAGTCTCAACTTTCAAATTTGGTCAGTCAAAGAAAATTAAACCATAAATAGGCCTACTATTTTGTGGCTCTTTAATGTGTCGTGACAGATTGCCTCAGTTAAAGCTGCTCGTGAACCGATCATCTTTTTCTTGGTTAATTTATAGCATCAAATAGGCTAAACATGAATTCAAAAGGGGCCGGATAGCTTGCCTAAATGGTTGTAGTCAGGTGTAAGCAAAGACACACAAGACGTAACTGATATTCCACCATGGTGATTTATTATCAGCTGTCGTCGGTCCCACGTACACATGGGCAGTTTGCAAAACACACAGCTAACAACAACTGCGTTACTGGTTAGAAATAAAAACAGAATAAGAGCAACAGAAACACAAAACGGGCTTACACGCATACATGCGATGTTCACTGCTCGCTCTTCCCATATCAACTGCCCACTCTAAGCGAGGGAGTAACAGAGTACGTTCCATCTTAAAGGCGCAGTACCTAATTCTACTTGTTACAGTAGCCTACATCAGAAGGACTGATGTTTTAACCGCGGAAAGACGTCATTACAGTAGCCTACAATCCATTATTCAAATTATAATCCACCGACGTTAATCTTCTCTCTCCTGACTACTTTGTTGGACAAAAATGGCATATTATGATTTATTGATCAGATCGCCTGTCAATCAAACTCCCGGCGATTTTTTTTTTTTTTTTACATTTTATAATCGAATCGAAATCGTTATGAAAATATGAATCGTTAGATTAATCGTTTATCCCAGCCCTAAACCAGACAAATCCCTTCTCCAATAGAAGTGAAAGAAAGCTATCCTCAGATGATAAGTACACTTCTCTTCATTTTAGTCTTTCAATTTTCACTCAGAAGAGGTTTACAAAGATCTATGACATTTTAAAATATAAATGCGGTCCTGACGCTCTTCAATGGGCAATCAATCCAATCCTCAAGAAGAGGTTTCTGTTCTTGATTCCTTTTTTTTAGTATAGGAGACGAAAATTCGAAGGAAAGTGTTGAATCTGCTGTCCCAGTTGAACAGACTTTTGGTGAGATTGACTTGTCACCTTGTCCAGAACAAGCCAGTTCATTTTTGGATGATGATGTACCTATGTAATGATGATGAGAATGTAAACGAGTCACAAGTAGATGAAGGTATGAAAGACAATGCCATTAATGATGTTGTCATAATGTCTACAAAGTCTCAAAGACCACATGTTTATTTTCATTATCGTGAGTTGTGAAAACCTGTGATTTCATTTGTTCATACTGTATTGGAAATTTTCAACAAGACTCTTGGTTTGTTGGATTCCAAAGATTTGTCACATTTAATTTATTTATTTGGTCCATTAATCAAAGCATGAAGGGACTAAAACTGATTCAAGAGGGAAGGGTGCAGGCCTGGTTCTATGGACGATCGTTAGAGCACCCGCTATTGAACAATAAAGCCTAATTATATTGTAAATTGCCAAAGCAGATTTTCTTGTATCCTGGCGAACAAACGTCTAGGTTACGTATGTAACCTCTGTTCCCTGATGGAGGGAACGAGACATTGTGTCGAAGAAGTGACTCTAGGGGTCTCTCTTGAGCACCGAATATACCTCTGATGCATGAAAAAAGGCCAGTGAGAAGTTGGCAGACAGTATTTGCATACCCCACCCCCGGACATACGGGTATAAAGGCGAGGAAATACTGAGTTCATTCAGGATTTTTCTGAGGAGCCGGGAGTGAACGGCCACCTCAGTGGCTCGGCTCAGCGACGTGGCTGGGAGGACACGACGTCTCGTTCCCTCCATCAGGGAACGGAGGTTACATACGTAACCTAGATGTTCCCCGTCTGTCGCTCACTTCGACGTCGTGTCGAATAAGTGACACTAGGTGTCCACTTCAAATCACGCCATGCGCTGAGCCGTGTATGTGTACTGCTGACACAGGAGCGGGCAGGTATTTCATGTGCCTGGACGACCAGCTGTGTCAGACTGCACGTACCCTTCCCCAATGCCCCATAAAAGACGTTGGAATCCTTCTAGTTACCCAAGCAGGGGAACAAGGTGGCGCTTGCCAACCTGGGACGGGCCAAGCCTAGCCAGGCCTCTTTTCTCTCTATGTTTCTCTCATAGAGCCAAACGGCTGGGGCCCTTACCGCATCGTGGGAAGGGGGTCTTACCCATTTTCCTATTCTTTCAGGGGGAAAAGACCCTGCGGAGACCACACCTGCCCAGGAAGGGGGAGGTAACGTGGCAAAATACATCACATGGGACTCTTTGTTCACATGTGGGAAAGAATGGAGCGGTGGTAGATCCAACCTCGAGGAGGGGGGAGTTGCTACAACACGCCGACTGGAGAGCAGTGAGAACTGCCTAAGGGAGACACGGGTCCACTCGTAAGGGGACACACAGGAGGAGTCTGCGTAGGAGGCCTGATCTGTGGAGCACCTTCCCCAGTGCAGGGTAGATTTGAGATACCCACAGTGGATTGGGTCAGCGAATTCCTCCTCTGAATTGCAGACCCACAGAGCTAGGGAGGAGTCATCCAGGGAGCCGAGTGAGTGGGATCTCCTGACAGGGAAAAGCGCTCTGTTTTACCTTGGCCGAGGGAAAGGGCACTGGGCACAAGCGATTCACCCGGTCAGACCGTCAGCGTGTACCGTGTTCTACTGGCTCGGAACTGAGAAAACACGGGACGAGACTGACTCAACCCTGAGGTTGTAAAACCTCGCAAACGTATTAGGTGTTGCCCAACCCGCAGCTCTGCATATGTCTGCCAGAGAGGCGCCATTAGCCAGTGCCCACGATGACGCAACACTCCTTGTTGAGTGTGCTTGGACCCGCAAGGGGGGGGGGGGCACAGCCTGGGTGGGGTAGGCCAACAGGATGGTGTCCACTAGCCAGTGGGAGAACCTCTGTTTGGAGACAGCGTTCCCTTTTCGCTGTCCACCAAAGCAGACAAAGAGCTGCTCAGAACGCCTGAAGTCATGCGTAGGTGCGTAAGGCACGTACCGGACACAGCAACGAAGGGGCTGGGCCTGCCTCCTCCGAACTCCGGCAAGTGTCGCTGACAGAGAACATTTTAGGTCCCCAACCCTCTTGATGGAGGCGAGTGCAATCAGCAGGGCCATCTTTAGAGAGAGGGCCCTGAGTCCAACTGATTCTAGCGGCTCAAAGGGGGATCTCTGAAGACCGTCGAGGACCACCGAGAGATCCCAGGAGGGGAACAGGCTTGGCCGGGATGGAGTTAACCTCCGGGCGCCTCTTAGGAACCTGATGACTATGTTGTGCTTACCCAGAGACTTGCCGTCTACTGGGTCGTGGTGAGCTGCTATAGAGGCAACATACACCCTTAAGGTGGAAGGGGACTGCCTCCCTTCCAACTTCTCCTGTAGGAATAAGAGCACTGACCTAACTGCGGACCTCTGTGGGTCTTCAGTCCGGGAAGAACACCAATTTGTGAACAGGCACCACTTTAGGGCATAAAGGGGTGGCGATCACCTCCGTCTGTTTCTTCACCGCGGAGAACTTCAGGGTAAAGTCCTCGACGGTGTCGCCGAAAAGGCCGAACTGGGAGACAGGCATTGAGAAAGCGAGTCTTGCCGGTTTGACGCATCTCGACCAAGTTCAGCCATTGATGACGTTCCTGGACCACGAGCGTGGCATCGCCTGCCCGAGTGACTGCGCTGTGACCTTCGTGGCCCTGAGAGCGAGGTCGGTCGTTAAGTGCAGTTCCTGCAGCACATCGGGATCAGGGCTACCCACGTGCACATCTTTAAGCACCTTGGCCTGGTGGACTTGCAGGAGGGCGTGCAGGGCGGAAGCAGCGTGTCTGGCGGCGCTGTAGGCTTTAGCAGTCAGTGTAGACGTCGTCCTACAGGCCTTGGAGGGGAGCACAGGGCGACCCCGCCAGGTGGTCGGTTTCCGGGGCACAGGTGGAGTGCAACAGCCCTATTCACCTGAGGAATCGCCGTTTACCCGTGGGCCACTCCGCCATCGAGGGTAGCGAGAGCGGATGAGCGGGTGGCATGACAAGTGGAGAGCGGCGCCCTCCATGTAGATGACAGCTCGTCATGCACTTCTGGGAAAAATGTGACCGGGGGTGTGTGCGGCTGTGAGTGGCAAGGTGTTCCCAGGAACCAATCATCCAGCCGCGATGGCTGTGGGGAGGACGGAGGGTTCCAGTCCAGCCACATGCTAGGGGCAGCCCGGGCAAGCATTTCGGACATCTCCACATCCGCCTCAGCCTGGGTGTGTTGGCACGAAGGCGGCAGCCCAGGGGAGTTGTCTGCGTCAGACTCCGCGCTCCCCGATGCAGCGGCAAGCTCATCCACTTCTAGCTCTAGAGGATAGGCAGGCTGGCCGTGAGGCGAGCCGCTGTTGCCTCGAGCACGGACGGGAGTCAACGAGCGTGCCGGGGGGCGGGTGGTCCGAGGGGGCATACCCAGCAGAGCTGCACCCGCTGCCATCCCCAGATTGCCTCCAGTGCCAGTTGTATCGTCCTCAATCCCGTGGGAAGAAGGAGCAATGCGGGGGCGGCTGGAGTGGCGTGCTTTCTATTGAAAGCGAGCCGCGACCGCAATGCTGACATGGTCATGCTCTCGCAGTGAGAGCATGAGCCATCCACAAACTCTGCCTCGGTGTGATCGCAACCCAGACACACGAGACAACGCCTGTGGCCGTCTGAAGCGGAGAGCACTCTACTGCATCCAGGAACTACACAGGGGCGGAATGGCATCTTTATAAAGACGCGTCCTGAAAAGGACGTTCAACGCTGCTGTATATTGCTCTTTTAGAGGAAAATACTCTTTTTCAGAGAAAATCACTCTTTTAAGAATTAAAACTCTTTTAATTTTGCACTGTCGAAGCGCCCAGGGGCAAACTGTACTGCCATGCAGAGAAGGAGAAAGCCGCTGATGTGCTCCGTAGATCCAACAGCAAGCAAAGCGTCAGAGGAATAGGAACAGGTGTGTAACTCGCAGCTGACTGCTGACACAACCAAGGCTCCAAAGAAAATTTCTGAATGAACTCATAGTATTTCCTTCCCTTTATACCCGTATGTCCGGGGGCGGGGTATGCAAATACTGTCTGCCAACTTCTCATTGGCCTTTTTTCATGCATCAGAGGCATATTCGGCACTCAAGAGAGACCCCTAGTGTCGCTTCTTCGACACGACATAGAAGTGAGTGACAGACAGGGAAACACACACACACACACACACACACACACACACACACACACACAAAATCCCTCCATCAAAATGAATAAACATCTGGGATGTTTCGCGTATCGTCCAAACCGTTCAACAGACGATGCCATCACCACCACCCTTCATCTGGCCCTCACCCACCTAGATAAAAAGGACTCATACGTTCGAATGCTGTTCAAAGTCTTCAGCTCAGCATTTAACACAATCATTCCCCAGCACCTGATTGGAAAGCTGAACCTGCTGGGCCTGGACACCTCCCTCTGCAACTGGATCCTGGACTTCCTGACTGGGAGACCTCAGTCACTCCGGATCGGGAACAGCATCTCTGCCACCACCACATTGAGCACTGGGGCCCCCCAGTGCTGTGTGCTCAGTCCACTGCTGTTCACTCTGCTGACTCACGACTGTGCAGCAATGCACAGCTCGAACCACATCATTAACTTTGCCAATGACATGACCGTGGTGGGTCTCATCAGCAAGAACGACGAGTCAGCATACAGAGAGGAGGTGAAGCGGCTAATGGACTGGTGTAGAGCCAACAACCAGTCTCTGAATGTGGACAAAGCAAATGAGATGGTTGTTGACTTTAGGAGAGCACAGAGTGACCGCACTCTGCTGAATATCGATGGATCCTCTGTGGAGATCGTCAAGAGCACCAAATTCCTTGGTGTTCACCTCAACACCAGCTCTATTACCAAAAAAGCCCAGCAGCGTCTCTACTTTCTTAGAAGGCTGAGGAAAGCACATCTTCCACCCCCCATCCTCACTACATTCTATAGAGGGACTATTGAGAGAATCCTGAACAGCTGCATCACTGCCTGGTTTGGGACTTGCACCGTTCTGGACTCCAAAGCCCTGCAGAGGATAGTGAGGACAGCTCATTGGGGTCTCTTGACTTGACTTGATTTTACAAATCAGTGTGACCTAGTTTGCAGGTGCAGCATTCTGCTTTCATGCCTCCAACATACACATGAGCATTTGATTGGTGAAGACCTCCATTTGCGCATAGACAATTTGTAGCGGAATTCTCACTCTTCATCACCTTGCCTGTTGCTTTCTGCTCCTGGATAAAGTGGCCCAAAATGGCTGGTCTTGGATCAGTTTGGTGGTGGCTACCATCTTCATTTATGTGCAGAGAAAACTATAATAGCTATAATATTTGACTGTACATTAAAAAAATTTTTTTTAAAAACCTTAAAGGCAGTGTATTATGTGGACTAAAGATTAATATGTATTGGTAGTGTTGCAGAAGTCCGTAAGAGGTGATTGACATTTGCGATTAAAGGTTGAGTCTACAGGCTTGAGCGCTGGCTCGTTGGCCATGGCAGGTGTGGGTGCTGGCTCGTTGGCTTTGGCAGATTTGGACAAAGGAGCCGTGGAAGGCTTGGATAAAGGAGCCAGGGAAGGCATGGACGAAGGAGCCATGGAAGGCTTGGACGAAGGAGCCATGGAAGTCTTGGTTTAAGGAGCTGTGGAAGGCTTGGAGCAAGGAGCCAGGTTTTTGCCCAGGGTTCCTGCCATAAGCCACTGTGAAAGGGGAAACACAAAGTTCCAGAGCCTTCTCAACATATTCACCAAGCATCCAGTGAGGATCAGCTGGAGACATCAGTTCCTTCAATCCATTATTCAGACCAGTCCGGAAGAAACCCACCAGATTGCGGTCTGGAAAGTGCACTAAATTTGTGTGCACAGAATTCATGGGCATGATCCTCAGCTGGACGGTCCACTTGCTTAAGAAGCGGAATTCAGGCAGATCCAAGTTGGGTCAGTTCTTTTGTAACAGATGGTTCTGAGATGAGACAGCAGATGTAGGATCTATGTGCAGGCTTTAATAAAAATTATGACAGAAACAACAAATCTGGAACTGACAACGGAATGCAAAAACTTAAGTGTATTTATACATATAAGAGCTAATGAGGGAATGGTAAACAGGTGAGAAAAATGAGGAACAGATGCCAGTAATGAGGGCAGTGCATACTGGGTAATGTAGTCTGGGGGAAACACGAGGGAGACAGACTGTGACAATATTTAGATGTAGTTTTTATTGAGTGAGAAACAATTTGCGGAACAAGATGGCAAGCGTTGTGAATAAGTGAAGCTTTGAATGTCAAAACATCACTGGAACGACATCAGTGGCATCTCAAGCAAATTAATACAGATAAGCCTACTGGAAGTTCAGTCTTATTTATCTTTATTTTTACAACCCAGATAAAAGGAATACAACCCTAAAAAAGACCATTACAAAAACTTCTATAATTCATTGAAAGACAATTGAAGGGGACATATTTCATTTTATTGCCAACAAACAAAAATTGTAATGTATAAATGTTTTGTCACATTTCCAGTCTAATACAGATAAAATATTCAGTTGTTGAATAAATGTCAACTGTTTCATACTATACAACCTCTCTTGTATGGTTAATTCTCCTGCTACATGAACCAAACTTAATCCTTAACCTTAACCCTAAAAACAAACTTTTCTTCACCCTAAACTTATTCTATATCTAAGGATAAGTGCAACACACTGAATTAATGTGTTAAATCAAAATCCCTTATTGTATCTGATAGTTGTCATAACTGAATTAAATGTATTAAAGGTGAAATGTGTAGATACTGCACCACTACTGGCAGAAAGCCATAGAAAACAGGTGTCCTCAACACTTCCCCTCTCTTCCATTGGTCAGCAAACAGACAGTCCTGCCCTAAATTCACACCTTGGTTGAACTAGTCGGTCCAATCAGACCAAAATATTTTTGTAATTCCCTTTAGTGCTACTAGTGGCACAGAAATAACACTTTATGTTAAATGGTCATGAACAATTTAACAGTCCATTAGAAGTGTTGCAGTCATTGTCCACACTTGCTCAGTGTATAATCATATGAACATGCACCTGTTATTGTCTATCATGGTGTGGCCAGTTTACCTCTGTTATCTCTGATGGTGAAGTTGTTGGTGGCAGAGAGAGCAAGAGAGAAGTAGAATCGATGACCGCTGGGCTGCTCATCCTTATCCACCGCACTGATGGTCTGGATCACCTGTGACCATCCACAACAACACACATATTTATGTGCTTGACAATAACTAGTCAGGTGTTGACAGTTTGAATGACTACTACGGTCATTAAGAGTGTGTTTTCTGAGCCAGTAAACTATTAAGAACTCGCCTAAATTATAATGTGACATACTATGTTAAAAAAAATCAGGTACTCAAGTTGACTCATAGAATATTACTTTTTAATTATTGCTATAATGTGCATATTACATGTGCATAAAGATTGTATGATTTAAATAAAATGTCATTTGGCTTTTTAGATCAGCAGACAAACATTTTGTCAACACATATTGATTTAACTGTTAGAAGTGAACAGTTCTAACACACTAATTTAGTGTAGATTGTACAAACAACTGCTTAGGTGGTTGTTGGGGTTGGGGGTGGGGTGGAGTTGTAGTCTGTTATCTGTTTCCAAAAGGAGAAATGTTGTGTAGATTTGTAGAAGTCAAATGTGTGCTCTCAGTGCTAGGTAGATTACTTGTAAAATAAATTCTGATACTGATTTGACATTACACGATTGAAATTGTAATCAGTACTGTAATCTTTTAAATTATAATTTTTAGTGGATCTAATTTTATTATTTTTGGATTACTTATTGCATGTTTTGATAAATCTATTAATAATTTTTTTAAGCTGTGAGCACATATGTCATTAAACATTAGTAAACATAAACAATATCTTGTTATTTTTAGTCACTCAGTATAGTAGTCAGTCAAAATAATAAGTATATTTATGTTTTCACTTATAACAAAACATTTTCTGCCATTTTGACCCCCCCCACCCCCCCATGTTAAGGTATGGTCCATACTATGAGTCAATAAGTCTATTGTCTTTTATCGTCTGAAGATTAAAGTTAACAACAATTTTTCAACTTTAGCACAAACACATTTTGAGGATGCATGCCTAATTTCATATTAGCATAGTATGTTCCTCTTGGTGGTTGCTTCCCATTGGATGAGTGAAGTAGTGGTTAGAGCCATAAATTGTCAAACTGAGAGTTCTCCGTTCAATCCCCAAGTCTTGCGTTTGAAATGTGTGTAGTTCAGATTTTTGTGTTGTGCTTACTGAATGTGCTTACTGAATGGTAAGCAGGGCTTTTCCCCAATCAAATGTTGATTTACATCTTTGTTGAAAAATTACATTTATATAAAGCTGGTCATTGTAACAGCTGTGCTCGGCTCTGATTCATCTAAAATTGGTATGTCCCTTTGTTGACTGCAATGTTGTGGCTATGTGGTCCAGTGGATAGCACTCTGAACTGTGGAACAGAAAGATGTGGGTTAAAATCCATCAAGGGACAATGTGATCTGTGCTTGCTTTATGAGATTGTTGAGTAGTGCGCTGGTGGTCTTTCCTGTAGTTGCTGCTTGCAGCTGTATTTATCATTATTATTATTATTATTATTATTATTATTCTGTCCAGGAGTCTATGGCAGCCCTATGAACTGTATATAGGAAAATTATGAAAATTGGCACACTATCATATATAGCCATCATACCAAATTTGGGGTCTCTCGGACATACTCTTTAGCACCACCACCATGTCAAGAATTTACTTTTCATTTGTGCATATCTTTTGAACCCTTTGAACTCCCTCTAGAAACAATTTTTTTGCATCTGATTACCCTCCGCCAGATGATTCAAATGGACTCCTACACATTAAAACTCCTCCCATTACAGTAGCCATCATCTTGGATTATTATATTTATTGTTTTTTTGCTACAACCATAACAAGATAAAACTGATGGCTTTTTAACATTTCTATTTATTGGATAATACAGGTAAACTTGTGTGTGTGTGTGCGCTATATACTGTAAGTGCAGACCATTTACCATGAGACTGTGTTGTCAACTGATAGGAATATTATAAACTAAAGCTAGTGGAAAGTGGAATTTGAGAAGAGTGTTGACAAACATCTGCACATACCTTTCCAGGAGCTGCATTCTCACACAGCAGTGTCTCGTACTCAATAGCAAACAGAGGCGGATTGTCATTAATGTCCATGACTGTGATCAGAGTGATTCCTCTGCCAACCTGAGATGGGTCCTCTGACAGACAGACAGAAAGAGAGAGATCCAGTTAGCATGAATATCTAAAGGCAAAAAGATCCACAACATTGGGACTGACTTGATAGGTGGCTGCTCCATGTTGTAGTACTTTTCTGGATTCTGGGTAGGGTTGCATCAGCTGTGCGTAAAGTCTCACGTAAGTTGGGAAGTAAAGTCCAGACTAAGGGCTGAGTAACTACTAGTAAGTTTGTTACTAAGTCAGTGCTTAATTTGGTTGCATCACTTGTTCTTAAGGCAAGACAGCTATAGTTTGAAAGCCCTCCATATAGTAATGCATAGTCACATAATGATTTTCACAAAATTTGAACAAAAACCTGTTTGTTTATTATGAAAGGCTTGTAACATGCTGATTAATAAAGATGCATTTAGACGAGGAAAAAAACTTTGTAGTCTAAAGTCGCCATGTTAATATTTTTGTTGTTAATGTTTTTTATGTTAAAATAACTACATCTGCAGCTCATAAGAACAGTAAATGAGACTTTATGGGCTCATGAGTCAGGAGGTAGTGCAAAAAGTCAATGTGAGTGTATTATTACTCTTCAGCTTCATTCACAAAACTCAAACAAAAAGGGCAATCCATGGGCAAATATTCACACACAAATGAGTCAATTAATTTAGATGCACAGACAGGAAGAGTTTCTCTCTGGTCCATCTATTTCTGCCGAGTGATGCTCTTTGTAGGCCTTTTCAGGTCTCCCTCCGACCATCACTTTAACAAGAGACAGGTGTTAATGATAATGGCAGCCCAGGTGACAAGCCTTACCGCTCTCCCTCTCATAGACACAAGACCCGTCCCCACGACATGTTCCCTCTCTTGTAAATGTCAACATCATCATATACTGTAAGTCAAAAGGATTGAAGCCTATCATGCAAAACATGAGCTCATTGATGTCATTAAATATCAGTCTGCTTTTTAATTCTAACCATTACTCCTGGTTGGAGGCTTAAATATTTAAGCCGTAAATATTTAGTTTATACATAGGTTACATTCTTCCTAAGTTTAATGGTGCAACATGCAAATATTTAGTTGTGCATAAATTGTGACTTAGTGCCCATTTAAACCACAACTAGGCTAAGTTGTAACTTACGGCTAGCTGGTGCAACCGGCCCCTGATGATTACCTGTATGATTTTATTAAAGGCAGGCACTCCTAAGACCAAATGAATCATAAAAAAATAGCTTTGGATTATCTGCAGGAGAGAGGGAGAGCGGTAAGGCTCTATTATGACTCTCTCTAACACTCACTCTCTCTCTCCGATGCTCTGCATGTTAAATCTCACTCTTCCATCATTATAATGAGAGACATGTGTTATAGATAGTCATGAACCAGGTAACAAGCCTTACCGCTCTCTCTCGCTCTCAACACATGACCACGCCCCCCCCCCCCCCACCCCCATGCCACATCTCCCCACTGCTGACTCAGGCCAGGTCGCCAAACAAACCGAATAGAAGAGTCACGAATTGATGTAATCCGAACAGTGTGGAAAAAGCTGTCTTTTCTCTGAACATTGGCTTTAAAGGGATCTGCCAATAACCCTTCGATAAGTCCAGCATCGAGTAAAATTGAGCCACACCCAACCGATTGAGTAACTCCTCAATTCCCGGCATTGGATAAGAGTCAAATTTGGACACCACGTTCACTTTTCAGTATTCAACACAGATCGGATCGAGCCGTCGCTCTTTTGTACCAGAACTACCGGCTACTGGCCCAATTGCTGTGTGATTCTTGTATTACGGCCATTTCAAGGATTTCCTCCAATTCTTCCTGAACAATATTTTTCTTGTGTTCTTGTGTAAGGTGATAGGGGCAGTTAAGAACCACCACCCCCGGGGTGGTCTCGATATGGTGCTCTATGAGGTTGGTGCGACCGGGTAGAGATGAAAACACATCTCCAAATTCCGCTTGCAACCTGGCAATATCTGTTTGCTGCGACAGTGAGAGGTAGTCTCCGCAAGGGACCAGGGTGAATGAACTTGATTTGGGGAATACCTCCGACCCGAGCTCCGCCCTCTCCGGAACCACCGTCGCCAAGGCTACAGGTCCCGCCTAAGATAGACAGACAAGGGCATGGGTCATCTGGACTGAGGGTGGGGTTTGGGCGGGGCTCCCAACCTCCAAGGAGCCGGAACTGGGCGGGAGTGAGGGGGGACAGAGGGGAGGGAACATGAGACAATGGGGGTGAAGAGAGAGAAGAAACTGCTTCGCCGCCTCCTGGGAACACTGCCATGTAGTCCACTGCCAGCTGGACGGCTTCCTCCAACGACGCCGGATGGTGGCATTGGATCCACTCACACATGCTTCGGGGGAGATGGGAGACGAACTTCTCCAGTACCACCAGATCAATGACTTCCACAACGCCACAGGTTCCCCCCACCAGCAGCCTTTTCTGGAAGGCGTCACAGAGCTGCTGCACAAACACTAATGGTAGAAGAGCTGCTGACTGTGCTCCGGGGTCCAACCGACCCGTTTCTGGAGGGCCTTCCTCAGGTGGTTGTAATCCAGAAGGCTGGCAGCAGGAAGTTGTTGTGCCACCAGCTGCACCTCCCCAGAGAGCAGGGGCAACAGGTGGGCCGCCCACTGATCAGGAGGCCACCTCCAAACATCTGTGGTCTTTTGAAAAAGGTGGAAGAAGATTAGATTAGAGTGAATGATTTAGATTAGATTCAAGATTCAGTCATTATGCAAAATACAAGTACAGAGCCAAAGAAATGCAGTTAGCACCTAACCAGAAGTGCAAATAGCAATATGTATATATATATATATATATATATATATATAGAAACTGTTCCTGAGTCTGCTGGTGCGACAGCGAAGACTGCTATAGCATCTCCCAGATGGGAGAGGAGTAAACAGACCATGGTTGGGGTGAGAGGTGTCTTTGATAATGCTTCTCACCATCCTTAGGCAGCGTTTATTGTGAATGTTATTGATGGAGGGTAGCTGGACACCAGTGATGTATTGGGCAGTTTTCACCACCCGCTGGAGTGCCTTCTGATCTGAGACAGTGCAGTTGCCATACCACACTGTTATGCAGTTTGTTAAGACACTTTCAGTAGTGCAGCGGTAAAAGTTCTGCAGGATGTGGGGGGACAGGTGAGCTTTCCTTAGCTTCCTAAGGAAGTAAAGGTGCTGTTGCGCCTTTTTAATCAGAGTGGAGGTGTTGTATGTCCAGGAAAGATCCTCAGAGATATGGACACCCAGGAACTTGAAGCTCGTCACACGCTCCACTTCGTCCCCATCAATGTAGATAGGAGTGTGTTTGTGTCCTTTCCTAGTCCACCGATAGTCCACAATCAGTTCCTTGGTCTTCTGGGTGTTGAGTGTGAGATTGTTGTTGGCACACCACACAACCAGGTGCTGTACCTCTTCCCTGTAGGCAGTCTCATCGTTGCCACTGATCAGACCAACCACCATGGTGTCATCTGCAAACTTGATTATGGAGTTGGAGCTTGTAGGCAAACTGATATGGGTCCAGTGTTGGGGGCAGACATGTTTTCAGGTGGGAGAGGACCAGCCTCTCAAAACACTTTGCTATGATGGGAGTAAGAGCAACGGGTCGGAAGTCGTTGAAGGCCACTGCAGCATCATGTTTTGTTACTGGTACAATGGTGGCTGTTTTGAAGCAGGTGGGGACAATGACCTGGGCCAAGGAGAGGTTGAAAATGTTGGTGATGACGAAGGCCTCCGGATCACCATTTGGCCCCATCTTGGTCAGAGCCAGCGGTGGAAGAGGCTCAGAGAAGGTCGCAGCACCAGCCCCATCCCTGGCTATCAAGCTCTGGAGCACCTGCTGGTCCTCCGCTTGTGCCTGGAGCAGGACTTGAAAGCGTTGTTCCTGCTACTGGCGTACCTACATTAGGGCCAGATGTTGTGACTGCTGGATCCTGGTGAGGCGCTTGAAGACTTCGCCCAGCGGTGAAGAGCAGCATTCTCCTCCAAAGCCGGGTTTTCGTCACCACTGTAAAGAGGGTCTAAGTTTGTGGGCAATGGAAGAGTCAGAAGACAATGAAGCAGGTTCAAGATCAGTCTTTATTGTAACTGACGGTAACCGTTGAGTGGGAAAGATAAAGTTTTTTTAATGGAAATAATGGATCTTTCTCTGTTGCTCTGGCATGTTGTGCTTTCTCTCACACACACTCTCTCTCTCTCTCTCTCTCTCTCTCTCTCTCTCTCTCTCTCTCTCTCTCTCTCTCTCTCCGATGCTCTGGCATACCTTTTAAATCTCCCTCTGCCATCACTATAATGAGAGATATAATGAGAGGTGTTAGAGATAGTCATGAACCAGGTGACAAGCCTTACCACTCTCCCGCAGACCGACACATGACCACTCCCCCCATTGCCACAGATATGTTTTGTGGACAAGTATAAATTGTGCCCATGTGTGAATTTTCTACACAAATTTTTTTATTATTATTATTTAATGGATGGGTAAGAAAAGCAATTGTCCAGCATGCATGGGAACTACTTCAATATTGTTTGAACTCTCTCAATACTTGACAATCAATTTCAGAGATTTCCATCTTTCTCTACTCAAGTAGATAGGAGCTGTACTTGCATAACTGACAATACCTATCTGGAGGCATAACCAATATGGCTGCCGAGACCTGGCTTGCTTTAAAGTGTCTTTGGAGAAGTCAGAAGAACCAACAGCAGCTGTTGAGCAGCACAAACCATTATATGACAGAAAAATAATCTTGCAGCAGTTTCATAGTACGTTTTTTTTCTTTTTTTTGAAACTCCAGGTGTAGCATGGCATTATACTCACGGTTCTCGATGGCAAAGATGGTGATATTGTGCACTGAATTGACTTCTCGGTCCAGATGTTTTGCTGTACTGATCACACCAGACACAGCATCTACACTGAAGTACCATTCCAGGTCTGTGTTACGGTCTATGGAGTAACTGTACAGAACAAAAGACTTTCATTAAGGGTGAAGTGTCATCTGAACTATTAATAAAATGTACTATTATGCAAATACAGTGTGACTTTGGCACTATTAAAACTGCTTTTTTTTTTTTTTTTTGGTCCATTATCCCCAACAGCATGAAACAGCAACTTTGGCTCATCCAATGGCATGTGTTTGGGGCAGGATTACTTGTTCGGCATTATTTTTGCTATTCTTTTTGATGACATAAATAGAAAAAACTTAACATTTAAAACTAGTACAAAGAACAGTGCTTTTATTAGTTTTCTCATTTATCAACAATAGCTCTAAACATGAAAATAATTCACATGATTAACAAGCAGGAATATAGCAAGAGACTATACAAAACTCACAGATGCTTTTTTCATTTAAATAGAATTTACATGAGTTAATTCATATTACATGTCACGTATTCCCTGTTGACTTTTGTTTTGTGCTTTTATGTTGAAGTTCTTGTTTAGTTCCTGTTTCCTGTTTGGTTTTTGTAATCCTTTGTAGTTTCATTTTTTGATTGTTTTTTCCCTGATTGTTTCCCATTCCCTGATTGTTTCCGCAGGTTTTCCTTGTTTTCCCTAGTGTATTTAAGCCCTTGTTTCCCCCAGTCAGTTTGGTCAGTTATTGCATGTTTTGTGATGCTCTGTGCTAAGTTCCCTGTGGTTTTCTTTATTCCGAGTTTTCTTGTTTTTTGTTAATAAAATCTGCACTTAGATCTTAATTTTTTGCCTGCCTCGTTACAGAAAAACTGACCCAAACATGGAACTAGCAGCAGTCTTCCTCCAATTGAGCCGAGTGAACATCCCTATAATTTAATAATCACGTCTGTTCAGCACCATTGCCCAATGCACTGGATTTACTGATGGTCATCTGAAGTCCATTTACCAGATCAGCCTCCTTGCCCATGGATGGACGTGGGAGGGGTACGTGAATTAAATTTTTGCTTCTGAAGGTACTTTCAACGAACCAACGCCCACGCCTGCCACGGCCAACGAACCAACGCCCACGCCCGCCACAGCCAACGATCCAACGCCTATGCCCGCCATGGCCAACAAGCCAACGCCCACGCCCGCCACGGCCAACGAGCCAACGCCGATGCCTGCAACGGCCAACGAGCCAACGCCCACGGCCAACGAGCCAACGCCCACGCCTGCCACGGCCAACGAGCTGGAAGACTCATCCGTCCCAGAGCCAGTGTTGCCAGCCTTGTCCGTCCCAGAGCCAGCGTTGTCAGCCTCGTCCGTCCTAGAGCCAGCGTTGCCAGCCTCGTCCGTCCTAGAGCCAGCGTTGCCAGCCTCGTCTGTCCGGCTCCGCCTCCCGAGTCTTCCATGGCTCCGCCCCCTGAACCTTTCACGGCTCCGTCTCCTGAGCCTTCCACGGCTTCGTCTCCCATGGCTCCGCCTCCAGAGTCTCCCACGGCTCCACCTCCTGAGCCTTCCACGTCTCTTGAGCCTTCCACGTCTCCACCTCCTGAGCCTTCCACGTCTCCGCCTTCCACGACTCTGCCTGCTCCGCCTTCCACGGCTCTGCCTGCTCCACCTTCCACGTCCCCGCCTCCTGAGCCTTCCACGTCTCCACCTTCCACGTCTCCACCCCCGGAGTCCTCTTTGGCTCTGCCCTCCACTGCCCCGCCCCCGGAGTCCTCCTTGGCTCCGCCTTCCACGGCTGCTCCCCTAGAGACTCCTCCTTCAAAAATTACATCCATTTTACTAGTCAATCCTCCTATAGCGGCTCCAAGGCCTCCTAACCCAGTCCCCGTCCTGTGGCCTTCTCCCAGGCCTCCTGACCCAGTCCCCATCCAGTGGCCTCCTCCCAGGCCTCCTGACCCAGTCCCTGTCCTGTGGCCGCCTCCAAGGCCTCCTGACCCAGTCCCCGTCCTGTTGCCACCTCCCAGGCCTCCTGACCCAGTCGCCGTCCTGTGGCCTCCTCCCAGGCCTCCAGACCCAGTCCCCATCCTGTGGCTGCCTCCTAGGCCTCCTGACCCAGTCCCCATCCTGTGGCCGCCTACCAGGCCTCCTGACCCAGTCCCCATCCTGTGGCCTCCTCCCAGGCATCCTGACCCAGTCCCCGTCCTGTGGCCTCCTCCCAGGCCTCCTGACCCTGTCCTGTGGCCTCCTGCCAGGCCTCCTCCCAGGCCTCCTGACCCTGTCCTGTGGCCTCCTGCCAGGCCTCCTGACCCAGTCGCCGTCCTGTGGCCTCCTCCCAGGCCTCCTGACCCAGTCCCTGTCCTGTGGCCTCCTCCCAGGCCTCCAGACCCAGTCCTACGGCCACCTCCCAGGCCTCCTGACCCAGTCCCCATCCTGTGGCCTCCTCCCAGGCCTCCTGACCCAGTCCCTGTCCTGTGACCTCCTCCCAGGCCTCCTGACCCAGTCCCTGTCCTGTGGCCTCCTCCCAGGCCTCCAGACCCAGTCCTACGGCCACCTCCCAGGCCTCCTGACCCAGTCCCCATCCTGTGGCCTCCTCCCAGGCCTCCTGACCCAGTCCCTGTCCTGTGGCCTCCTCCCAGGCCTCCGGACCCAGTCCTACGGCCACCTCCCAGGCCTCCTGACCCAGTCCCCGTCCTGTGGCCTCCTCCTGACCCATTCTGTGGCCGCCTCCCAGGCCTCCTGACCCAGTCCCCATCCTATGGCCACCTCCCAGGCCTCTTGATCCTGGCCATCCGCCTGATCTGCTCTGGTCCCTTTGGTCTCCTGGCCTCCTGCCTGATCTGCTCCCGGACCTAGCCATGTTCCCCTGCTCTCCTTGCCCCTTGTGCCCCCTTGGACTTCCGGTATTTTTTTTTTTTTGGAGCATCTGGAATCCGCTCCATAAAGGGGGGTCTCTGTCACGTATTCCCTGTTGACTTTTGTTTTGTGCTTTTTTATTTTATTGTTTTGTTCTTGTTTAGTTCCTGTTTCCTGTTTGTTTTTTGTAGTCCTTTTGTAGTTTCATTTTTTGATTGGTTTTCCCTGATTGTTTCCCCAGGTGTTCCTTGTTCTCCCTAATGTATTTAAGTCCTTGTTTCCCCCAGTCAGTTTGTCAGTTATTGCATGTTTTGTGATGCTCTGTGCAAAGTTCCCTGTGGTTTTCTTCATTCCGAGTTTTCTTGTTTTTTGTTAATAAAAGCTGCACTTAGATCTTCATTTTTTGCCTGCCTCGTTACATTACATCCTCTATTGTTATTAAATATAATCAGATATTGAATCCATAGCCCATATTGTGATCTAGCTCATTACTTTTATTGACAGAGATTTGCCCTGTGAGGCTTAATTTTCTTCTAAATTACACTGTAAATTTGATTCAGAATAGAGCGGTTCATGAGAATCCACCGAGGCAAAAGGGGCAATTCACAAAAACTGAGAGCAATTTGATTTTCTAATTAAAATAACAGATAATCATTATCGTCCAAGCCTCAATGCCACACAATATTCCTTCCAGTAGTGAGTAATTGTAATGAATCAAAGTGTTGGGGAGAAACTTGTCTGCTTGTCTGAATGCTGTTAATAGTTTTTTAATGTCATGCCTCCAGTGGGAATGATGGCATTTACACAGGGAAGAGAGGTTAGCTGGCAGATGCACCATCTGGCACACAAGAATGTCAATGTCGTGAGCAATGATACTTCTACCAGAGCAGAAGAAATAACAGTATCCCAACAAACCACATTATTTTGGTGATATTTTTACTGGTGTGTGTCTACATTGTTATAGAGACATTTAAGGTAATTACAGTTTGTTACAATGTGTCTAGTATTGAAACACACAATTGACCTGGTCAACTTTTTGACTTCGTCATTAACCTGTCAATCCAGACTCTGACCATGGGCTATCCAGCTACAGAAATTATCTAAAAAGTTTCATAAAAGTAGTCCATATGACTCCATGTCTTGTGAAGTAATTCAACATCACAATATTTTGCTGTTATTCACAGAATAACTCTCCCTCTGTTGCAGCACAAACATCTAATTTGTATTTATTTTCAGATGCAGTCAATGTGTTGTGCCAGATAAGACATCACTGAGGCCAAACGTCATGTTTCATAGCCAAACATTGCCAGTTAAAATATATTTAAGATTTCTAATGCTATCAATCAGTTAAAATGTTTAATCTGATTAATTAGATTAAATGCCAATTTTTTACATGCCAATTTTTTAATCAAATTAATTTCATATATCAATATTTGCTGAGAAAGGTCCCCAAATAAAGATAATTAATAATCATCACTAATACATAGTAATTCAGGAAAGCCGCTCCCCTAAGGGTGGCTCCTGACGCCCAACACATAGAAAATATAAGGGTCCAAATGGGCAAAAAACAGGAGACCACGGGGGAGTAAACAGAGTAAGTTGAAACCAAGGGGAACCAGAAGGCATCACTGGGTGATTAGGACACCAGTAGGGAAACTATAAGTGACCAGGAGACCAGGGCAGAGCCGACAAGTGACCAGGGGACCTCTGGTACTCCGACAGCCAGCCAAACGACTAGGGCAGATCAGGCGAAGCAGAACACAGTAAGTCAGGCGGATGACCAGGAGACCAAGAGAGACCTGTTATAGCAGCAGGTATCCACCTGGGATCAGGAGTATGGTCAGGACATCAGGGCTGGCCGGGAGGAGGACCTGGAGACTGGCATGGATAAGGAGACCAGGGTGGACCAGGTGAATGACCAGGAGACCAGGGCAAACCAGGCTGACGGCCAGGTGACCAGGGCGGACCAGGCGAAGCCCATTGGGTCTCGTAGGGTAAAGCCATTGGTTACACAAAGGTCAAGGCAGCTGGGGACGCTTAGGGCTCAATGGTCAAGTCAACTGGGAATGACAAGGGCTCAGTGGTTAATTCAGCTTGGGATGCTGAGGGCACAGTGGTCAGGGCACCAAAGGACTCAGAGGTCAAGGCACTAAGGGACCCAGAGGTCAAGGCACTAGGGGACCCAGAGTTCAGGTTTGCTGGGGACTCAGAGGGCTCAGATACCAGGGCAGCTGTCAGGGTAGCTGGGGACTCATAGGGCTCAGAGGTCAAGGCACTAGGGGACCCAGAGGTCAGAACAACAGGGGACTCAGATTGCTCAGAGGTCAAGGCAGCTGGGGACTCAGAGGTCAGGGTAGCTGGAGACACAAAGGCCTCAGAGGCCAGGGTAGCTGGGAACTCAGAAGGCTTAGAGGTAAGGATAACAAGAACTGAGAGGTCAGGGCAGTAGGACACTCAGTTGTCAAGGGTACAGGGAACTCAGAGCATGTCAGATCAGCTGTAGACTCGGAGGGCTCAGAGGATTCAGAGTTCAAGGCACTATGTGACTTAGAGGGCTCAGATGATACAGAGTTCAAAACACTAAGGGACACAGAATGTTCAGAGAATTCAACGTTCAAGGTACTAGTAAGCAAAGTACTAGGAGACTCGAGAGGCAGAGCCACTGGAAACTCAGGGGGTGGAGCCACTGGACATTCAGGGGGCCAGGCCGTAGGAGGCGGAGACTCAAGGGGTGAAATGGCCGTGGACACTGGCAAGCATGGACACTAAACATACACACTTAGAAATGAAGGGATGAGACAATAACACTCACAATGCAGAACACACACACACACACACACACACACACACACACACACACACACACAGAACCAGGGCATCAGTAAGTGGAACTCTACAGCCATCTTTTGGTCATTGGTCATTAGTTATTTTCCAGCTTATGACAGCAGTCTGACACAATCACACACAAATGTTCACAAAATACATTTTTAATATAGAACATTTGAAATTGCTAAATGTTTTCTCTGATTCTTCTGTTTTATCCTCGAATTAAATTTTCAGAATCTTGAAAGTTAATTTCTGTTTGTTGATGCATTATTACATTTTTATGTTTGAAATGAATTATTTGTAGAAAAATGCTTATTTTGTGTCTTCTCTTAGTAACACCATAGTAAGTTTAATTGTAAGCATAATGACATTAAATGCAAAAACTGACACTTCAAATCCATTTAAAAATGCTAAACTTTGACAAATAATAGTTTTATAATGTCTAAATATATATCCAAACATATCTTGCAATAAAATATAAAATTAGGTCACAACAAACCATCAGACTACACAGTATGTGGCTAAAGCCATCTCCAGGCCGTTACTGGCATGACATGGTTTTCAAGATGGCAGCAGATGGCAGCAATCTGCCTCCAATTTATGTCACATTCTCATATTTTCTTCATGTTTCAACTTATAAAAGTGTATGTTCTGATTTTTTTTTTCTCCAAAAATGTGCAGATTAATGGTAAAATATAAGTACATGTAAGTGAGATCAAAATAGCATAAATCCCAAAACAAATCCATACTTTTATTATTCTTCTTGGCAGAATTTATTTTTATCATTATCATCATCAACATAATAATAATAATAAAAAAAAAAATGTTATCCATCTAAACCGTCCAGTCAAAAATGTCAGTGAATACCACAGGAAGGTGCCATTTTTGAATACCATAGGAGTGTAACCCTAATCTAACCTTAAATGTAACAGACGTTTAACTGTACAACTTGCCATTGCAGTCTCTAGGCTTGATCATGATTTCAAGCTTGATTACATTTCCTAATGCTTGATGCATGCACTGTGTAGTTTTATCGATCTTAAAATCATGATCTAACATCTTATCAAAGGAATTACTTATATGTTGGAACGTATCCTAGCAAACCTGCTCTGTCTGAATTTCATCTTCTGAAACCTGCAATGAAAACTAGAGATGTCATAAAATAATGATATATTGATTATTGATCGGCATATTATTTTTATCGATATATGATTTAGGCATCAATATTTAAAAATGTGTGTGCTTTCCAACTGTCTCATCTGGCATAATAGCATTGGGAGACTTGCGATATAATATGTTTTCATGCACACCGCACATTCAGGATGAGCTGAAGCAGTGCAGGAGATGGTAGTCAAGTGTTATGAAGGTTTTTGTACTTCTTCAAATGAATGTACTGGAGTGGTGGTGGCGTTGTGGGCTAAAGCACATAACTGTTAATTAGAAGGTTGCTGGTTCAATCCCCAAGGCCACCACCATTGTGTCCTTGAGCAAGGCACTTAACTCCAGGTTGCTCCGAGGGGATTGTCCCTGTAATAAGTGCTTTGGATAAAAGCGTCTGCCAAATGCATAAATGTAAATGAATGTACAGTAGCCTTTAATAGGTATTTCATTCAAGTTGCCAAAACACAAAACAACATATTTGTAACTGAAAATAGGCTCTATGAAAGGCTCTATGAAATATGTTCACAATATAGAATCCAGTGATAGCTAGAGTAAATTATCTTTTGAGTTGTGCTCCTTTGCAGTTCAGAACGTTGACACCTTGAGCATTGGTGGTGTGTACATACCTATGTAGAAAATAAATAATTGTTTTGAATTTTAGAATGCGCCATGTTGTCTGCTAGACACGTCCAGTGTGCAATCCTCTTTGATTTACCCTGCCGCTCACACTTTAAGTTGTGTTGAGATATGTGAGATATGTGAAGAGACAAATACTACTGTGCAACGAGCAGCCCTATTTATATCTGAAAAAATGTAATAAAATATATATTGATAATCATCAAGAAAATCTTCTGATTATCAATGTGTGAAAAAGATATTCTTCCCAAGCCTAATGAAAACATATACAGAAGGAATACTTTCTTTTCATCCCTCCAGTTTTTGTGTTTGCCTGTTTGACATTTTACCAGTTTCCCTCAGATGGAGAACATAAACAGCACATAAAAGTTTCTGCGACTATACAAAGCATGTGAATATTACATGAGGTAAGCACAGAGGCATGACATAATTGGTTATCTTTTGGTAAACAACTTTCTGTAAGATTTTACAGAAGATAGTTTCACCACAATGCGGTGCCAAACCTGCTCTGGATCAGAGTTTCATAACTGTGGTTAAAAGTGCTAACCTCCTTTCAAAATGACAAGTTTGAAATGTTGCTTTACCAGGGGTTTAAAAAGATGATAACCCAGGGTAAAGCAGAGTGTGAAAATCCTTATGAAGTTAAGGGAAATTTCTGGATAGAGATAAAGTATTGTCTAAGAACATGGCAAATTTCCCGCAAACTTGGAAACCGATCCACTGATAATTTTCACATGCAAATGAGCTTTGTGGCAAGTTTGTGGCTAGTTTAGATTTTTTTTTAAGCTAAGAAGATGATTCAAATTTAAACTCCTAAATTTAGGTTCATAGAATGAAAACCTTAAGGTCAACAAGAGTTAAATCGTTGGTGCTGTAAAAAGAGGAGGATAAAATTCAATGACATGAATCATAAAGACATGTTACACAAACATTCAGTCATACAATGCACAACATGTGTTTACCTGATAGTACTGCTGGAGGAGTCTGGGTCATAGGCAGATACTGAACCAATGACAGTACCCACTCTCGCTGCTTCAGACACTACCATCTTGCTGACCATGTTTAAGAAGACCGGCGGTTCATTTACATCTTCCACATTGACATTTACAGCTGTCGTGTCACTGAAGGGGCCAAAGGTCAGAAATTGAGGGTCAATGTTCCGATTAGTGACTTCTATCTTCAGAGAAAAACTGCTTTTACTTTCATAGTCCAGTGGCTAGAGAGAGAGAGAGAGAGAGAGAGAGAGCAGAAAGACAAGAGACATTAAATCGGTCATGTCATAAGAATAAAATTTTCCTTGATATTTTGACATATAAGAGGTCTTTCTACTATAAAAACATACTGTAAATTTCAGGACTCAAAACTTAATCCCCAATGCAATAAAAGCATTTATTGAAACCAAGCTGCAAAAACACATTGTTCTCTACTTCTGTGTCAACTTTTAACGGTAAAAATGTAAATGTAATCTTCCCTTCGTCACTAGGGATACATTAATTCATGCCTGAAAAAACATCAATGCCTATTTTACATCCTCTTCACTATGTCTCCGCCCACTGGATCTCAGTTCATATACAGAGAGAGAGCAGGCCAAACAGGCCTATTGTGGCATCACCATTCCTTAACACCAAAGTCCTTAACCTTAACCCTGTCCTTTAAATTTTCTGTTGTTACAGAGATCTTTGCATTGTGCTTACTAAATGGTTTCTTTTCTTTTCTCCAATCAAATTTTTATTTAAATTGTTTTGTAAAGTTACATAAATGCAAAGTTGATTATGGTGACTATGATGATTGGCTGTGATTGCTCTATGCTTCGTATATCTTTTTGGTAACTGTTGATGTTGTGGCTCTGTAGTGCAGTGGACTGTGCACTGACCTATAGAACAAAAAGTTGTAGGTTCAAATTCTTTCTGAGACAATATGTAATTTTTTTTTACTTTGCGCTTTACAGTATGTTGTATGTGATCTTTGGGTTGTGGTTAGTGCTGTGCAATGCTTGCCATTTCGGTGCTTGGCTCTGTAATTTCTGCAGCTATATTTTGGATTATTTTTGTATATATTCATGCACTATACATGATAAATATCTCGAGCCACTTTTAAAAGACATGGTGTCAAGTTACAACTCTGGAGAGGAGAAGTTTCTGTCATTCAGCTCCTGCCTCTAGCTGTTTTGAGCACAAACTCATCATGGGCACGTTCTTGCCCATCTGCACTATTTTTAATTATTGGTGTATGAAACATGCACTAAATAGATGTCTTTGACCATTTGGATGCGTTTCCGTCAGTGTACATTTCATTGTATGATGATACTGAAAAATAGATGTACACTGTAAAAAAAAAACGTTATTTTACAGGTAATATTCTGTATTTTTTTACAGAATTTTCCCGTTTTTTCATTTAACAGTAAAATGCTGTTGTTTTACAGATACTTGCTGTAATTTAAAGTTTTACCATTAAAATTACAGTATTTCATTGTAATTAGAAATTACATCAAAATTATGTTTTTTAAAGGCAATTCAAACTATTTTTACAGATTAAAAAATGTATTTTTACATAAAATTACTGTAAATGTTTTAGTGATTTTTCAGAGATTTTAATTTAACCTGTGCAGCAAGTGATAAAACAGTTTGTAATCATAATCATAAACACATGATAATCATAAAGCACAAGTCATTTTACTGTGTACTACACTTTTGTTTTTTTTTTTATAGTGACTAATGAAACTGAAGTCTCATACATGAAATTGTCTTGTATGAAATTGCTTTGTCCGTGTTGAAAAATAGGGGGAATACAGTAGTGAAGTATGGGGTCAACAGTCATACTGGAGAAGCACCAACAGAATCTTTCCTTGTGGAATTTTGCAGATACGTTTACATGTTTTACAAATGCATGTATATAAGAATGCTTAATATATATATATATGTATGTATGTGTGTGTGTGTGTGTGTGTGGGGGGGGGGGGGGTTTATAACATATTGCTAATACGTGTGCATATATATAAATGTGTGTGATTGTAACTTTTGTTGCCTATTCAGAGAATGATTTGTGTATTTTGACAAAGATCAAAATATTTCCAGAGAATAATGAAAATAACTTTCTAATTAACTCCATAAAACTATGTAATATTTACACGTTTATTCAACATCATACTTATTCAGATTAATCTTGTTTATGTGTATGTATGTGTGTGTGCGACACAGATTCAAATTTGCCGCCAATTCCCGCCCACAACGTTGAATGTGTCCTAACAGCCTAAAGAGCAATGATTGGTCACATGGTTTTGAAGTTTGAAAAATGACAAACGGTTGTCAGAGTCGTCTTCTCAACGGATTAGCGCGGGTATTTCAAATTTATTGGTTTTAGGGGAGCCATCCTCGGAAATCATGGAGGAGCTGCATTGGCATTTTGGAATATGGAATGTACTGTTTTCTTCCGCGTTTCGAACGAAGGTAAGAGTGTTTTCAATTCAATATAAAAAGTATGCATTTGTAACACTGAATTATTTGAATGTTTTTTTTTTCCCATTATTGTATTTTCTTGAATTTACTCGTTTTATCCTTCTAAGTTACGTTTTAAAGTGATCGCAGCATTTGATCGTGTTGGTTGTGATGAAGTGTGTTTAATTGTAATAAGATTGAAATTCCTAATGTGCTTACTAATTATCATATTACGCTCAGTGTCTACAGTTACACGAGAGAGTGAGAGAGAAGCCATTGCCCCGTTGATCCAACGCTGATGTTGGTCTGTTTACAGGTAACGTTATAGTTATGTTTTATGAAATAAAATATATCTGGTTGACTGTTAATAAACATAAGTTATTGTACATAACGTTAGTTTTTTAAGAATCCATTTGAATGCTTCGCTCTTTGCGTGACGCACGTGGTAAGGCCTGCACATTGTGTGGTGCTAAATGTGTAACTAGTGAATGTTCAAGTTACTAATGGCATTGCAGTTGTTTATATAGTTCATTAGTATGTTATATCATCTGAATTTGAATTAATACATATTTGAATGTAGTATATCAAATATTGTAATATAACGTTACTTATAATGTATTATGTAACGTTACACTATTGGAGTGCATTAAAGGAGAACTCGGGTCAATTTTAACGTTAGCTCTGTTGCTTTTAAATGTGGGGTGCTGTCAGCACCGAGAACAATGAAAACAATTGGTGTTCACTACACCGTGTCATCCTCCTTTTAAAATGTGCACCAGTTGACTGAAACGGGGCCTAAACATGCCTTTAGCCTATTACCCTCGAAACACGGTGTCAACACGGTGAATCTGATTGCAGTAGATGTGGAAGATAAGGTATGCATAAAAGGGATGTTAATTCAGCCACTTATACCTCGGTTAACGTACTGTTTTTCAGTGAAATCCACAGTTGATTGTCTAACTCATACGATCCAATATTCCAAAACGTATTTTTATTCCACAAAAAAAACGTCCACAGTAGTCGTTTGTCGAGTTCGCGCGCGCGATCATTGGTAACTAGATAACTAAGGATCGCGCACGCAAACTCGACAATCGACTACTGTGGACTTCGACAGAAAACAGGAAGTAAATACAGGTATGTGAGCTGGCTGAATAAACATAATTTTTATTCATATCTTTCACATCTACTGCAGTCAGATTCACCGTGTTCACTCTGAATACAATCACTCACATGGCTGTGCACTTGTAATGACAAATCAAGGATGTTAAGAGGCTAAAAGCAGGTTTAGAACTTGCCCCGTTTAAGTCAACAGGGTGTAAATTTTAAAAAGAGGATAACACGGTGTAGGAAACACCGATTTTTGTCGTTGTTCTCTGTACTGACAGCACTCCAAATTTACAAAAAAATGAGCTCAATGTTAAAATTGACCGGAGTTCTCCTTTAAACCAACCCATTACGCTTTAAAGGTGCATAATGCAAGTTATTCATGGCTAGGGGTAACCCTGAATTTAAATAGTATTTTAAAATATTTCTTTCTTTTGTGATTTCAGATTATAGAAAAACCTGTGCTTATGGATCTACATCAGATGACCATGGCAACCCAGGTGTGGAAATAGGGGAATATTTTTAATCTGAAATCTGTGTAGTCTAAGATGAACTATTCTTCTGACACCACAAGAATTAGTTAATCTCAAAATGAAAATTTCATGATAATTTACTCACCCCAATGCCATCCAAGATGTTCATGTCTTTTCTTTCTTCAGTGTAAAAGAAATGTAAGTTTTCTGAGGAAGACATTTCAGGATTTTTCTCCACACAATGGACTTCAAGTGCAACCAAATTGTTGAAGTCCAAATCAATGCGGTTTCAAAGGGCTTGAAGAGCTTCACATGGCTCTGCAAGACCCCAGCTGAGGAATATGGTCTTATCTAGTGAAACAATTGGTCATTTTCTTAAAAAAAAAAAAATGATATACTTTTTTGGTCTGGGATGTGCCAGTCATTACATCATAACGGTGGAATCCTCACGCGTTTCGTCATCCAAGTTATCCGTCTGTGTTCAAAAAGTCTGGGAAGGAAATTATCTAATTTTTCTCTTCCAACTTCAAAATCATCTGACATCTTTGTTTTAATTTATTATTATTTAAATCCTTTGTGCCGTTTCCAACGTTATGACTTAATGCCTGGCGCGGCGCAGACCAGCACAAGACGAACGATTTTAGTTAAAAAGTATATAAATGTGTTTTTTGTTTTTAGAAAGTGACCTATCGTTTCACTAGATAAAACCATATTCCTCAATTGGGATCGTGCAGAGCCGTTTGAAGCACTTCTTTTGCAGCCTTTTGAAACCGCATTGATTTGGACTTCAACAGTTTGGTTGCGGTTGAAGTCCATTGTGTGGTGAAAAATCCTGTAATGTTTTCCCTTAAACTTAAATTATTTTCCACTGAAGAAAGAAAGACATGAACATCTATGATGGGAATGGGGTGAGTAAATTATCAGGAAATTTTCATTTTGAGGTGAACTAATCCTTTAACCCGTCAGAGCCCTGTGATTGTTTTCATGATGGATATATGCACTTTTATGGACTTCAAAGCATAAGCACCTGTTCACTTTTGCTAACCCTTTAAAAGGTATTTTGAACTTTGGAAATATGTTTCAGTAATTGCTTTAAAAAACAGAAGTTCACTACTTCTTGCTCCATCTGTCTGGTAATGCAGGAAGCCCTTTCCTACTGTATGGGTATGCATATCTTTGACAACCATGATAAAAGTACCTTTGTAAGGTGATGCTCAGTTAAATCATACCAGTGTCTATTTATTCATTGATTCTTCTGGTTGACATGTTAGTGTTACCATCAAAATGGCACAACTATTGATTTTCTCTCTCTAGTTATGATTGTAGCGTGAATAGCATTCATCATAGTTTAACCCTGTTGCAAATGCAGGTGTGGGGCTTCCCTGTGTTACCAGACAAACGAAGTAGGGAGCTAGGAACTTAGTTTCTAATAATACGGATAATTGAAACACGTTTAGACCCATGCAGAGTTCAAAATATTGTATATTTTAAATCCTTTAAATGTCCTATTTTTAATTTTGCCAGTAAAACGCTTTATTTGACAAATGTATAGATTTTTACATTGCCTTTTTGATGTAGATATTTTTTTCCATGCTCTGCTTGTATTTCTACTGTCCAATTAACATTAAACATTTGTTTGCAATTCACTGAAATGACTGTTCTGTTTTATTGAAGGTACCATTACATTTTTATAGTTTGATTTTATTTTACTGGGGGAAACATTTAGTTATACATGAGAACTGTATTTTAAAAGAATATTACTGTATAAAGACAGAGCAACTTAATAAAGTAACTAATAAAAGCCATAAATTTACAGAGATTAACCTGAAAGGTAGTTGTTTTTACTGTATTTTCACATACTTATTCCTTTTTTATACATTTTTTCTTGGTTATTTTACAAAGATAAGCTGTATTTTAAAAGAATATTACTGTATAAAGACAGAGCAACTTAGTAAAGTAACTAATAAAATGCTTATATTTACAGAGATTTTCCAGAAAAGTCGTCTTTTAAAATGTATTTTCACATAATTTATCTGGTTTTTTTTTTACAGTTTATTAACAATTATTAACAGTAATATACTGTAATTTAATGAATTATGACTGTAAAATATTCTCTGTTTTTTTTACAGTGTTTGCATGTAATTTTGAAAAACAGGTTTTTACTGTAATTTTACAGAACCCGTCTGGAAACTTTGCTGCCAGAGATTTGCCGTTTTTTTACGTTTTTTTTTTTTACAGTGTATGCACATCTTTGTTGCAAGTAGATCTATGTGATTTTATGCCTGTTTTATCATCAACTAGGTGAAAATCATAGTTTAATGGTTCAGTAAAATAATAGCCCACCTCTCCTCAACAGAATGAGGCCTTTTTCTATCCTTTTCACACCTAACACAATTTCTCGCCATGAAAAATATATTGAACATTTGCACGTGCCAACAAAGTGAGGTTTATTTTTATGGCGAGTGTGTAAATTTTCCCCTCACTTGGCAATGAAATGCCCAACAAATAAAATATGAGCTTCAGATCACAGAGCTTCTGCAGTTACCAAAATCTGTGCAGTTGATGGTATTGAAGCACAGAGAGCTGTTTTGACTACCAACATTAAACACTGAAGGAACTCAAGAAAGATATCCTGAAACAGCTGTGTGGATGTGTATTTTATTAGCATCAAAACCAAATTATATTGTTGCCTCTCTGCCTTTTTATCCCCTTTAATAACCCCGATCTTACGTGGATTGTCTTCATAATTCAATATTTATTTTGGCATCTTTTCCTTCATATCAGATTTTAATAAACAACTTAACAGATCTTACATGGCTTTCCATCACCAAATATATCAATATTATTGCTGTGACTTAAGCCTCATTTACACATGCAGCAACTTTATCACTTGATGTCGCTGTACTGTGTAGTTGCCAGTGGGAGTTATTACTGTTGTACATTATTGGTGGATTGCTCATCTGGCCATAGCTTTAGAAAATCTGGTCACAGAAAAGACATTTTACCTGTAAAGCTAAGATATTCTAATTTGACACTGATTCTGTTTTTTTGTTGATGAAAATTAACATTCAGCAGTGATTTTTGTATTTTTTATATAAACTTTAGCAGTGGAAAGTGCATTAAATCATCAACCCGAGAAACAAACTCAATTGACTGCCAACAATTTCTAAAACGTCAGTCTAATTTGACAAAGTATAAGTTGTCCCTAAAAATTAACATTCTACAGGGGAGAGTGTTTTATATAACCTGCAGCAGTGTTCATTGCATCCTATCATTAACAAGATGAATCTATCAATGTATGAATTAAACTCAGAAAGTTTATTTTCCATGCATAATTTGTATTATATCTATGTATTTAGTTACGGGCAAATCATATAGAACAGTGAAATCGCTCTCAAGAACTTCTCCTCTGTCCTGCCTGCACTCGAATCCATTATCTCAATGGAGATGGGTGACGTGAGCTCCCCTGGCACTGTGTTCTATCCTATTGATACCACTAAGATTAAGTGAAATGTGCCTTGTTTCAGTAACAACCAAGAACGATTACCCATAGATTCTTTAACATAATTAATGGGTAATACAGATTAAGTGAAATGTGCCTGTGACTGTTCAAATTCCCAAGATTAAGTATTCTGTCCTTATGATTACTACTCATGCCAAAGTAATTGTGTATATAGTTTGTTGTGTATAGCTTAAATTTAATTGTGTGAGAGTTATTAGAACTCTCAAAGGGGAACTGTGGGAATATACATTTAAGAATACATTTCTTAATGATATGTGTATCAGACTTGGAAGTTTAGAGAAGCAACAGCGTCAGCTGTATTACACTGTTAAACCAAGTTGCTAAGTGGAGGTCTCTGCCAGATCCTGTTCACCCTTTTGTGAGTCAAACAAGAATGGCTTAGGTGTGGTGCAAGCGATCCACCAGGTCAGTCTGTCAGCGTGTACCGATTTCTACCGGCTTGGACCTGAGAAACCTCAGGATGAAACTGACTCAACCCTGAGATTGTAGAATCTCGCAAAGGTATTAGGTGTTGCCCAACCCGCTGCTCTAAATATGTCTGCAGGGAGGTGCCTCTGGCCAACGAGGACGCAACACTCCTTGTTGTGTGTGCTCGGACCTGCAAGGGGAGGGGGGGGGGGCACTGCCTGGGTGTGATAGGCCAATGAAATTGCGTCCACCACCCAGTGGGAAAGCCTCTGTTTGGAGAAAGCTTTCCCTTTCCGCTGTCCACCAAAGCAGACAAAGAGCTGCTCAGAACGTCTAAAGCTCTGCGTGCAGTCCAAGTAGGTACGTAAAGCAATGAAGGGGCTGGGTCTGCCTCCTCCCGGGGCAGCGCTTGCAGGTTCACTACCTGGTCTCTAAAGGGTGTGGTAGGAACCTTGGCCACGTAGCCCGGTCGCGGTCTTAGGATCACATATGTGTCTGCTGGACCGAACTCCAGGCAAGTGTCGCTGACAGAGAACACTTGCAGGTCCCCGACCCTCTTGATTGAGGCGAGCGCGATCAGCAGGGCTGTCATTAGAGAGAGGGCCCTGAGTCCAACTGATTCTAGCGGCTTGAAGGGGGGTCTCTGAAGGCCCGGGACCACCGAGAGATCCCAGGAGCAGAACAGGCCTGGCCGTGAAGGATTTAATCTCCGAGCACCTCTCAGGAACCTGATGATTAAGTCGTGCTTACCCAAAGTCCCCCTCCAGCCTCTCCTGCAGAAATAGAAGCACAGACCTAACTGCGCACCTCTGTGGGTCTTCAGCCCAGGAAGAGAACAAGCGCCACTTCAGGGCATTAAGTTGCCTGGTAGAGGGGGCTCTGGCTTGGTTGATCGTGTCTACGATGGCAGGTGGTAGACCAGCTAGATCTTCCACATCCCATCCAGGGGCCAGATGTGGAGGTTCCAGAGGTCTGGGTGTGGATGCCAGAGCGTGCCCCATCCCTGAGAAAGAAGGTCTTTCCTCAGGGGAATCCGCCAGGGAGAGGCTGTCGCAAGGAGTACGAGGTCCGAGAACCAGGCCTGAGTGGGCCAGTAGGGAGCCACAAGGGTGAATTGTTCCTCGTCCTCCCTGACCTTGCTTAGCACCTATGCAAGAAGGCTCACTGGGGGAAATGTGTACTTACGCAGACATAGGAAGGGTCGGTGTCGAGGCAGAAATGAGACGTGGAAGTACACGTACTTCAGGTCTACCGTTGCAAACCAATCTAGATGCCGGATGCAAGTTAAGATGTGTTTTTGCGTGAAAACTCGCAAGTCCAAGATCGGTCGTAAGCCGCTGCCTTTCTTGGGTACGATGAAGTAAGGGCTGTAGAAACCCTTCTTCATCTCAATTGGAAGGACAGGCTCTATCGTGTCTTTGAGTAAGAGAGTAGTGATTTCCGCATGATTGGATTTGGCATGCTCGCTGTTTACTGCAGTAAAGCGGATGCCCACGAAGGGGGGTGGAGGCCTGGCAAACTGACTTGCGTAACTGAGTCAGATGGTCCAGGCCAGCCAGCGTGACGGGTTGGGAAGTGAAAGCCACGCATCCAAGCTCCGTGCTAGGGGCACCAAGGGGACAAGTATTTTTGATGTACCAGGCAGGGCTTTGCAGCGGGCGGAGCAGGTAATATGGCATCGGGAGGCGAGGACGCGTCCCAAGGCTCTGGTGCTGAGAAAAGACTTAAAGCACTTACCTTGCTCCGCACACCTGGCAGGGTGGTTAGTGACTGATGAGGAGGTCCGGTGTGTGGCAAATGAAATAAATTCAACAAAAGATTCTCCTCCCGGGGGATGGAGTGGTCTGCTTACCAGCTCCGGAGCTAACGTCTTGCTCTCTGGGTCGACCATCTCAGGAGCACCTGGGAGCCTTCCGGGTCCTCGAGGGGGTCCATGAGACGGGGGGCGTCTACTTCCTGCGGGGTGCTCGACGCGGGGGCTGAGAGCCGGGTTTTTCTTCACCGCAGGAGGACGCCCTCGGTGAGCAGACAGGGCATGGCCCATGCCGGCAGGCTTGCAGCGGGGCAGGATGTGTGAAATGGCTTCAGTCTGTTTCTTCACCGCGGAGAATTGCTGGGCAAAGTCCTCAACGGTGTCGCCGAAGAGGCCGAACTGGGAGACAGGGGCGTTGAGGAAGCGAACTTTGTCGGTCTCACGCATCTCGACTAAGTTCAGCCACAGGTGACGTTCCTGGACCACGAGTGTGGCCATCACCTGCCCGAGTGACTGCGCTGTGACCTTCGTGGCTATGAGGGCGAGGTCGGTCGCTGAGCGCAGTTCCTGCAATACATCGGGATCAGGGCTACCCCCGTGTAGATCTTTAAGTGCCTTGGCCTGGTGGACCTGCAGGAGGGCCATGGCATGCAGGGCAGAAGCGGCATTTCTTGGAGAGTCATCTGCGTCAGACGCCGCGCTCTCCGATGCAGCAGCGAGCTTATCCACCTCGAGCTCTAGAGCAGAGGTTTTCAGTCCAGCCCCTGGGGACCCACAGCTATGCACATTTTGAGAGTCGCCCTAATTTAACTCACCTGATTGAAATAATCAGCTCATTAGTAGAGGCCTGAACCTGAACCAGGTGTGCCAGATTAGGGAGACATACAAAATGTGCAGAGCAGTGGGTCCCTAGGAACATGATTGAAAAACCCTGCTCTAGAGGATAGGCAGGCTGGCTGTGAGGTGAAGTGAGAGCATGAACCATCCACAAACTCGCTGCCCAGACACCGCCTGTGGCCGTCTGAAGCGGAGAGCACTCTACCGCATCCAGGAACTACACAGGGGTGGAAGGGCGTCTTTAAAAAGACATGACCTGAATAGGACGTTCAACGCCGCTGTGTATTGCTCTTTAGAGGAAATTACTCTTTTACCAAAAAACAAAAATCACTCTTTTAATAAAATCTTTCAAGTTCTGCGCATTCGAAGCGCCCAGGGGCAAACTGCACTGCCGTGCAAGAAGGAGAAAGCCACTGCAGTGTGCCGTAGATCCAACAACAGTAGCAGCGTCAGAGGAACAGGAACGGGTGTGTGACTCGCAGCTGACTGCATGCACAACCATCAGCTCCGAAGAAAATTTCTGAATGAACTCGACGTATTTCCCTGCTTTTATACCCGTATGTCCAGGTGCGGGGTATGCAAATACTGTCTGCCAACTTCTCATTGGCCTTTTTTCATAGATCAGAGGCATATTCGGCACTCAAGAGAGACCCCTAATGTCGCTTCTTCAACACAACGTCGAAGTGAGCAACAGACGGCGAACAATTAATTTTCAACATAATATGGTATTCATTTTTATAAAATTGAGTGCTTTTATTCAGAACCTCACAGTACAATCAAAATACATTACTGGAGTTATATTTTGTCAAATAAAGTGCTGTATAGCGGATGCGAGATATTGCTTAAATATAATACAATTACAATTGATTTATTATTATTATTACTACTAGTTGTAGTGGTAATGCAGTGAATATTACACAACTTTACAATACTGATATATTTATGTCATACGTTTTTTCATTTAAATTAAGCTTTTATTCTGATGGACAGGCCCGCATTAATGCACGGGCTTACTGGGGCTGAAGCCCCAGGGCCTATGAAGACAAGGGGCCTATCATAAGCCAATAAAAAAATCACATTGTTTTGTAGTTTGTCGAATTTTCTGTCAATCACCAGATATTCATGTTTTTTGGCTGCTGATCCACGTGGGAAGCATGATATGACAGCCTATCAGAATGTAGAGAAACAGTTGTAGCATGCGTTGTCGTCTACTCTAGTAGTCTATTCAAATTTATGCTTATAGTCACTCACAGAAGATAGCGGATAGCTAAATCAAAATGTCGGGAAAGAAAAAGTTTGAGAGTGGTGCTCATAAGCGAAAAATATTGCGACAGAAAGAAAACAGTGTGAAGGAATTGTTAAAAAAGATTCCAAAGCTGACAGGATTTTTTAAACCTGCAAATGAAGGCGAGTCGAGCTCATTAAGCGGAGCACCGATGAACAGTGCAGAGGACAAGCAAACAGGCGGGAGACCGTTAACTCGCGCTGCAGAGGACGAGGACTGGCTGCATGGAGCAGACCCAACCGGGGACGGACAGACCGGAGGACCTTTACCTCGCTTACCTAGAAAAGAGGAGGACCAGGTGCGGGAAGAGCAGTGCTCGAATTGAGGGGGGGCTGGGGGGATCCGGGACCCCCCATAAGAAGTAAAAAATAGACTTAGGGGGGTCCCTCAGATATTTTAGCTGATTAAATGCATGAAATGGATACGGTAAATTTCGTGAATTAATTATTTACAATAATTTATATTAAGTTTGTTTATAGGCTAGTTGCCATGTCTCTTCAAAATGTAAACGCCCCACCCCACATCTAAAGAGCGCCGTATTTATGCGGGATTCACTCTTGAAATAGCAATGATTGACATTGATAGCCATAGCATTTTTTGTTCCTGAATATGCAGCCTTTTTCACTGAAATGGTTGAATAGTCTGCTGACTGACTTACTCACTCATAACAGTCCTTTCCCGCCTCCTACTGGACGTAACTAACGTTATGTACAAATCGTATGCACTAAAATCGTTGAAAAATCCCCACCAACACACAGACTGTTTTGTCACAATTTATATGTTTAATATCTAATAAACTAGTTTCATGCATTTATGGAATAGTCTTTTGGAACAAACATTATTATCACAGTGTCACATTAATCATCCAGTTGTTTTTAGGGTAAATTCTACATCGGTAAATAAAGCTAGAATCATTCTGTTGGATGTTCAAAAGTTCATAAGTATCTTCTGATCACCAAGCCTGCATTGATTTGATCAAAAATATACTAAAAGCAGTAATACTATGAAATATTATTACAATTTAAAGTAATAATACAATAAAATATAATTTATTTCTGCGATTAAAGCTGAATTTTCACCATCATTACTTCAGTCTTCGTCACATGATCCTTCAGAAATCATTCTCATATGATTTGATGCTCAACAAACATTTATGATTATTATCAATGTTGAAAACAGTTGTGTACATTTTTATTTTATTTTTTGACTCTGATGAATGGAAAGTTCAAAAGAACTAAATTTATCTGAAATAGAAACTTTTGTAGCATTATACACTACCATTCAGAAGCTTGCGATTAGTAAGAATTTATATAAAAAAAAACATGTTGGGAAAGAAATGAATACTTTTATTGTTGTGGATTTTTTTATGGAATACTGTCTTCGTTATATAGGCTATATCTCCCCGAGAGAAACTTATTTCTGCTTTTGTTGTATAAAGACAAACGTGGTCATTAGACTTTTTTTTTATTGTGGGCCTACAAAACCTCTCAGCCCCAGGGCCTGACGGCAGGTTAATGCGGGCCTGCTGATGGAGCTTTTATTTTGAAGTGTTTCTTTGTGATGAAACAGGGCTCGACAATAAGGACTGCCCGATGGCCCGTGGCCAGTGTGAGAGAGACTCAGGCAAGTTGCTAAAACTGTCACTTGCCCGATCGGGCCAGTGCTGCATTTATAACATTATTGCAAGCAAACAACAAGTGAGAAAGCACAAAAATTACAAGGTGCGAACAACTAACAGAGGAGCAAGCGCGACTATATTTATATCGCAAATACACACAAATACATAATATACTGGACGTGCCAAGGCACAAGATCGAGCAAACACCGAGCACACTCTCCTAGCACTGTCGTCGTTCTTTTCCAAGTGTCTTAACATTAGCTATTACCAATGTGAAGAAAATAGCAGGAAAAAACCCCACTTAATGAATTTCACATTTTAAGTATCCCCACACATTCCGTGTTCACTGTGCGTGAAATACCAACATTTTTCCTATTCACATGTTTGTGAAAATAAATAATCCACACATTGGAACAAAATAAATCAAGTTTCTTTCTGCAGGACTGAAAATTTGTGTCTCTCTCCGTGCATATGTTTCATCATCATATCTCTTCATGCAGCGTTATCTGTTTAACATGCATGTGCTCTCGTAAAGGAACAGAGCACTAGTTTTATTCCCAGTGTTTAAAAACAAACACATTTTCTCTCATTAATTCTCCTTTACAGATGACGCGCCTAATGAGATCTAAAAAACTTTGTTAAACTTCACTTGAAATACACGTGTCTTAAAATCACAAGCTGCTCAAAATATCCAAAATGTAGGTATGCATTTAATTAGGTAATGTTTCAAAACATAAACATTAATTCGACATAATAATGGCGTTTGATATGAAAAGAAGCAAGATCACTATGCTTCTATAATTAGGCTATAATTATCAGAGCTGTTCAGCTGCAGGGTGAAGATGAATATTTGAAACAGTCTACTTCATATCATCGTCATGAAACACGTTTCATGTCTCATTTCTTACAGGTATTTTTGTTTTTGTTCTTTGTATATCAGTCAGTGTTGGTCTTGTTTAGGTTGTCTGATTTCATGTTATATACATATTTTCATTCACAGATTCACAGGCCTAATAGCTACCTACTGTATATTGCACATTACAACCAATTTAGTAGCAAGTTTCCTCTCTCAGCCAATAATCAAACCTTTAACTCAGTGAATAATCTTTGACACTACTTGAAAACACTACACATGGGCAAAAGTTGCATGACAACATGACTAAACGGGTGACCAAAAACCCATCATCTCCTCCACAGAACTCTTGTCTTAAAAACACGTGTAAATGGCAGGACGGCTGAGGTTAATATGATTTATTTATGAATTTATATCTGTAAAGCACATATATGGGATTACATGAGGCATAAATCCTATCTTGCAAATTATAAATGTGTATAAATTTTGGGCAACATTGTATTTTTTATTTTTTTCCAAATGCGCTCTAAATCCTCATTGTGGCGTAGTTATTCGCCTCAGTCTGGCTGGTGGAGGACAAATCTCATTCGCCTCCACGTCTGAATGTGCACATCTTATCAAGTGGCTTGTTGAGTGCATTACTGCAGATTACACGCCTCACCGAGAGCGAAAACCACACATTATAGTGACCACAAGGAGGTTACCACTTGTGACTCTCCCCTCCTAGCAACAGGGCCAATTTGGTTGCTTAGCAGACTTTAGGATTCACTCAGCACACCCTGGATTCGAACTCGCAACTCCAGGGGTGGTAGTCAGCGTCGATATTCGCTGAGCTACTCAGTCCCCTTAAAAACATAAGATATGTAAAAAAAATATTTATCTATTTATTTATATTTTCTAAAGCCATGATGGTATAAACAGCTATTTGTCATTTTTGTGTTGGGGCCAGTGACAATTTTGGCAGGGCCAGTAAAAATCTGATGCACTGGCTCAACTGCTAATTCTTAGCATTGAGCCCTGTGAAAGTAGCTTTTCAGTCTGAAAAAGCAGGTCTCTACATGACTCAAAGTGATTATTACACTGCAAAATGATGCTATTTAATTCAGTAAGTATGTATTCTGTTGGTGCCTCATGCTACAAAGTGAATTTGCGCTCGGTTCACTGTCATCAGCTACAAACAGAGCGCTCAGTGCTCATGACGGTGTTTTCCCTGTATGAGCCAAGGAGGAGATTTAAAAGGTAAGTGCAGCCAGCATCGGCACAACACTGTCTCCACACATTTACTAGTGCTCTGTTTACAATTGAAGCACACTGCACATGCAATGTAATCTTTATATTTATCTTGTAAAATGAGCCTCATTAAGTTGCACCTTTCTTCTCTCCTGCCCACTCCCATTGCAAGCATGGCTGAAGGATGGCCCTCAGAAGCGTGCTGACGATGATGACAGGGAGATGTATATATGCACTGCTTTAACATATTATCAGTATTGTCCAAATGAGTTCCAAACAGGTTATAATATTTTTAGTCTAATTTATTTTGCCCCTCAGACTTTGGTTTACACTTTACATGTATAATCAACTTGCTTAGAACATTGTTACTCTATGACCATGTGCTACAAGGAAGAATTTCACTGTTGTGTACATTCTCTGTGTTTACATCAGTGTCTACCGCTGAACACATTTACAATAATCGTTTTCCAGCAAACAGTTCATGTCTGGAGAGGAAACCTTAGATATAAAGTGAATGAATCACACATTCTGCACACATATAAGTCTTATACTCTCAAAGTTCTCTGTTTTACTTTGAAGTGCACTATCATCTCACCCTCTGTAGAAAGATAACTCCCTCTTGTGTCTCCTCATCTGTGGTGATGTTGAAGACACCTGGTTCGTCTACATCAATGATGCGGTAGTCCATCTCTGCGTTAGAGCCAATATCAGAATCTGCAGCCTTCAGTTTGGCCACCACTAACCCCACAGGCAGTGACTCCTGCACTGAGTACTGATACGACTCTAGAGACAGAGAGATGTTTGACATCACTTTAACATTCTGCACTCTCAAATCAAATGGTGAATTTCATGAAAAATTTCGAAAACATTTTTGAAAAATCAAAAGAAATAACATTTTACATAAAGAAAATTAAGTCTGTTCCCTTTACAAAAAGCTTCACTAGGATGCTGCACTGAGGAAGTGCTTTGGGAACAATCCCGCATTGAGACCAGTAGTGAATATGTGTGTAACACGTCAATGAACATTGACCGGAATTTATAGCCTCGGCTGGTGAAATCATTAGATGCACCTGTGGCCAGGCTATAAATAGAGGCGTCACTAGTGTGTCATCAGATCCTTTTTTTTCAAGAGCCATTTTGTGTCTGTGTCTATCACAAACCTATCAAAACTTTCTTCCCTTTGTTAGGAATTAGAAATTGTTAGGCAGTGCACAGAACTTTCTTCTCTTCCTCTCTCTGCTCTGAAAAAATATATATATATATAAAAGGGGAAAAAAAAGAGAGAAAATGTCGGAGAATCAAGGCAAACGATGTGTGTTTCCTTGTCAACGGTCTATGACTGACAAAGACACTCATCAGTTTTGCTTTGTTTGTTTGGGGTAAGAGCACGCTGCTCTCGCGTTGGGGCAGGGTGGGTGCGCACATTGTGACCTACTTTTGATCAAAATGCTTCACGCTCGCCTCGCTTACTTCTGGGAGTCAGCACCCACACTTAATTCATGGGGCTCTCGCATGGATCTGGTTGAGGAGTGAGAGACGGGCTCGTCCCTTTCACTTGCTCTCTCCCCAGATCCGGCTGGTCCTTCCTGTGATCTTGAAGCACCCTCCGGTGCCTCTTCAGTTCGCGAGGGGGACCTCGATTCTCTTTGGTCTGCGGACTTCGAGCTACCCACATCTGAGTACTCCAAGCACGACTCAAAATCTTCTGAGGAGTTACTCGATGTGGTCACTTGGGCGTGATTTCTAAAAGAAAGAAACACTGATGGTCTTGTTCCCAGCCTTGTGGGGGTAGTTCCCTTCGGGATGGGGCACATGTACCATCCACTTCAGCCCTCCCGATACCCTCACAAAACCTCTTCACTCCCACCACCTTTGGTGTTTCGGGTGAAAGAGGCTTCCAACCAAAAGTTGGGTGAACCGTTGCTTCCTGCCTTAATCCAGGACACGGAAGACTTGACATCCCCTCAACAGGAAATGTTAATACCCATATCAGAGAACCTGGCAGCATGGAAACTTCTGCCAGGTATTTCTATGTGGGTTCTGAGGACAGTAGAAAGAGGCTACAGAATTCAATTTGCTCGCCGCCCTCCGCATTTCAACGGCGTGGTTTCCACTACCATGAAACCGGAGCAGGCATGTCTACTGTGGAAAGAGCTGCAAAATCTCTTGGTCAAAGGGGCCATAGAACATGTTCCCCTTCCAGAGAAAGAGTCTGTCTATTACAGAAAATACTTCCTGGTTCCCAAGAAGGGTGGGGGGTTGTGTCCGATTTTAGATCTTCGTGGCTTGAACCGCTCGGTCAGGGGGCTCAAGTTCAAGATGCTAATCATCAAGTCAGTCGTGTCTCAGATCCAACATTACGATTGGCTGGTCACGATCGATCTCATGGATGCATATTTCCATTTTGGAATTATGCCACAGCACAGAAAGTTCCTGAGGTTCACTTTCGGGGACGAAGCCTTCCAGTATCGGGTTCTTCCATTCGGCATATCCCTATCACCCCGCACATTCACGAAATGCATGGATGCAGCACTGGCTCCTTTGTGACTCCAGGGCATCCACATTCTGAATTACATAGACGACTGGCAGTTCAGCACAGGGATATTGTCTTGGCTCATCTGGGTTCTCTGGGTCTGAGACTCAACGTCGAGAAGAGCGTTCTTTCTCCTACCCAGAGGATTACCTATCTGCGGATTATATGGAATTCGATCACGATGCGGGCACAAATGTCTCCCGCTCGTATCATGTCCATTCAGTACTCCCTGAGCAAACTCAGGATAGGTCAAGTGCACTGTTTACCAGTATCAACAAATACTAGGTCTCATGGCATCTGCATCCACAGTGATTCCTTTGGGCCTTCTCCATATGAGACCGTTTCAGCTGTGGCTAAAAGCCAGGGGATTTCATCCAAGGGCCAATGCCCTAAGGCAAATAAGGGTTACGCGTTGCACGCTTTGTTCCCTCTCTATGTGGTCCAGACCCCGGTTTCTTACCTTGGGTCCCACTCTGGGTGCATGATGTCGTCGCAGGATGCTAACGACAGATGCCTCTCTGACGGAGATTAACTGACTCATTCTCTGACTTAATTGCATTAAGTATCATAAACATCTTCATTTCCTGAAAGAGAGAACGAGTTGTTGTAATGTTTTGTTTTCCATGTCTTCCTAAACCTTGCAGATTACTTAGTGTAGCACGCGGACAGGAAGGAACACATAGTTGTGTTTCACTGGCCATTTGTGAGCTACGGCGTCCAAGCCTAGAGCCAAAAACGCTTGAGCTTGATGAATCGGAACAGCCATTGTCTCTTTCACTTCCTGTTACTGCTGTTGTATAGATCAAGTTTGCGTTTGTAGCCTGCTAGCCAGCTGTATTTGTCTTCTCTATTTTATCCTTCTATTATAACTTCTTATAAATAATTGTAACTACAGTTATAATACTTAACTTATTCATAGTTATCCACAAAAGAACATGATCAATTATAAGACAATGAACATCCAATTTTATCCTCGAAGGTCGTTATGTAATATACAGTTGCAATATATTGCAAGTCAAGCTTGTAAAATGGAATTAATAGAAAAGATTATGATCATATAAAAGAACATACTGTACATTTACAATGTACATTTTGAGACATTAATAAAAACACTTTTAAAGAAAAGTTAAAACATATGTAATGGCTTGTAATATCTTATAACCAAGAACAAATATTTAATGGATGTTAATAAGAAGACATTGCTTTTGTCAATTTACCTAAAGCACAGCTAATTTAAATACAGATATCTATATCAGCTAATGTCACTCAGTCAACACCACGCTATTGTTAAGGTAGAACTATTCTTTTAACCACAAAATAGCTTCACTAACAATCTTCCAGAATTGTCTCACATACTAAGTAAGCCAAAAAGTAGAAGAACTTGATGAAATAACCGGAAATATAAATACACTCTTCTCTAGCACTCTTGATAGTGTCGCCCCCTTCGGTTAAAGAAAATGAAAGAAAAAACGTTTAGCCCTAATCCTGCAGTTATACTGCATTTGTCATGTCTACCGGAACTGGAAACCCTTCTCATATTCTATAAATATTTTAATGTAAATGGCATCTATGCTAAAATAATTCTCTCTGTTTCTCTGTCTCATTATTGGGAAAAATATCTGAGGTTACCAGAGTCTGCCAGATCCAGCTACAGTCAGGCCTGATGTCCTACTCCCACCGCTATGTGTCGCTGGGCGATGACCAGACAGCATGCGACCAGGCCCGCATTAACCTGCTGTCAGGCCCTGGGGCTGAGAGGTTTTGTAGGCCCACAATAAAAAAAAAGTTTAATGACCACGTTTGTCTATATACAACAAAAGCAGAAATAAGTTTCTCTCGGGGAGATATAGCCTATATAACGAAGACAGTATTCCATAAAAAAATCCACAACAATAAAAGTATTCATTTCTTTCCCAACATGTTTTTTTTTATATAAATTCTTACTAATCGCAAGCTTTTGAATGGTAGTGTATAATGCTACAAAAGTTTCTATTTCAGATAAATTTAGTTCTTTTGAACTTTCCATTCATCAGAGTCAAAAAATAAAATAAAAATGTACACAACTGTTTTCAACATTGATAATAATCATAAATGTTTGTTGAGCATCAAATCATATGAGAATGATTTCTGAAGGATCATGTGACGAAGACTGAAGTAATGATGGTGAAAATTCAGCTTTAATCGCAGAAATAAATTATATTTTATTGTATTATTACTTTAAATTGTAATAATATTTCATAGTATTACTGCTTTTAGTATATTTTTGATCAAATCAATGCAGGCTTGGTGAGCAGAAGATACTTATGAACTTTTGAACATCCAACAGAATGATTCTAGCTTTATTTACCGATGTAGAATTTACCCTAAAAACAACTGGATGATTAATGTGACACTGTGATAATAATGTTTGTTCCAAAAGACTTAATTAAATGCATGAAACTAGTTTATTAGATATTAAACATATAAATTGTGACAAAACAGTCTGTGTGTTGGTGGGGATTTTTCAACGATTTTAGTGCATACGATTTGTACATAACGTTAGTTACGTCCAGTAGGAGGTGGGTAAGGACTGTTATGAGTGAGTAAGTCAGTCAGCAGACTATTCAACCATTTCAGTGAAAAAGGCTGCTTTATTCAGGAACAAAAAATGCTATGGCTATCAATGTCAATCATTGCTATTTCAAGAGTGAATCCCGCATAAATACGGCGCTCTTTAGATGTGGGGCGGGGCGTTTACATTTTGAAGAGACATGGCAACTAGCCTATAAACAAACTTAATATAAATTATTGTAAATAATTAATTCACGAAATTTACCGTATCCATTTCATGCATTTAATCAGCTAAAATATCTGAGGGACCCCCCCCCCCCAAGTCTATTTTTTACTTCTTATGGGGGGTCCCGGATCCCCTCAATTCGAGCACTGCTCTTCCCGCACCTGGTCCTCCTCTTTTCCAGGTAAGCGAGGTAAAGGTCCTCTGGTCTGTCCGTCCCCGGTTGGGTCTGCTCCATGCAGCCAGTCCTCGTCCTCTGCAGCGCGAGTTAACGGTCTCCCGCCTGTTTGCTTGTCCTCTGCACTGTTCATCGGTGCTCCGCTTAATGAGCTCGACTCGCCTTCATTTGCAGGTTTAAAAAATCCTGTCAGCTTTGGAATCTTTTTTAACAATTCCTTCACACTGTTTTCTTTCTGTCGCAATATTTTTCGCTTATGAGCACCACTCTCAAACTTTTTCTTTCCCGACATTTTGATTTAGCTAACCGCTATCTTCTGTGAGTGACTATAAGCATAAATTTGAATAGACTACTAGAGTAGACGACAACGCATGCTACAACTGTTTCTCTACATTCTGATAGGCTGTCATATCATGCTTCCCACCTGGGTCACTTGTAAATTGGATCAATCAGCAGCCAAAAAACATGAATATCAAGTGATTGACAGAAAATTCGACAAACTACAAAACAATGTGATTTTTTTATTGGCTTATGATAGGCCCCTTGTCTTCATAGGCCCTGGGGCTTCAGTCCCAGTAAGCCCGTGCATTAATGCGGGCCTGCTTGTGACCCTTCAATTACCATTGTCTGCATCACTTCAGAGAGGATAAACCACAGCCAACACCAAATATTCAATAAGGAATACATCACTGGTCACTGCCTGCACCTCAGACTTAGGATGGACATCATTGGAAATTAACTGCCACAAGCTTCTAGCCAGACTGTAAAGCACACCTCACTGAACTCTGCTTGCATCATCTTGATCATTCTTGGACATTCTTTTAAAATAATATATATAGGCAATACATTAATACCAAATAAAACTTTAATCAGCCAAATTTCAAAGGACACTGCATCTATGTGTACTTCCCCAGTCAATTTGGGATGGACTTCAAAGACACTTATCATTCATTGTACAGTTCAGTCAACATTCTTTGGTTTCAAACATTTCTCACCAACATCTACTCAGTTTACTCAAATAACTCACTTTCAGGACAGTTTTATGGATGAATCTACACGCTCTTTGTGTTTATTCTGGCTGTTGGCTGGAGTTTGTTTTATAGATTATCTTTTGCTGTGTAATTCTGTTCCCTTTACAAAAAGCTTCACTTTGATGCTGCGCTGCTAAGCGCTATGGGGGAAACAATCTTATTGTGAGCTGCTTCTGAACATGTGTGTAACATGTCAATGAAATTGACTGGAATTTATAGCCTCGGTTGGTGAGATCATTGGACACACCTGTGATGAGGCTATAAATAGAAGGCGTCACCAGAGTGTCGTCAGACATTTTTCTTCAGAGCTTTCTCTCTGTGTGTTTTCACGAGACTCTTGCTAGAAATTGCTTAAACTCTTAAGCCTTTCCTTCTTTCTCTCTTTATATATATATATATATATATATATATATATATAAAAAAAGGGGAAAATGGCGGAAAAGCAGGGCAAACAATGCGTGTTTCCATGTCAGCGTTCTATATCTGACAGGGACACGCATCAATTTTGCTTTGTTTGCTTGGGGGAAGAGCACGCTACTCTCGCGTTGGAACAGGGCGGGTGTGAGCATTGCGACCTACTTTCGGTCGGGATGCTTCGCGCTCGCCTTGCTTACTTCCGAGAGCCGGCACCCACACTTCATTCGTGGGGCTCTCGCGTGGATCTGGCTGAGGAGCGAGAGACGGGTTCGCCCCTTTCGCTCGCTCTCTCCCCAGATCCTGCTGGTCCCTCGCGTGATCCTGAAGCGTGCTTCGGCGCCTCTTCAGTTCACGAGGGGGACCTCCTTTCCCTTGGGTCGGATTTAGAGTTAACCGCATCTGAGCGCTCCAATCGCGATTCAAAATCTTCGGAGGAGCTGCTCGATGTGATTACTCGCGCGGTGGCCAGGCTTCAAATAGACTGGCCACGTGACCAAGTTCCCCCCAAGCGCTCTAAATTAGAGGACAGATTTCTGTCTGGTGACCAAGGGAAGGGAACACCTCGTCAGTCCCTTCCCTTCTTTGATGATCTCCATGACGAACTTTCTCGTTCTTGGAACAAGCCTTATACTTCGCGCATTCACGTGCCTTCGACGTCAATATATTCGACTATCGTCGGCGCTGAGGCGCGAGGGTATTTAAAGGTGCCACCGGTCGAAGAGACACTTGCGGGTTATCTCTCGCCGGGTTCTACGTCATCTCTTAATAAATCTGCTCTCCCTTCTAAGCCATGCAGGGTAACCTCCATGCTGGTCGGGAGAGCATATCAAGCGGCTGGTCAGGCTGGTGCTGCGTTGCACACCATGGCTGTTTTGCAGGCATACCAGGCTGACCTGCTAAAAGATTTGAGTGCGGGAAGGAGTCTCGACGATGAAGCTTTCTCTGAGCTTCGTCGAGCTACTGATTTGTCTCTCCGTGCCACCAAGCAGTCAGCCCGTGCTATTGGCCGGTCTATGTCCGCTTTGGTTAGCACTGAAAGGCACTTGTGGCTGAATCTATCCGGCATCAAGGATAAGGACAGGGTTTTCCTTCTTGATGCCCCAGTTTCGCCTTCTGGTCTCTTTGGAGACGCCATGAATACGGTCATCTCCAGATTCCAGGAGGCGAAAAGCCATGAGGAGGCTTTTGGAAAATTCCTTCCTCGTCGCACTCAGGGGGCGAGGCCGTCGGTCACCCAGTCTCGCCCTGATTCTGTGAGGAGGGAGGTTCAGAAGCAGAGCGTGGCAAGTCGTGCTCCCCCTCGTAAAGATTGGGGACAGACTCGTCGTTCTCAGCAACCTCCCAAACAAGACCTCAGGGCTGTTATCTCTAAGAGAAAGAAGCCCTGACGTCTTTGTTTCCAACCTTGTGAGGGTAGTTCCCTTCGGGACGGGGCGCGTGTATCATTCACTTCGGCCCTCCCGATACCCTCACGAAACCTCTTCACTCCCGCCACCCTTGGTGTTTCGGGTGACAGGGGTTTCCAACAAAATGTTGAATGTACCGTCGCTTCCTGCCATATTCCAGGACACAGAACATTCTACACCCCCTCGACAGGAAGTCTTGAAATTAGTTCCCATCTCAGAGAACCTGGCAGCGTGGAAACTTCTGCCAGGTATTTCTATGTGGGTTCTAAAAACAGTAGAAAAAGGCTACAGAATTCAGTTCGCTTGCCGCCCTCCGAGCTTCAACGGCGTGCTTTCCACTACCGTAAGCCCGAAACAGGCATCTCTACTTCAGGTAGAACTGCGAAATCTCTTGGAGAAAGGGGCCATAGAACATGTTCCCCTTCCAGAGAAAGAGTCTGGCTATTACAGCAGATACTTCCTGGTCCCCAAGAAGGGGGGGGGTTGCGTCCCATCTTGGATCTTCATGCCTTGAACCGCTCCGTCAAGACGCTCAGGTTCAAGATGCTAACAGTCAGGTCCATCGTGTCTCAGTTCCAACGCTTCGATTGGATGGTCACGATCGACCTCATGGACGCATACTTTCATACTGGAATTCTGCCACAGCACAGGAAGTTCCTGAGGTTCGCTTTCGGGGACGAAGCCTTCCAGTATCGGGTCCTTCCATTCGGTCTAGCCTTATCACCCCGCACATTCACGAAATGCATGGATGCAGCACTGGCTCCGTTGCGACTCCAGGGCATCCGCGTTCTGAATTATCTAGACGACTGGCTGATCCTAGCCCAGTCTCAAGAACTGGCAGTTCAGCACAGGGATATCGTCTTAGCTCATCTAGGTTCTCTGGGTTTGAGACTCAACGCCAAAAAGAGCGTTCTTTCCCCGACCCAGAAAATTTCCTATCTGGGGGTTATATGGAATTCGGTCACGATGCAGGCACAGTTGTCTCCCGCTCGTGTCACCTCCATTCAGAACTCCCTGAGCATTCTCAGGCTAGGTCAAGTTTGCACTGTTCTTCAGTTCCAACGAATTTTGGGTCTCATGGCGTCTGCGTCCACGGTGATTCCTTTGGGCCTTCTCCATATGAGACCGTTTCAGCTGTGGCTAAAAGCCAGAGGGTTTCATCCAAGGGCCAGTCCCCTCAGGCAAATAAGGGTTACGCGCCCAGTGCTTCGTTCCCTTTCTATGTGGTTCAGACCCCGGTTTCTCACCTTGGGTCCCACTCTTGGTGCGTTGTGTCGTCGCAGGATGCTTACGACAGACGCCTCCCTGACGGGTTGGGGTGCGGTCGTAAGTGGTCGTCCAGCCCAAGGGGTATGGGAGAGTCATCAACTCGATTGGCACATAAATCGCCTCGAGCTGATGGCAGTATTTCTGGCTCTGAAATACTTTCTCCAACATTTGAGAGGCTGCCACGTCCTTGTGCGGGTGGACAACACAGCGGCAGTCTCCTACATAAATCATCAAGGAGGCAAGAGAAACTGTCAGCAGGCATGTGCCCCGCTACTCTCAAGGTTTATGTGGCCGCCATTTCAGCTTGCCACGCCCTGATTGACGGGGTGCCCTTAGGGAGACATCCTTTACTCGCCCGCTTCATTCGTGGAGCCAGGCGACTGAGACCTCCCGTTAGGGCCAGAACTCCTTCGTGGGACTTAACTATAGTCCTGGAGGCTCTGGTCGAGACCCCTTTTGAACCTCTGGAATCAGCGTCTGACAGACTTCTGACTCTCAAGATGGTCTTCCTTATGGCTATTACCTCTCTTAAGAGGATTGGGGATCTACAGGCTCTGTCTATTCTGCCGGCCTGCTTAGAATTTGCCCCCGGTATGGCCAAAGCAATATTGCATCCTCACCCTGATTATCTTCCTAAAGTTCCATTTTCGACGGTACACCCTGTCACTTTAGAAGCCTTCTGCTCCCCGCCGTTTTTAACGCCGGAGCAGGAAAGACTTCATGGACTCTGCCCAGTCCGTGCCCTTCAGATTTATGTCCACCGCACAAGCCAGTGGCGTAAGTCAGGGCAATTGTTTGTTTGCTATGGGGGCTGCAACAAGGGGGCGGCCGCTAGTAAGCAGACTATGTCACATTGGGTGAGGGATGCTATTGCCCTGGCCTATGAGGCGCGCGGTCAAGCTTCGCCAGTAGGTGTCAGGGCTCACTCCACCAGAGGGGTCGCTTCCTCTAAAGCCCTGGCTAGAGGGGTCCCTCTGCAACAGGTTTGTGATGCGGCAGGCTGGTCCTCTCCGCACACATTCATTAAATTCTATAGTTTGGATGTTCATGCTACTCCGGGCTCTTACGTCCTTGAGTCGACATCTCAAACTCATGCAGGAGCAAGTTTGTGACGTGGCGGGCTAGTCCCCTCCACACACATTCTACAATTTCTACATTGGCCGGGATGTTTTGCTACCCCGGACTATGTCCCTGGGTCAACATCCCGGGCTCATGCCAAATCCAAGTTCATGGTACGAACTTTTGAGTTAGAGCATTTGAATCGATTTTTAAAACTCATCTTTAACTTTGTGGGCCAGATGTTCCGCTACTCCGGACTCTTATGTCCTTGAGTCGACATCTTAAGCTCATGTCTAAACCAGGTTTGTGATACGGCAGGATAGTCCTTTCCGTACACACTCTTCGGATTCTATGGTGTTAGATGTTCTGCTACTCCGGGCTTATGCCCTTGAGTCGACATCTCAAGCTCGTGTCTGGAACCTCTCGCGTTCTGTGAAAACACTTCACAACGATCAGGGGTCCGGACAGCCCCAGTGCGGCGGCGTGGGCATTTCGTTCCCCATAGTGCTTAGCAGCGCAGCATCAAAGTGAAGCTTTTTGTAAAGGGAACGTCTCGGGTTACTTGTGTAACCCTTGTTCCCTGAAAAAAGCGGAACGAGATGCTGCGCTTCTTTTGCCGCACTGGGACGTCCCAGGACCGCTCTTCAGAAAAATAATCTGACGACACTCTGGTGACACCTTCTATTTATAGCCTCGTCACAGGTGCGTCCAATGATCTCACCAACCGAGGCTATAAATTCCAGTCAATTTCATTGACGTGTTACACACATGTTCAGAAGCAGCTCACAATAAGATTGTTTCCCCCATAGCGCTTAGCAGCGCAGCATCTCGTTCCGCTTTTTTCAGGGAACAAGGGTTACACAAGTAACCCGAGACGTTTTACAAAATGTGTTTAAAAACACCGGACTTGAGCAATCCAATGACAAAGATGTAGCGGGGATTCTTGTAGGTGTACATGGACTTGTTTGAGTTTCGAGGGATGGACGCTGGTTGGCACTGTCGTGTGCAGGGTTAATGCTCATGTTTTTCTTTTTTCAGTTTTTTTGTTCTAAGTGATGTTCTGGGTTTGATTGTTACACTAATGTTGGAATGTGGTCTTTAAAATTTTGTTTTTGAGACATGATGTAATTTTTCTTATATGTCAAAATGTCAAAAATGTCATTGTTAATATGAGTGGATTGTTACTCTCCTCGTGGAATCTGAATGGGTTAGGGTACCCCATAAAAAAGGGAGGTAATTTCTCTTCTTAAGCATAATAAATATGATATAGTGTTTCTTCACATATTTATCTGCAGGAAGTGGAAACATTTGGAAAGATATGGGGTGGGCATTTGTTTTTATAGTGCTGGCTCAAATAAAAGCAGGGGAGTCATTACATTGATAAGTAAACATCTACAATTCAGTTGTCTCAAACAGAGTAAAGATAAATTAATAAAGATTCATTATTGTTTTAAATGAAATTCAGGGACAATGTCTTTGGCTAATATATATGCACCTACCTAGTGTCGATGATCAGGACTTTTTTACAGATCTTGAAGGGATGTTGCAAGCCATTGGCACCCCTCATAATATAATATTGGGAGGAGACTAATATTTTGATGGACTCAGTCCTTGATCATAGTGAAGCAAAAATGACCAAGCCCCCTAGAGCAATACTGATGCTTCACAGTAAAAAGCTTGGTCTTACAGATATTTGGAGGCCTTTGAACCCATCTGGTAGGCACTATACATTTCATCAGTCCATAAGATTTATATATATTTATTTATAAGAATATATATATATATATATATATATATATATATATATATATATATATATATATATATTATATCTAAGTCCCTCTTTTCATCTGTCAATGATTGCTAAATTGGAAAAGGTGTTGTCACATTTGAAGAAAAGGAAATCATAAAGTTGGCACTTTAATATATCCCTCTTGCAAAATCCTGAATTCCAACAAATGCTAAAGGCTGAAATCAATGTCTATTTGGCGAACCTATGGTCCTCAGTATCCTCTCTGGGCATGGCTTGAGAGGCACTTAAGGCAGTTCTTAGGGGCCAGATTATACAGTATGCCAGAATGACAGAAAATTTGGCCTATTTCTCTCTTCTCACTACTGTTATCCAGCACTGTATATTATCTTCCTTTGCAAAGCTGTGAAAGCGTAATAGCTGATTTTATTCTTTTGCTGTTGGAGCAAACAAATTTGAATTTCTTTTTATTTGCTGTGGTCCCCCATTCACCATCATCCCAGCTATGACAAATTCCACTTCGCGAACGTGTGAAAAGGGTCCATAGATTGAAAAGAGTTGTGTAATACCTGGAGTCTCTATCGGTTAGCATTCCAATTCATCTCAATGGCAGGTGCCTCAGTTCTCAGTGTTTTGCCAATATCCAGAGCCACAAATGCCATATGGCAAATCATTCTGGAGCTGCAGGAAAATAATTTCATGACAACATTCATAAGATGATGTCACCACAAGAACACTCATTCCCAAAACTTCACTATTGACTATTGAGATGTGGCATCATAGGCAGCACACCAGGAAAAATAGTCTATTTCACGCTTTTAAAATCCCTCAAAAAAGCAGTCTCTGGTGAAGCATCTACAATAATATAATTAAATATCTGCAAAGTATATGTTGTTTGCAAAAATTTATTTTATCACAAAGTGCATTTAAATGGCCATCAATGTAGAAAAACCTATTTGTACCCCCAGAGTGTAGTAGAAGCAGAAGCTGAATATGCTAACAAGCCAAACCTGGACCCTTTGATCTCTCAGTTAACTGTGAGTTTATTCAACTTTGCCAGGGTGTGAATTACTTTTATCTAGACTACCCTAGAATGTCATGCACTTTCTTAACTACTCCTAAACTAACATTTCTTCAATAAATAGTAAAAAAAAATATTGTCTTCACTGGTGATTAAAATCTCAGTGCATAAGTATGAATCAATAAACATTAAATTTATATAGCACTTTTCTGAGACTATACTCAAAGCACTTTACATTGTGAATAAGGGACTCTCCTCAACCACCACCAGTGTGCAGCATCCATCTGGAAGTAAGAGCTCTTTTTGGTGTAAATATCACTTGATGTTGCTGTAATTTGCAGAGAACTCTACTATGGCGTATCCCTCCTCCTTCCCAGGTTTCGGCACCAATGTAACAAAGCAGTTCAATGGAAAGGAGGAGGCGAGAACCGGCTTGACAATATAAATAATAGTTTAATGAAGAAATAAACCAAAAGACACAAACACACACAGCTGCCCGTAAACATTCTCTCTCTGTCGCACCACCTACCGCAGTCGGCCTTTATCCCTCTCGGAGGCTTGATTAGCCTGATAAGGGTGTAAAGTCACGACCTGGCCCTGCCCTCCGCCCTGTCACAATACACATGAAGACTAATGAGTAAACCAGGGACAGCTGGAAACAAACCAGGGAGGAAATCAGGAACATAGACATGACAAGGAAAATAGTCCTAATCCAGGGCAGAGTTAGTGGTCAGGTTAGTGGCTCTAAGAAGGGATCAGGTCCAGTGGTTTGAGAGAAGGTTCCGTAAAGGGAGCAGGGTACAGCGCTCAAGGAATGGAACGGGGTCTGACAGTTAGGGAGGTGGCTTCAGGAAGGGAACTGGCGGAGTATCAGGAGACCAGGACAGAACTGGCAGAAGGTCAGGAGACCAGGACGGAACTGGCAGAGGGTCAGGAGACCAGGATGGAACTGGCAGTGGATCATGAGGAAGAGCCTCAGGAGGTAGGGGCCATGAGGACAGAGCCACTGAAGATAGCACTTGGGGAAGCGCTGCCAGGGATTGAGGCTGAGGAAATAGAGCTGCAGGAGGCAAGGGCTCAAGAGGCTGCACCACAGGAAGTTCAGGGGGGTGTTTCTGCAGGAGGTGGAGCCACAGGAGGCTCAGCAGATGGAGCCGGAGGAGGAGCAGGCGGTTGAGCTAGCGGAGCCACAGGAAGAGCAGGGAATTTTGACTCAGGGGGTGAAGCTGGTGGTGGATCGCGTGGAGCCGCTGGAGGATTACAAATTTTAGTCTCAGGGGGTGGAGCGGTCGGAGCCTTAGGAGGAGCATAGAATTGAGACTCAGAGTGTGGTGCCAGAGGTGGAGTTAGTCGAGACACTGGAGGATCAGGAATTTGAGTCTCAGGAGGAAGAAATGTGGAGCGGCCGGAGTTGCTGAAATATCAGGAATTTGAGTCTCAGAAGGGGGAACCGGAGGTGGATCAGGTGCAACTGCTGGAAGAGGAGTTTCAGATGGAGCGGATGGAGCTGCTGGAGGAGGAGTCTCAGCAGAGGTGGATGGAGCTGCTGGAGGAGAAATCTTAGAAGGAATGGACAGAGCCATTGGAGAAGTCTCAGAAGAGGCAGATCAGCATATTGCTGGAAGAGGAGTCTCAGAAGGAGTGGATGGAGCCCCTGGAGGAGTCACAGGAGGAGGAGTGGGCAGAGCCACAGAAGACACGAGGGGCAGAGCCATTGAAGACTAGAGGGGTGAAGCCATGGGAGGCTTGAGGGGTGGAGCCATTGGAGGCAGGAGAGGCTTGAGGGGCAGAGCCATGGAGGCTTGAGAGACCCAAGAGGCAGAGCCATGGGAGGCTTGAGGGGCAGAGCCATGGAAGACTTGATAGTAGCATTAGGGAACCGAATGGACTTAAGGAACTGGATAGGCTTGTCAACAGCCTCGGGGAACTAGACAGGCTCATCGGCATTCTCGGGGAACTGGACAGGCTCATCAACAGCCTCTGGGAACTCGCAGACTACTGGAACCACAGGAGCAACCCCCCAAAAATTCCTCAAGGGTTGGAGAAGGTGTGGATGCTGGCTCTGGGATGGGCAAGGCTTCAAGCGCTAGCTCTGGGATGGACAAAGCTTCAGGTGCTGGCTCTAGGACGGACAAGGCTTCAGGCACTGGCTCTGGGATGGACAAGTCTTCAGGCACTGGCTCTGGGACAGACGAGGCATCAGGGACTGGCTCCTTGACCGTGGCAGGCATGAGCGCTGGCTCATTTACCGTGGCAAGCATGGGTGCTGGCTCATTTACCATGGCAGGCATGGGTGTAGGCTTGTTTACCATGGCAGGCGTAGGAGCTGGCTCATTGATCATGGCAGGCAGCAGCTAGGGAACGGCTTCTGTCGAGGAGGTCTCCAGGACCACCCGAGATGTGAGCGTAGCAGGAAGTGGAGAAGCCTCATATTGCCTTGAAGGAGCATGCTTCTCTAGTGTTGCCCTCACAAGTCGTACTAACACACGCACGCGCGTGACCCCTCACAACCATTTGCTAGTAGATAACTTTGTGATAAAGCTCAGCTTTGTCCCCAGGTTATCGGGCAAGCGGAGACACGCTGTAAACAGGCAGACGCCATTAACCGGCTTCTCTCCGCTCACATTCGTGGCCATACTCTGGCCGGAAAACTCACGTGACGTACTCTCCACGAGAGTCACATCCGCCATTTTGTGCGCATCACTCCTCTCTCTCTCTCACACACACACACACACACACACACACACACACACACACACACACACATACCGTCCTCTCATGTGTTATAGGCTTATTTTGGTTACCATATCTAATCACGTCACTGTTTAGTTTGTAGTTAAATGTCGGAAGTTTATTGACTGCATTGTATTGATTATTAATTGATATTATATTTTCAATAAACTTACAATATTTCAATATTAAATTCAATATTAAAAGAGAATTGTTTTGGTTTGTTTTGCATACACATGTGTCAAAGGCTGCCAGTGCTCGAATTCAACCCTTCGTTGTTCCCTTTTTAATCTTGATGATCTACGGACATCAATTTTCCTAAGAGAACAATCTAATATTGAGACTGTTATACTGTCTGGTTATTAGTCCCTGAGTCCAGGGTGGTGCCCCATCGACATTAATCCTAATTAATATTCTATTGATTTTGATAATTGACAATTATATTTGATGATTGTTGAATCTGAAGAATCAATAAGCTAGTGTTAAGTCTAATCAATGTTATCTTGGATAATAATTAATATTCTATTAGATTTGATGATTGTTGATTTAAAGGATTAAAAAGCTGACATTGATTCTAATCAATGTTCTATTGATTTTAATAATTGATAGTTATCTATGATAATGATAAATTATTGCTAATAACCAAACCCGCTCCTAAACTGTGAGCCCTACATCTGTAACGCTAGCTGGAAGGACAAGACCAGAGAGGGTGGATCTAAATGCAGTATTCTTTTAATTATAAACAAATAAATATGATACAACAAGGAAGGTTATAACTCAGAAGATAAAGTAACAACACACTACAACCTTGAAGGGTAACAAGGACCAGAACTGACCAGGAACAACTGAAACTGAGGGGTATATAAACACATGAAGACTAATGAGTAAACTAGGGATAGCTGGAAACAATCAGGGATAGCTGGAAACAATCAGGGACAAAATCAGAAATATAGGCATGACAAGGAAAATACCAACGCTTCAAACTAAGAGTCCTAGATAATTTCAACATAAAAGTCTCTGGGAACAGAATGATGACAAAAGGGGTTCATATGGTGACAGTGTTGTTAAAATGTTTTTGTCAACTAACAATGCCCATCAGTGAATGTACATGCATTACAGGAGATTTATGTAATTTTTGTCATGAAAATTCCTAATACAGTGTAATTTCCAGTCATACCTCTCAACACTCCCGTTTTTCCCGGAAGTCTCCCGTATTTCACACCCATCTCCCGCCCCCCCTCCCATTTTGTTATTTCTCCCTGGAAACTCTCATAATTTGTATGGCCCAAACCTCTTTATATGAATAATCACATCAATGTATTATTCAAAGTTTGTCCTGTTGCCAGATCTTGTATGAAATGCATCCTACTCACACAATCGACACATCATACAAATTTCAAACCATTTGTAACCTCAACCTGGCAACCTACAACCCATTTGCGCTGTTGATATCTGCGCAGGTAGTAGATGCGGGAAGTTGAATCAAGCATCACTGGTAGATGGGAATAGAAGACAGTTAGTGCTCCGGCGAAAAAATAAATATATACATGTAAATATAACAACAACTGGATGGAAGAATTACATTTTATATATCGAAGAAATATCGACAATGGCCACGCCTTTTGAAAAGTGTGTCCCACTGATTTTAATATAGGACACGGTGGGAAACATGATGTTACTCAGCACATTAAATCACAACGGCACAGTTTGTATGTATTTAGCCTGCCTCTGCCATCCAGCAAATCCCCCCTGCTCAGAGTTCTCATGGATTTTTTATCCAAATGTTGACAGGTATGTTTCCAGCACATCTCATTCTGTATTGTGACTAATATAATTATTTGGTGGAAATAACGCTGATGGAAATTATATTAATATTTCTAAATTAAATGTTTTCTAAACTGATTGATCGCATTCATATCGAACACATGAAATTCAAAAGGCTTGTTTTTGTTCTGAATGCCGAAGCCACTCCCCTCACCTTCCGCTTGCTCCTCTGCAGCTCCCAAGAAACCATATAAGTGAGACGAGAGAGGATGGGATACAGAGTATGGACTTTTAAGAGGGTTTGTTTTGCTCAAGCTTTGCATGCCTCTTTTTCTCTATATCAAGCTGTTTCACCTGGACGTGACAATTTGCACCTCACAAGTGGCGCGAAAGACATGTACAACTAAGATGAGACATCTCCCTATAATGCAGGAGTGTTTAGCACTCTTTTAACTGTTGTTGACAGCATGGAAATCTAAGGCACCTCCATGTTGACTAGCAGTCCTCTCAGTTTCCCTACTGTCGTGAGCCGGAAACAAGTTGGCGGGGTGACACGTCACTTCAATGTATGTTTTTACTGTTGTTGGTGATGTGTCAGAAGACTGCCATGTCACAACAAAACCAACTGTATTCCAGTTCAAGATCATACCCTCCAGGTTGTCCACACTAACAGAATGTGTCTTTATGGCACTCGCTCCTCTGAGGCTTGGCAGTGTCCATGTTGCCTTACAGTTGGTTACTGCTTGCTCAACCAGAGGGACAAACATGCAAGAACTAATATCTGTTGTTCATGCATTTGGGCCTCAGAGTAAACTGGATCAAGAGCGTTTTTGTATCCAGTCATTAAGTTGCTTCTTAGGAATGAAACTCAACTTGGTAACCATGTCGGCACTTTAAGGATAAACACGTTCAGTCCATTCTTCTACACTTGACAAGGTTCAAGCTGGGGAGAACCCTGCCATTGAATAAGTACCAGCGATCACTGGGCTAGGCTTGCTACAGAGGAGACCTCTCCATTGCTGGCTCAACTCAAGGGTCTCTCACTACCCTTAGTCGCATAGGTATACCCAGGGGACATACCCACATAGGACATACCCACGCTGGCTATTTGGAGAGCAAAGTTTTATCTGAAAGGTGTAACACTTGCTGAAGTGGTCACATGCAAATTTGTCACCACAGACATGTCCAGCACAGGCTGGAGTGCCCTGTGCAACTGGCCTCTTAGCTTTGTTGATAACACGTGAAAGTGTCTCACGTTTGAACACCACTGCGATTTTGATGTATATAAATCATCAAGCAGTAAGTCACACCCAATCCTGAACCTGGTGAGCTGAATTCTCCTCTGGAGTGAGTCATGTCTCCAATTAATACATTAGATACATGGCCACCTGAACAGCGGAGAAGCATTACTACTTGTTGCATGTGTGTCTATTCACACCTCCTCCTTGCCTGTCTTTTAACTGTTACAATCAAGTATTGTCTAAGATACTGTTAGAATGAAAACAGTGATATTAGTTTCACTGAAATGTGCAACTAATATCAAGTGTCAAGAGTTTTTGGATGCAGGGCTCACTCCATCGACGCTCAAGGTTTAAGTCACTGCCAGTAGCGGCCAATCATGACCTCTTTGAGGTCTTGGCTATAGGTAAACACCCTCTGGTCAGTACATTTTTACATGGTATGAGATGGCAAAGTCCCTTTCCCATCCCAATCTGGGACTTTGCACTGGTATTAAATATGCTTATGTTTTCCCCATTTGAGCCACAAGAACCAGTAAGCATATGCATACTCTTTTTGAAGACTATTCTGCTACTCGCATCAGTCAAACAAGTTGTGGCCTACCCAGTTGGCTAGTGGGCATAACCCTATCAGTAGCAAGGCGTTATGGTATGCGGCTCTCACAGCATCAGCTAATGGCGCAGAATCAAAGATATTGACTTGAAAGGGAATGTCACTTGGTTCCCTGAAAGGAGGGAAGGAGACACTTCATAACTATGCCGATTAACTAACTAACATAACTAACGATTTTTCATTGTTAAGGAACCAAGATATGTGCTTTAATTCCTTCAGTCAGAAAATTTGATGGTGTGGCTGGGCTCCGGCTTTTACTGTATGTCCGCTATGATGCAAACAATGGGTGGTGCACCAAGTGTCATTGGATTAAATGGCATGCTTTAGAGAGTACAACATTATTAGCAACATGTGGTTTGATCAACTGTAACTTCCTTTTTATAAAATGCACATTTCATGAAAACTGTCACTGGTGTTACTACTCCTTAGTGATAAACAGTAACACCAGTAACAACTTTGTGTGAATAAGCTTTAATAAAAAGCTGTTCATGACGTTATTATGCATAAAATAGCACTCATTAATACATATTTCATGATTAAAACTTGATTATAACGTAACATTTTTGTCATTGTTAGGTATATGGCCAAACTTTTTATAGAGGTGCTTCTGGTAAGCTCGAGATATGTTTTTATTTGGTATGGTTACAAACAGATTATTTGTGATCATTTCAGATTATTCCGTGAGTTCATCATGGGGCACCTGGACATTTAAAGTGAGGCGGTGGATAGAAAGTTGTAAATGTGGCATGTTTTTTGTTCTTTATTAATAGCTGAGGACAGTCCAGCAACATAGTAGTAGCAGAGTGTAAGAATTTTTGTTTGTTTTTGAGATTTTAGTGGTTTCCTACAGCAGTTATTTTTTTTAGACACTCAAAGCCAGTTGTTAAATATATTTTTTTTGATTTTATAACAAATACTCTATTTCCAATCTCATCTCTGTCATTAATACTGGAGGATAGCAATCCTTGGAGGTTAATTGTGTCACTGGTGTTACCAGTAGGTTTTTTTAATCATATTTGACATATGTGTTTACTCCAGAGGGCAGTAAGTGAAATTTCACTGGGGTCAACGAGCGTGTCGGGGGGGTGGGTGGTCTGAGGGGGCGTACCCGGCGGAGCTGCACCCGCTGCCCTCCCCAAATCACCTCCATCGCCAGCCTCATCCTCCATCCTGTGGGAAGAAGGAGCGACATGGAGGGCGGCTGGAGTGCGACCGCAATGTTGCCATGGTCATGCTCTCGCAGTGAGAGCATGAACCATCCACAAACGCTGCCTCGGTGTGATTGGCACCCAGACACACGAGACAGCGCCTGTGGCCGTCTGAAGCGGAAAGCACTCTACCGCATCCAGGGACTACACTACAATGGCATCTTTAAAAAGACGCGTCCTGAAAAGGACGTTCAACGCCGCTGTGTATTGTTCTTTCAGAGAATTAAACTCTTTTACAGAGAAAATTACTCTTTATAGGAAAAGTTCTTTTAACTCTGCGCTGTCGAAGCGCCCAGGGGCAAACTGCACGCCATGCAGAGAAGAGAAAAGTAGATCCAACAGCAAAGCAGAGCGTCAGAGGATAGAAGCAGGAAACAGTTGTGTCACTCGCAGCTGGCTGCATACATGATCATCGGCTCCGAATTTACTGAATGAACGAGCGTATTTCCCTCGCCTTTATATCCGTATCCAGGGGCTGGGTATGCAAATACTGTTCGCCAACTCTCATTGGCCTTTTTTCTTAGATCAGAGGCATATTCGGCACTCAAGAGAGACCCCTAGTGTCGCTTCTTCGACACGACGTCGAAGTGAGTGACAGACGGGGAACTCAAATTACTGTCTCTAAATAAGCAAATGATTTGAAGTTATTTTAAGCTGAGTTTATAGAGCTGATTAAAAATTATAATTTCTTCATGTTTCTTCTATTTCCACTTATCAATTTCTTATCTAAGCTGAACTACCTGATAATAATAAGTCTGAAACATTTTACATTTGTACATGAGTACATTTACAGAAAACTTATAGCTGTCTCTCATTCTTGTTATTATCTGCCACACATTAATTTCCAGTTTATTGTAATTACTTATTGGCTGTTTTCATTTTATTTCACTTGTGTGTTGAGCACTGAGTGATTCTCTTCTATTTGGATGGGCCCCCACATCTGGACATAAATAACTCAGTCTCCTGACAATACAGAAATAAAGACTTCCCCATTGTGGAATTTTAAATTGATAAATCCCTCCAATAAAATTATGTTACACGATCAACGAGCACCAAGACTCAATCATTATCCCTGTTATTGTTATCAAGCATAACAACAGAATATTCATTGGTGGATTTTTTTCATTTAGTCTTTGTTTATTTTCCAGTACATTTTCGAATCTCCCTCTAACTTTTCTATCCCTACTGTTTACATTCTAGAGACAAAGCCCGTCGACCACATATAACCATGTTTAAAATATTGTCATCAATAAGAGTCATCTTGAAATGTCAAATCATTAACCAAATTTTGTGTGTTCTCACAGGCCCTTAGAGGACCTGGAAATAAAATTCCAGCACACCGAGGCACAACTGGAAAAGGCTATGTTTGATTTGACATGGATGAACTCTCGAAACAAGGCCTTGAAAGACCATCTAGACACGTCCAGAATGGAAATTAAAACCCTGACCCAGCAAACTGACCTCACTAAAGATGAGCTCGACATGGTCAAAGATGAACTGAAACACTCTTATGAGATAAGGCGACAGTTTAAGATGGACGGACATCCCACAGCAGCACTCCTGGTTGACCAAGCAGCATCCCACAACTGCAGTGAAAGGGTAAACATCCCAATGAACCCAGAAACAGCACATGGAAGGACCTAGACAAGCTGGCAAGGAACATTGAAAAGTTCACACCAGAACCCACTGAGGGTCACAAGATCCATGCTTACCTATGTGGCATATACTTCCACCTAAATATGAGGAATCAGATGAATAACAGAGATACTTTATACCTACTATGGATAACATCCTGCCATGAGGCAAAATGTATTCTTGACAGACAATCTAACCACACAAATTCTGACTACCAACGTCTGAGAGAGGCCCTAGTTAAAGAATTTTCAGACCCAGAATCTGAAGAACTGTTTATCGCCCTGAACACCAAATAGGGACAAAAAGAAACCATACAAGCCTACTACCATAGTCTACATCAAGACTACTTCCAGTCTCAGAAAAAACCTGAGATGGAAGAAGAAATTGACTTTAAAAACATCTTCCTCCGAAACCTGCATCCCAGGTGAGATATCATCTAGGAGTCACGGCCTGTCCTCGCAACAATGACAGCTCAACAAATGCATGACTTAGCACACAAGGCTTATCTGAAATAAAGTTTGGCCTCGAGAAAAGCCCACAAGGCATCGTCAGTCAAGGGCTGGCAACAGAAAATCACTGCAAAGCCAGGTTCTTCAGCATAGGGCGGAGTAAACCATGTGGCGTTCAAAAGCGTGACCCCCACATCAGTGCCAGACCCATATGCATGTCCAACCACTGGTAGAAACCGTGGAACAGACCACGTCCCTCAAACAGTCCAAAAGAAAGGACAACATGGGAACCCAGATGGACACTTAAAGGCAACTGATGACGAAAGCCATTGCAACACCGTGCAGACAGACACAGAACTGAGCCTGCACATGAACACAGAACCAAGCCTGATCACGAACCAGATGAAACCTCACCAGAACTGCTGAAGTTACTCACAGCATACTTCAAGCAGAATTCACACCAGGTCAATCATAAAGACATTTCATACTCCTCCTGTCACACTCAACGACAGGAATACAGGCACCAGTCACAGCAGTGACTCTGATATGTGTGCCAAATGTCATGTACATTTAAGCATTCCAAGTGCCTCAAAACATACCTAATATATAAAGAAAGGAATAAAAACATTCAATGTGTTGCCATGGCAACATTATAAAAGATATCAATAAATCCTTACCAATTTCACATCAGTATTGTCCTGACATTATTTAAAACAATTTTGAAGCAATTCAGGTAAAAATGAGAATGTTATTCCAAAGTCTGTAAAAAGTGGCACTATGACCATGCCCCACAATAGTCACATCCATGTGATCAGCACCCAATTCCAAATATAAATCTAAATTTTATCAAAATCACACAATGCACACCAAAGATATCAGCATTTCCTGTTTCTAATTTTTCATCATAAATGCATGGCCTCGTCATGGCAACACCATTCAATATATCAAAAGTTAGTTCATAATTTAGCATCTTCAATGTCCTGGCATGATGTTGGCCAAGTTTGGTGCCTGTCACATAAATCCCCTAGGAGGAGTATTTAAAATTCCAGCAAAACAACCTGGGAAAATTTGAAAATCCCACATTCCATTCAACATTGCTGATTTCCTGTTGGGCGGAGTAAAATACAAACAAGTAACCTTTATCTAACATGATGAGAGCAGAAACCATTCCAAATCTTGTGCACATCTGAGCAAATTCATCCAAACCATTGCCTGCGTTTTGAGGCGCTGTAGAACTCCTCGACCACACCCAAGCCTAAACACTACATACATTGTTTATTTTATGCAGGTCTGTGTGTGCCAAGTTTCTTGAGTTTTCAAGCATGATGAATGCCTTATAAATGGGTGAATGTGTTAAAAATAAAAGTAATAAATATAGCTGCAAGCAGCGATGAAGGGCCCAAGCATCATGGGTCCATTTATACAGCTCAACAACTCAACATTAATGTAAACCTGGACCCAAAGCATACAATGTGTAAAAGATATATGCCACCATTCCAGTTCAACTACAACTTCATGTTATTTTATCTGTTGCCATGACAACATTATTAAAGCTATCAAGAAAAATGTTCCATCAGCAGTCTAAACAATTTATAAGAGGACTATTTCAAAGTCTGTTGTAAGTGCCACACTTCCTGCTGCCAGTTGGCGGCACTATGTCCATGACCCACAATAGCCACATCCATGTATTTAGCCCTCCCAAAAACCATACAACTCAGTTTTGCTCTTAATCACACAATGCACACAGAAGTAATGAGACACTTCCTGTTTCCCTATTGTTGCCATTAATTTAGGTTTTATGTTTTATAAAAAAAAAATTCTAACTGCTAACTCTTAAATTGTACATTTTTGGTATAGTAATATAATGATTTATTGAAAATAAATATGTACATTTAAAGATGATATTGTAATTGTAAGTAATTTACCATATTATTTATCCTTAAATTGGCTTTATATTAAAGTAACAAATGTAATTCAAGGTGTTAAGATTTTAATATGACCACAAAAGTCATTTTGGCTTATAATTTCATTGCAGTTTTGAGGCAATAAGTTTAAAAGTCTTTTATTGTTGCATTTTTTCTTTGTTCACTGTCAAAATAAATGAAGTACTTGAACTTTGAGTCTGCATTCGTTATTCATATGTACTGTTTAAATAGCCTCTAAATTAATGTTGGGGAAATGAGGACATAAATGATGTTAGAAAACTGGGAATGCTTGCCCATAGAATAATTATTAAAAGCAAAGATTACCAACTGGTTACCAACAAACAACTATTTGTCATGGTACTGATATTTGTGCCAGCGCATACTGTTGTTTGTTTTTCACTCTCCCTCATGTCTTACAGGTGGAGCTGGCACACGATGTTTCCATGGGACTGGTGATCAATCTCGATGAGATGCTGATCACAGCAATGATTTACTTGCCCGTTACCATCTGCTTCATTCTTATTACACTCCCTACTTATTCCTTGTGTTTCCCCTTGTTCTTTGCCCACTGTCAGGTTAACTGTGTTCTCTTGTGTAGTCGGACTCATGTGTCTGTTATTTGCCTGTCTGTAGAGATGCGGTTACCTTCTTGTTTGCTGCCCATTTCATGTGGAGGAGAATTCCTCTGTCTCTACATGCGTCTCTGGTAATATATCATCTGGGCTTTGCTTCGCACCACACCAGCTTCAACTGACTCTCTTTGTATTGTTACTGACTTCCGCAATGTACACACACATATGAACATCATTCAAACACTTCCTTCACTTGCCCATTGTGGCTCGCTTGATTTCAGGTTTTTGCAAAGGGTCCACCTTATCTTAATACCTGTCAGCATTCCCGTTTTTTCCTGGGAGTCTCCCGTATTTCGCACCCATCTCCCGCACCCCTCCCATTTTGTTATTTCTCTCGGGAAACTCCTGTAGTTTATATGGCCCAAACCTCGTTATATGAATAATAACATCAATATATTATTAAAAGGTTGTCCAGTTACCAGATCTTGTATGAAACACATCCTACTCACACAATCAACACATCATACAAATTTCAACCCATTTGTGACCTCAACCTGGCAACCTACAACCCATTTGTGCTGTTGATATCAGCACGAGGGAAGTTGAATCAAGCATCACTGGTAGATGGGAATAGAAGACTTGGGTAGTGCTCCGGCAAAAAAATAAAAAAAATAAAAATAAAAATATATATATATATATATATATATATATATATATATACATGTAAAAATAACAACAGCTGGATGGAAGAATTTAATTTGATATATCGAAGAAATATCGACAATACTGATTTTTTGCACTGATTTTAATATCAGACACGGTGGGTGTTACTTAGCACTTTTTGTATGAAAAAAGTATGTATTTAACCTGCCTTTGCCATCCAGCACCTGGGAGAACTGGAAGAACTGCACCTGGTAGTCCCGAACCCGATGTGCTGCAGGAACTGTGTTCTGCCACCGACCTCACTCTCAGAGCCACGAAGGTCACAGCGCAGGCACTCGGGCAGGCGATGGCCACCCTCATGGTCCAGGAACGCCATCTCTGGCTGAACATGGTCGAGATGCGTGACTTTGACAAGGCACACTTTCTCAATGCCCCCATCTCTCAGCTCGGCCTCTTCGGCCACACTGTCGATGACTTCACCCAACAGTTTTTGGTAGTGAAAAAGCAGACGGAGGCCATTTCTCACATTATGTTCCCCTGCGGCCAAACCACAGGCAGCTCTGCAGAGCTGGAGTTCCTCGACCTGCCCGCCGCCAAGCCAGAGTTTCACATCATGGCCGCCAAGCCAGAGTTTCACGTCATTGCCAATGAGCCCATGCCTGCCACAGCAACAAGCCCACAATGCCAGCCTCATCTGTCCAAGGTTTTGCACCGCCTCTGTTCACACTCACAACCACAGAAGTCGTTCCCGTCATCCCAGTCCTCGCCCTCTGACCACAGTGGTCGTTCTCGAGACTCTGTTCATGCCAACGACCACAGAGGTCGCTTCAGAGTCTCTATTCATGTTCACGACCACGGAGGTCGTTTCCAAGTCTCTGCCCATGTTCACGACCACAGAGGTTGTTTCCAAGTCTCTGCCCATGTTCACAACCACGGAGGTCGTTTCCAAGTCTCTGCCCATGTTCATGACCACAGAGGTCGTTTCCGTGACTCAGTCCTTACCACCAACCACAGAGGTCATTCCAGAGTCTCTGTCTGTGCCAGAATCAGCTCCAGACCATGTCACAGCTACGCCAGAGTCATCTCCAGGCCATGTCACAGCCACGCCAGAGTCAGCTCCAGGCCATGTCACCGCCACGTCTGAGTCTGCTCCATGCCATGTCATGCCTCAGCCTGCTCCATGCCATGTCACAGCCACACCTCAGCCTGCTCCATGCCATGTCACAGCCACGCCTCAGCCTGCTTCATGCCATGTCACAGCCACGCCTCAGCCTGCTCCATGCCATCTCACAGCCACGTCTCAGCCTGCTCCATGCTATGTCACAGCCACGCCTCAGACTGCTCCATCTCATGTTACAGCCAAGCCTCAGACTGCTTCATCCCATGTCACAGCCATGTCTCAGCCTGCTCTATGCCATGTCACAGCCACACCTCAGTCTGCTCCATGCCATGTCACAGCCGAGCCCCAGAATTCTCCATACCATGTCACAGCCAAGCCCCACACTTCTCCATGCCATGTCACAGCCACGCCTCAGCCTGCTCCATGTCAAGTCACAGCCAGGCCTCAGCCTGCCATATGCCATGTCACAGCCATGCCCCAGATTGCTCCAGTGGAGTGGTGGTAGTGTAGTGGGGCTAAAGCACATAACTGTTAATCAGAAGATGACTGGTTCGATCCCCACAGCCACCACTGTGTCCTTGAGCAAGGCATTGTCCCTGTGATAAGTGCACTGTAAGTCACTATGGATAAAAGCATCTGCCAAATTCATAAATGTAAATGCTTAAAGGCTCAAGATGATGCAGAGTATGGCTGCTGCGTTGCGAGCTCCAACACAACACTGCAGTTTATTGTTTGTTTTGTTTACAGTTTTTTGTTTTTTTTTTGTCTTGGATGTTGTCTGCCTTTTTGTATATGACACACACAAACGCTTTTGGACAATGGTTCTGCAATTACACACCGAAAACTGGACTTCAAATTCCTCAATGCCGACCCACTGTTTACAAACACGCCAGCGGAGCCCTTTGTCTGGGCTGTCTGGCCGCGGAAACGCAGAAGGAAAAGGGGAAAAAGAGCCGGCGTATACATTAGAGTAAGATGTTGCACAAATCGACCCCCAATACCCAGTATACTACTGGCAAATGTTTAGTCTCTGGACATCAAGCTCTGCGAGCTGAGAGCGCAGATCTCTTACCAACTAGAGGCGAGGGATTGCTGTGGTATCTGCCTTACAGAAACCTGATCAACAAGTCATGGTGTGATCAGAAGAACGTACATTTTATCAAGTCTTTCTGCTCTCCTGATCTGGAATATCTCATGCTTCTGTGTCGACCATTCTGGCTACCGAGGGAATTCACAGCATTCATTATTGCAGCTGCGTACCTCCCCCCACAAGCCGACACAGACCGGGCACTCAAGGAACTGTATGGGAGCATAAGTGAGCAGGAAACCGTGCACCCTGAGCCCGCGTTCATTGTCAACAAAGCCAATTTTAAACCAATCGCACCAAAATAACACCAACACATCAGCTTCAACACACAAGGGGACCGGGTTTTGGATCATTGCTATTCTCCTTTCCGGGATGGCTACAAATCTAAACCCCCACCCACCATTTGGCAAATCAGACCACTCTTCCGTTCTGCTTCTGCCCGCTTACAGGCAGAAACTGAAACAGGAAGCACCCACCCTCAGAACGATCCAGTGCTGGTCAGACCAATCAGACTCTATGCTACAAGACTGATTTGATCACACAAGACTGGGAGATGTTCCGGTCCACTGATAATGCTACAATACACACTGCTCTCTCCCATCTGGAAAAAAGGAACACATATGTGAGAATGCTGTTTGTAGACTACAGCTCAGCATTCAACACCATAGTGCCCTCCAAGCTTGATGTGAAATTCTGGGCTCTGGGCTTAAACAGCCCACTGTGCAGCTGGATCCTGGACTTCCTGTCAGGGGCAGCAACATCTCCTAATCACTGACTCCAAACAACACTGGAGACCCGCAGGGCTGTGTTCTCAGACCACTCTTGTATTCCCTATACAAACATGACTTTGTGGCAACACATAGCTGCAATGCCATCATTAAGTTTGCTGATGATATGACGGCGGTAGGTCTGATCACTGACAATGATGAAACAAAGAGATGTGCGCCCTCTGACACACTGGTGTCAGGAGCTCAACCTCTCCCTCAACGTCAGTAAGACCAAGGAGCTTGTGGTGGACTTCAGGAAAAAAACAGATAACACAGCCCCATCACCATTAATGGAGCACCGGTGGAGTCAGCAGCTTCAAGTTCCTCGGTGTCCACATTACTGAGGAACTCACACACTGAGGCCGTTGTGAAGAAGGCTCACCAGCACCTCTTCTTCCTGAGACGGCTGAGGAAGTTTGGAATAAACCACCACATCCTCACACGGTTCTACACCAGTACTGTAGAGAGCATCATGACTGGCTGTATCACCGCCTGGTACAGCAATAGCACCGCCCACAACCTGCAAAGCCCGGCAAAGGGTGGTGCGAACTGCCAGACACATCATCGGAGGTGAGCTTCCCTCCTTCCTGGACATATATGACAGGCAGTGTGTGAAAAAAGCTCGGAGGATCATCAGAGACTCCAGCCACCCGAGTGGGCTGCTCCCATCAGGCAGGCGGTATAACAGCATCAGAACCCGCACCAGCCGACTACATGACAGCTTCTTCCCCCAAGCAATCAGACTTTTGAACACTTGATCTCTCATGATCAATAATCAGCACTGCACTTTATTAATCTTATATCTCACACTGGACTGTCATAATTATATTCTCCACAATACCGAAAAATTTATATATTTTTATATACTCTTATTTTTTATTTTTATTGTATGTGTATTCTATATTGGGTGTATTGTTTACTGTACATTGTATATTATTATTGTGTTGTGTAAGTATGTGTACATTTGATATGTAAATTGTGTTGTGTAAATATGTTGTTTATTGTAAATTGGTATATGTCTCGTCACTGTCATGACTGCTAATGTTGCTCGGAACTGCACACAAGACTTTCACCTACTGTTGCACTTGTGTACATAAAGTGATTTGATTTGATCTGAAATGCTCCATGCCATGTCACAGCCGAACCTCAGTCTGCTCCATGCCATGTCAAAGCCAAGCGCCAGATTGCTCCATGCCATGTCACAGCCGAACCTCAATCTGCTCCATGTCATGTCACAGCCAAGCCCCATACTGCTTCATGCCATGTCAGAGCCATATCACAGCCACACCTCAGCCTGCTACATGCCATGTCACAGCCATGCCCCAGACTTTTCCATGCCATGTCGCAACCGAACCTTAGACTGCTCCTTGTCATGTCACAGCCAAGCCCCAGACTGCTCCATGCCATGTCAGAAGCAAGCCTCTGCTCCACGGTCCAGGCCCGCCTCTGCTCCAAGGTCCAGGCCTGTCTCTGCTCCACATGGAACCTCCATCCCTACAACTCCACCTTGGTCCTCAGCCCCATCGGCTCTGCCCCTCGAGCCTCTCATGCCCCAACACGGACTCCGCCTTGATACCATGCTCTATGCCCTGCTATGTCAAGTTGCCACAGACCCACCCCCAACACTCCATATTCCTCCTGTTCCCTCTTGAGCACTGTGTTTTTGTTTTGGGTTGTCTGGAGCCACTCCCAGAGGGGGGATATGTCATGTTTAGATGTGTTTTTGTTCATGTATTGATTTCATGGTCTTTTACTTTGAAAAGTTTTGTTCACGTTTCCTAGTCATTTTATGTCCTGTTTCCCTCTGTATTTATGTGTCTTGTTTTCATTGGTTCTTAGTCTTGTTATTGGTTCTTTCATGCAATTGGTTTATGCTTATTGTCTTGTTATCTTGTTTAGAGTTCTGTTTAATCATTGGTTTATGGGCATGTAAGGTCATGTATTTAAGCCCTCATCATTGTCCTTTGTCTAGTATTGATGTTAGTTTGTGTAGCACTGTTCAAGTTCATGTTTAAGTTTCAAGTTTATGTTATGTTTTATTCATGTTTATAGTCAGGGTTTTTGGTTGTCACTTTGATTATTAAACTGCACTTGGGTTATTCATTTCATCATCGTCGTCTTCGTCATTGCCATTTACAGCTACAATATGTTCCAGAAACTAAATATAAAAGTAATCACTTACATCAGCATTGAAGCTCAACAAGGGAAATATCACTCACAACTGAAACACTATCGTTAAGATGTATAGAAACACCAGCGGAATTCTTTTATTTTTTTCACTGTCAGCGGCATCTTTACACAATATACATCCATAAAAGTGTGGGAAACAGCCTTTTCAATTACAACTGCAGGTTTGAGTTTTCTTTTCTTTTCTTTTTTGCATTTCATGAATGCTTAAATGCAGTTTAAGCAGTGGCGGTCCTGACTCGCATAGTGCCAAACATTAGCCCCCAAAATGTCTCGGGTTACGTGTTGTAACCCTTGTTCCCTGAAAAAAGCGTAACGAAATGCTGTGCTTGTTCCGCTTTTTTCAGGGAACAAGGGTTACAACACGTAACCCAAGATGTTCCCTTTACAAAAAGCTTCACTAGGATGCTGTGCTGAGGAAAGCGCTTTGGGAGCGAGAATACCCACGCCGCCGCACTTGGCCTGTCCAGACAACTACGGTTGGGAAGTATTTGCGGGGCAAATACCTGCTGACGTTTTCCACGCAGAAAGTCCAGAACTGAAACAATCTGGCAGTTAACTGGATCTGCACCATGTGAACTGCATCATATTTCAAAGACACCCCACTTATTGGCGTAACTTCTAGTGGAGGGAAACGCATTCTGGGCCATGTATGCGCTATTGCGTCCAGACCCAGGTGGGGTGGGGTGGGGGGGGGGGGTGGGTATTGGGTGACTCAGAGAGAAGTAGGGGGGACATTGCGCTGTCCGTTAGGAGGTGTAGAGGTCCTCTCCTGCCCTGGAAAATCTCTCCCAGATTTGTTCTACTACCTTGGGGTGGAGTTTCCACACAGTATTTCCTGTCTGGACAGTAAATCTGCTCCCACATTCAGGCATCCAGGGATATAAACAGACCTGAGTGACAGGAGTTTGCCCCTGGCCCCAAGGAGAATCTGACGCGCCAGAAATTCAGTTGACATGAACGTGGACTTCCTTGATGATTTATGTAAGAGACATACCCACACCAAGACATGGCAGCCTCTGGAGGAAGTATTTCAGGGACAGAAATACAGCCATCAGCTCGAGACAGTTACTGTGACAACCCTCCTATTCCCCTTGAGCTGGACGATCACTTAAGACCGCTATCCAGCCCTTCAGGGAGGCGTCTGTCGTTAGCAGCCTGCGACGACCAGATGCACCTAGAGTGGGACCCAAGGTAAGAAACCGGGGTCTGAACCACATAGAAAGGGAACGAAGCACGCGGCGCATAACCATTATTTGCCTTAGGGTTACTGACCCTCAGATAAAATCCCCTGGCTTTTAGCCACAGCTGGAACGGTCTCATGTGCAGAAGGTCCGATGGGATCACCGCGGACACTGACGCCATGAGACCCAGTATTCGATGATACTAACGAGCAGTGCAACCTCGACCTAGCCTGACCTTGCTCAGGGAGTTCTCAATGGAAACCATTCGTGAGGGAGACGATTGTGCCTGCATCGTGACCGAATTCCATATAACCCCCTTATAAGTGATCCCCGGGGGGGAGAGAGAACGCTCTTTGATGTTGAGTCTCAAACCCAGAGAAACCAGATGAGTCAAGACGATATCCCTGTGCTGAACTGTCAGTTCTTGGAACTGCGTTAGGATCAGCCAGTCGTCTATGTATTTCAGAATGCGGATGCCATGGAGTCGCAGAGGATCCAGTGCTGCATCCATGCATTTCATGAATGTGCGGGTTAATAGGGCTAGGCCAAATGGAAGAACCCAATACTGGAAGGCTTCGCCCCCTAATGCGAACCTCAGGAACTTCCTATGCTGTGGCTCCATGAGATCCATGGTGACCAGCCAAAAGTGATGTTGGGCTTGTGACACGATCATCTTGATAGTCAGTATCTTGGACTTGAACACCCTGACTGAGTAGTTCAAGCCTTGAAGATCTAAGATCGGATGCAACCCCTTCTTGGGAACCAGGAAGTATTTGCCGTAATAACCTGACTCTTTCTCTGGAAGGGGAACATATACCATGGCCCCTAGACCGAGAGATTTCGCTGTTTTTTTTTTCACTTTCAGTAGAAATGCCTACTCCAGTTTACAGTAGTGGGAACCATGCCATTGAAATGCGGAGGGAGGCGAGCGAATTGAACTGCTTACTACTGTTCTTAGGTCCCACATAGAAATATCTGACAGAAGTTTCCACTTCCTGCTGAGGGGATGTCGAGTGTTCCACGTCCTGGATCAAGGGAGGAAGCAACGGTACACCCAACTCTTTGTTGGAAGCCTCTATCACCCGAAACACCAAAGGCGGCGGGAGTGAAGAGGTTTATCGGGAGGGCCGAAGTGGATGATACACGCGCCCCGTCTAGAGGGGAACTACCCCAACAAGGCTGGGTACAAGACCGTCAGGGTTTCATTCTCTTAGAAATCACGCCCCTGAGGTCTTGCATTGGGGGCTGCTGAGGGTGATGAACTGGACCCCAGTCTTTACGAGGGGGAGCATGATTCGCCACATTTTGTTTTAGAGCCTCCCATCTAGAAGGCACGGGAAGTATATAGTTTCCTCCATAAAGAAAATACTTGTTATGGAGGTCATAGAAGAAAGGAAGGGACTGATATACAGTTCCCTTCCCTCTTTTATTTATTTAATTATTTTGGCCACCAGACAGAATTTTTTCTTCTAGTTTGGAGCGTTTGGGGGAGGGTTTCTTGTTCGTGTGATCTGGCCACAGCCCGAGTAAACACCTCGAGTAATTTCTCAGCCGCTTTATTATTGTGCGTGGAATGTACAGAGGTGCCAAAGCGTGCTTCGAGATCACGGGAAGGACCAGCTGGGTCTGGAGAGAGAGCGAGGTAAAGAGACGAACCCGTCTCTCGCTCCTTAGCCAGATCCATGCGAGAGCCCCATGAATGAAATGTGGGCGCTGACTCCCGGAAGTATGCGAGGCGAGCGCGAAGCATTTTCCCCGAAAGCAGATCACAGTGTTCGCACCCGCCCGCTCCAACACAAGAGCCGCATGCTCTTCCCCCAAACAAACCAAGGCAAATTGATGCGTGTCCTTCTCGGTCATAGATTGGAGGCAGGGAAACACGCATAGTTTGTCTTGACTTTCCCTTTTTTATTTATTTTTTCCCCTTTTTTTGAAAGTCAGACAGAGAAAGGAGAAAAGGTTCACTGCGCACTGCCTAACAGAATCTAACTCCTAACAGCACAGAATGGCTCTTGAAAAAAAAAGGATCTGACGACACACTGGTGACGCCTCTATTTATAGCCTGGCCACAGGTGCATTATACCAACCGAGGCTATAAATTCCAGTCAATGTTCACTGACGTGTTACACACATATTCACAGCTGGTCACAATGTAGGATTGTTCCCAAAGCGCTTTCCTCAGCGCAGCATCCTAGAGGAGCTTTTTGTAAAGGGAACATAGTGATAAACAGCTGCAATTAGCTAAATATTTTACTTGGAAAAAAAGAAGACGCAATGACTTCTATGCATTGGCTCATGCGTAAAATAGGTGAATCTGTGAAACATTTATGGTTCATCACAATTGTCCAACTGAATCAATTCACAAAAATTATTTGGACTTCCCAACGCTACATAAGTTTAAATGAATTGGTATATAATTTATTTTAACTGGTTCATATCTGATTGCTTCAAAAAAGTGATGTGGGGCACAGTTCGGCTTGTCGGCCCAAAGAATGCTGCCACTCTAGGTGATTACCTTTTATTGCTAATTCCAAGTTCCATTGTGACATGCTAAGCCAACTGACTTGCATGGTGTTAGCTGATTAGTCCTTTGACATGTAATCAGGTAGAAAATCAACCTGCATCTCTCTCATTAGTCTAATATTTAAATTGCTTTTGCAGAGAAACCAGTTACACAGCAGCGTGCTGCTAGTGTTTTTCTCTGAAACCCACCTCCATCCCAAATGCAGTGTCTAGATCTGCTACATGGGGATTGTTTGTATGTCTCATGCAACATCATGTCCTACATGCTCGATGCAGCATATCTTGCAGAATGTCCACATGCTTAACTCAGTATGTGTATTTTCTAGCAGTAGCTAATCTCAGTACTTGTTCAAAATCTTGGCTGAACTAAGAAAAAATATATATTAAATACAATTAATCATGGTTAAGTACTTTAATCAGCCCTAAAAATTGTAATGAAACATTTTGCAAAATAGAAAAATGTTTACTAGTAGTCTCAGACTGGATGCCACTGTACATCTGTGTGGGGGCCAAAATAAATCAGAAATAGTAAATAATCTTGCTGCAAGAGTTAATTTTGTTAGTGTTTTCGTGTGAGTCAATTCACTTTCCACAATCGGCAAATGTACTTGTGTGGCACTTCTTACAGTGAGGGGTGTAAGCAGTATTGTAGTCTAGGGTATACGCAGGCATACACAGTATGCCCACATATCTTTCTTAGGATTTTGCGTATATACCCACCTGAAATAAGTGATGATGATATATATGGCCACCAGAAGAATGACTAGCCTTTTGACCCAGAATATTCTCAATCTACAAACGCGATGCCGTAGCACCGTTGAGTGAAGTGTGTGTGTGTGTATATATATATATATATATATATATATATATATATATATAATTTTTTTTAAGTGTACAGAGATTCTCTCTAAACGTGAATGGAGCTGCAGGAGCACAACTGATGGCATGGGCAAGACAGACAGTCTGACTAAGCTGATCCACCAGTCAGAACGTTCATTTCATATGTGATTGAATATTTGCTAACCAATCATATTTTTCATTTCAGTAAGGGGCAGGACATTTCCAGCATCTGATGCACAAGCAGTAACCATAATTTGCCCTGTAAATGTATTTCCCAGCTAAACATAAATATATGTATATACATTTAAGTTTAACTTATACAATTAAACTGTGAAATACTGCATGTTATTGCACCCGTGCTAGTTTTTAAAGTATTAACAATTTTCATAGTAGCCTAATGAAAGGAACATCAATGACACCTATTAATTCTTATTGTTCTTAGTAGTGTACTGTACACCATGACAGCCAGAAACTTACCCTTACCCTTACATTTTTTACGTTCAAGTGGGAATTCCGTGGGTCAATTACAAAAGCCATTTTTTTAAATGGAATAATACATTTCTTAGACATTTTACATATGTACTGTATAAAAATGTAAATATAGGAATTTTAGAGACCTGAGGCCAGTACCATGAAGGTTGCTGAACAAACTCAGGGTTTCAGGATTGGTTTGACAAATTCAAACCAAATTCAAACCAATCCAATCAGGCTTAACTGGTACCAAGATGCAGCTCATCAACTTTCTCTGTCAACTCAGGCACTGATTCTGTTTTTAAGATTAGATTACGCACTCATGCACATGAATGAGTGACATTTGCAGTGCACAGCCAATCGTGTGAGAGACCTCGCTGCTTAAAGCAAGCGGATGATAATGATAATAAGAAATTACATTAATTTAAACTGTAAAAGGCATTGTTTAAAAAATATATAAAACAGAAAAAAGAAATAAAATGCATTTACTCTGCTCAAGAGAGATTTCTCAAGAGAAATCATGAAGACTTAAAGTCTGATTTACACATTACAAGGGATAACTGTAAAATTATAAAGTAATTAAAGACATTTACACAACAAGAAGAAACAGCGGCTGCTACGAGAGCTACAGAGGACTGCTGCAGACAAATTCTTAATGTGATAAAATATAGAATTAATATCGGCCCACATCAAGAACACACAGGTTTTTTAATTTAAAAGATTAAATGATTTTAAAATATAAATATATTTCTTTGAATTGAAAACTTTATATATATCATTCAAAACTATTACAAATAAATGTAGTCTATTGATTACAAAATTAATAGAGAGATGAACATTCTCCACAAATTAATTTTCCCTTTTCAAAAATTACCACTTAGTATATCACAAGTGTTTTTAGACAATAGAATAATCTACTTTGCAAAAATATACAGGATAATAGGAAACATTAAAAAGTCTTAAAATTCTTATGCTGTTAAAAAGGCTTGGAGGTCTAGAATTCCCAGATGTAATAAATTATTATAAAGCTGCCCAAATTCAACCTATATTGATTTTGATTAATGAAGAATCTAAAATGAAATGGACTAAGATGGAAATGTATCAAATGGGGGAACCAAATGGTATTCATGCCAAATAGATTAGATAACACATTTAAGTTTTGGGCAGATAGAGGTCTAAAAAGATATCATCAACTCATCTCAGATATCAACTCAGATATCAAGATTCACTGATAAAGGAATGGATACATTTTCAAACCTAGCAAAAATGAATGAGCTTCTAAATTCACATTTATTTATTTACAGGTAAGATGATATTTATTAACAGAAGTAATAGAAATAAGGAAATGTATCCATAAATTATATAATTGATATAATTCATACAATACAACTAATCCAATAAAAGTGTTAGGAATTTTAACAAGTACACTTGAAAGAGATATACAGGACTCTGGGTGGCATCTTGAGCTTTTAATATTTAAAAAATTATACTTTTTTGCAGGCACCATATTAATCCATCTTACTGGCTGTTTTATAGATAGCCTAATATATTATGTTTATATTTTCAAATATATTTTTTGCTATGACTAAAGAGGGTAAAAGAAAAGTAATTACATTTTAAATAAAATGCAAACACTCTATCTGCTGAAAATCTACATTTTGATTCTCAAATAAATAATTTATCATGAAGAGTTGATTTTGTGGATTTCTAAGACTTTATTGGTAAAGTGTGCTTTAAGAGACTTGATTGTGTCAGAGATGTTATTTTCCTTGCAGCTGATTGGTTCAGCATGTGTTAGCAATCTGTAATCCAGAAAGTCAGAAAATTGCTATGGAGATGAACACCACTAAAAGCTGACCAACTTTCATGGTACCTAAAACCTAGGGTTGAGGCAAACTAATCTAAAACTTACCTGGCTAGCCACCAAAACGTCTCGGTTACATATGTAACCTCCGTTCCCTGACGGAGGGAATGAGACCATGTGTCGAAGAAGCGACACTAGGGGTCCACTTTAAATCACGCCATGCCGTGTACGTGAACTGCTGACACAGGTATTTCAAGTCCACAAGTGACCAGCTGAGTTTCACACTGCACGTACCCTTCCCAAATGCCCCAAAAAAGTCGTCGGAATCCTTCTGGTTACCCTAGAGGTGAACAAGGGGACGCTTGCCAACCTGGGAATGGGCCAAGCCTGGCTGGGCCTCTTTTCTCTCTATGTTTCTCGGCATAGAGCAAGAGAAGCCGGGGCCCTTACCGCATCGTGGGAAGGGGTTCTTACCCGGTTTCCTATTCTTTCAGGGGGGAAATTCCCTCCTGCGGAGGCCACACCTGCCCGAAAGGGGAGGTAAAGGTGGCGAAATACCTAATAATGGCCTCTTCGGTCACATGTGGGAAATAATAGCATGGTGGTAGATCCAACCTCGAGGAGGGGGGAGTTGCTACAACACGGCGACAGGAGGGCAGCGAAAAATCTGCCTAAGGGAGACGTACGGTGACTGTACCGTGGAAATACACACAGGAGTAGTCCGTGTAGGATGCCTGACCTGTGGAGCACCTATTCCAGTACAGAGTAGCCTAGGGTACCCGTAGTGGACTGGGTTGGCAAGTTCCTCCGCTGAATTGCGGACCCAAAAGTGCTAGGGAGGAATCGACCAGGGAGCCTTGTGGGTGGGATCTCCTGGGAAAGAAGGCTGTTTTACCTCAGCCGAGGGAAAAGGGCGCTGAACACAAGCGATTCACCCGGTCAGACCGTCAGCGTGTACCGAGTCGCCGGGGATGTGAGTGGCGACTTGAGGCTCCAAAGGAGGAGATGACGGGCGAGTCGTGACATGTGGTGGGAGCGTACGCCAGCCTGGAGATTTATGTATGCTACCGCAGTGGTGCTCTCTGACCTGACCAGGACATGTTTGTCTAGAACTAACGGGAGAAACTTCTGCAGGGCAAAGAAGACAGTCAACAACTCCAGACAGTTGATGTGCCAACACAGTGCGGCCCCTTTCCAACGGCCTGCTACTGCGTGCCCGCTGCACACGGTGCCCCAACCTGATCTGGAGGCGTCGGATGTGACCAGGACTTGTCTGGACACCTGCTGTAATGGCACTCCTGCAAGTAGAAAACAGAGGTCTGTCCAGGGTTTGAGTGTTTGGCGGCAGGCGGGGGTGATTAACACATGGTGCATGCTGCAGCGCCATGCTCCAGGGTAGGCGTCCTCTAGACTCCTTGGAACCGGCCGGCCGGACGGCTGCTCCACCGTTGAGGGTAGCGAGAGCGGATGAGCAAGGCTTGTGACGAGTGGAGAGGGGGGCTCTCCACGAAGACGCCAGCTCACCATGCACCTCCGGGAAAAACGGGATGGGGGGGCGAGGCTGTGAGCGGCGCGCAGACCCCAGGAATCAGTCATCCAACCTCGATGGCTGTGGGGAGGACGGAGGGTTCCAGTCCAACCCCACGCTGATGGCGGCCTGGGCAAGCATGTCAGACATCTGTGCATCAGCCTAGGCATGCTGGCCCGAAGGCGGCAGCCCAGGGGATGTATCAGCGTCAGTCGTCAGAACTCATCCACCTCGAGCTCCAGAGGATAGGCAGACTGGCCTTGAGATGAGCTGCTGTTACCTCGAGTACGGACGGGAGTCAACGAGCGTGCCAGGGGGCGGGTGGTCCGAGGGGGCATGCCCGGCAGAGCTGCACCCACTGCCCTCCCCAAATCGCCTCCATCGCCAGCCGCATCATCCTCAATCTCGTGGGAAGAAGGAGCAACACGGGGGGCGGCTGGAGAGGCGTGCTTTCTATTGAAAGCAAGCTGCGACTGGAACGTTGCCATGGTCATGCCCTCGCAGTGAGAGCGTGAACCATCCACAAACGCTGCCTCGGTGTGATCGCTGACAGAGCCTCAGAGGAACAGAAGCAGGAATCTGGTGTGTAACTCGCAGCTGGATGCATACACGACCATCGGCTCCGAAGAAACTTTCTGAATGAACTCAACGTATTTCCCCGCTTTTATACCCGTATGTCCGGGGCGGGGTATGCAAATACTGTCTGCCAACTTCTCATTGGCCTTGTTTCATAGATCAGAGGCATATTTGGCTCTCAAGAGAGACCCCTAGTGTCGTTCCTTCGACACGACGTCGAAGTGAGCAACAGATGGGGAACCAGCTTCATGGTACAGTCCACAGGAGCATGTTTTATTTATTTATTCATAAATTCACAGTATTCCCTACTCTTCAGACTCTACTACACCACTGGGAGCTAGGTTAATGTTCTTACTGTGAGAGAAGCGTGGGGGGTTGTCATTGATGTCCGTGAGTGTCACCGTTACAGAGGTGGTCCCCGAGAGACCACTCATCTGACCCACCATATCCTTGGCCTGAATGACCAGCACATACTTGTCACGTGTTTCTCTGTCCATGCTGGGCAGCGCAGTCCATATTACACCTGAGGAGACACGGAGCTGTTAGACTACATTGGCAAATATTCATATTCAAAAACAAAACTGCACTGCTGTTATTTTCTTTGTTGGTGTGAATGAGTTCAGCCAATCCTATTGTTGGAGTTGGGCAATTGAAAATCATCCACACCTACATACAAAATAATGCTGGTTAGTGCTTTTGTCCTGTAATTTTGTCCTGGTCTAGGCAGTTGACCAGCAGTATAGCCATGTTGACCAGGAGAAATATAAGCAAAGTCATCAGCAAAAATAGAACCTGCTCAAGATTTAGGTTGCCTCTGTTATGCTCTACAGATCCTCACTCTAGTTGGTGGACTGAACAATAAGTTTGTATTTTTGGTCCACTTTTCTGGGCCATTTTAACAATGACTTTTAAATAACTGGTGTCAGGGGCTATATTCGTAAGATGGAAAATGCTGCCTTCATAGGCTGTATGTGGTGGTAGGTAGGCATCAAAGCTGTCTGTATCCAATGTTTGCATCACATTCTGTCTACTTTGATGTCTTTATCTTCATCACCAATTTATCAGATTTGCAAAAGGAAAATATGGGAAAACTGCTAAATAATCATATTTTCATTTGAACAAAATGTGAACTACATTTTAATAAATATTTATGGCTGTCAATTTTGTTCACCAGTGTATGACACATTGCTGACTGAATCATTCAGATTGAACTGAAGGTTATTAATCATCAGTGGTGAAATCCTCCACAGCATAAAATATGATAAATGTTCATAATATAACATAAGGACTGTGATAAAACTTCAAATGGCCAGAGTGAAGTGTTCTGCTGTATTTTACGGTAACATTGTGACTTTTTTTTTTACATTTACAATCTCATTATTTTCTTATCTTGACAAAGCCAACAAACTGATATTCTATTAAAATGTATTATTATGTTGGCTTAAGAAAGCAATTATTATTATTATTATTAAGAAAAACAATTATTCCCATGGTATTTCAATGTATAATTAGTGGTGCTTGCAAAGCAACACTATTGTAATCTCACATATTTAATAGTGGTGCTTGCAAAGCAACACTATTGTAATCTCACAACCTTATTATTATTAGTGGTGCTTGCAAAGCAAAACTATTGTAATCTCACATACATATTAGTGGTGATTGCAAAGCAACACTATTGTAATCTCAATCAGCAGGAAACAGATGGAGTGCATTCTCCGGGTAGGGAAGGAGGTATTGCCCCAAGTGAAGGAGTTCAAGTACCTCGGGGTCTTGTTCACGACTGAGGGGACAATGGTGCGGGAGGTTGGCCGGAGAATCGGGGCAGCGGGGGCGGTATTGCACTCGCTCTATTGCACCGTTGTCATGAAAAGAGAGCTGAGCCTACCCTCACCTATGGTCATGAAGGTTGGGTCATGACCGAAAGAACTAGGTCGCGAGTACAAGCGGCCGAAATGGGCTTCCTCAGAAGGGTGGCGGGCTTCTCCCTTAGAGATAGGGTGAGGAGCTCAGTCATCCGCGAGGAGCTCGGAGTAGATCAGCCTCTCCTTTGCGTGGAAAGGAGTCAGTTGAGGTCGTTTGGGCATCTGGTAAGGATGCCCCATGGGCGCCTCCCTAGGGAGGTGTTTCAGGCACGTCCAGCTGGGAGGAGGCCTCGGGGAAGACCCAGGACTAGGTGGAGAGATTACATCTCCACACTGGCCTGGGAACGCCTCTGGGTCCCCCAGTCAGAGCTGGTTAATGTGGCTCGGGATAGGGAAGTTTGGGGCCCCCTGCTGGAGCTGCTGCCCCCACGAACCGACTTCGGATAAGCTGTTGAAGATGGATGGATGGATGGAATATTGTAATCTCACATACTTATTATTTAGTGGTGCTTGCAAATCAACACTATTTTAATCTCACATACTTTTTATTAGTGGTGCTTGCAATGCAATATTTTTGTAATCTCACATACTTATTATTAGTGGTGCTTGCACTCATCTTTTTATTATGAATATTGAAGTGTTCTGCTGTATTTTACTGTAACATTGTGACTTTTTTTACATTTACTATCTCATTATTTTCTTATCTTGACAAAGCCAACAAACCGATATTCTATTAAAACGCATTATTATGTTGGCTTAAGAAAGCAATTATTATTAAGAAAAACAATTATTCCCATGGTATTAAAACGTATAATTAGTGGTGCTTGCAAAGTATCACTATTGTAATCTCACAACCTTAATAGTGGTGCATGCAAAGCAACATTATTGTAATCTCACATACTTATTATTATTAGTGGTGCTTGCAAAGCAACACTATTGTAATCTCACATATTTATTTGGTTGGCTTGAGAAAGCCAATTTACTGATATTCTATTTAAACGTATTATTACTATTAGTGGTACTTGCAAAGCAACACTATTGTAATCTCACATACTTTTTATTAGTGGTGCTTGCACTCATCTTTTTATTAGGAATATTATTAGGGCCCAAACACTGAAAGTGCGGAGCCCTGTTGTTCAAGTGCGGAGCCCTATTGTTCTCCTAAGAATTATTCTTCTTTTCAAGGTTTTTGGTTATTTTGGGGTGCATATCATGCATGAAAACTCTTGAATATTTGCACACACATCAGAGTCGGTGTCTATTAGGGCGTGGCAGAGTTACAGGTGGGGGGTGCAGATGGGGCTCTTTGGCGCCACCTTGAACATGGGCAAGTTCGGGGGGTTATCTAGCACATCCCTTTTGAGGTACAGTCACCAAACTTTGTACACATATAGATCTCATCAAGCCGGACAACTTTCGTGCTGACAGTCATAGGCTCTGCCTAAAAGGAAGTTGGCCATTTTGTATTGTTTGAAAAAGGCATGCTGAGGATTTTGAAACACTTTTCCCAAGGATTTAATGTTACAGGTACCAAGGTATTTGGCATAATTGAATTTTAAAGTTTAATGTTAATAAACATATTTATTACATTTTATATAAATAATAAAATATAGTAAAAATATCAACTGAAATGTAAAAATACATGAAAACCCATGTCTAATCCATTGTCTTTTAATTATCTGACTGGCAATTACAAGAAATGTCCAATAGAGGGCAACCAAGCTCCATTGTTGAATGATTTCCAACGGTTCTGAGTACAGAATGGGCGGGGACTAAGTTCATGAGTTGGTTGAGGTCTTTTGCAGTCAAATCCCATAAAACAAAATGCAAACAATGTGTCCCCACTCAATATATACATCAACTGAGGTGCTGATGCATTCTTTTGTTTATCCTTTAACCCTTTCCAGCCAGAGCGTTCAAATTTGGGAACAATTATTCCCATGGTTCCTGTCTCTGTGTCTTTGCCGTCCAATCAAATAAATATTAGCTAACAATGATATGTACACTTTTAGCTAAAAATCAATAACTTTCTTGGTCAATTTTGTCGCTTGTGGAAGATAGTAAAACCTTTTTAGTTATGAAGCATTTATTTGTAGTAGCGCAGCTAGCCATTTTCTTCCTGGAAAAAACATGACCATCATCAGCGAGCCTCTTAAAGGTTGACTTATTTCACTCAAGATGGAAAGTAGCCTTTATAAGTATCACCCTGGTAACTGCCTAGCAACCACATGGGGTTACTCTAGCAACCAAGCTACAAATCTCATATCTCTGCACTGGAAAATAGTAGAGACTTCCGGGTTGACTTATTTCACCCAGGATGGCAAGGAGCCTTGTTGGGTGTCATCTTGGTAACTGCCTAGCAACCAGATGGGATTACCCTAGGAACCAATTAACAAATCACATATCTGTGCTCTGGAACATAGTAGAGAGTTCCGGGTTGACTTATTTCACCCAGGTTGGCAAGGAGCATTGTTGGCTGTCACCTTGGTTACTGCCTAATAACCAGATGGGGTTACCCTAGCAACCAAGTAACAAATCCCATATCTCTGCACCAGAAAATCATAGAGACATCCAGATTGACTTATTTCACTCAGGATGACAAGGAACCTTTTTGGCTGTCATCTTGGCAACTGCCTAGCAACCAGATGGGGTTACCCTAGCAACCAAGTAACAAATCACATATCGCTACACCAGATAATCGTAGAGACTTCAGGGTTGACTTATTTCAGTCAGGAAGGAAAGTAGCCTTGACAAGTATCACTTTGATAACTGCCTAGCAACCAGATGGGGTTACCCTAGCAACCAATTAACAAATCTCATATCTCTGCACCAGAAAATCGAAGAGACTTCCGGATTGATTTATTTCACTCAGGAAGGAAAGTAGCATTGATAAGTATCACCTTGGTATCTGCCTAGCAACCAGATGGGGTTACCCTAGCAACCAAGTAACAAATCACATATCTCTGCTCTGGAACATAGTAGAGACTTCCGGGTTGACTTATTTCACCCAGGATGGCAAGGAGCATTTTTGTCTGTCACCTTGGTAACTGCCTAGCAACCAGATGGGAATACCCTAGCAACCAAGTAATGTGTATTTCTCTGAAACATATTATGTATTTTCTTTAACAAGTCAGGTGTGATGTATTTTCTTTAATTAAAATGGTCATGGTGTATTTTCTTTAAAGAGCTAGACGTGGGATTCATATCTTTAAAATATGATGTATTCTCTAATTAAATGCTGTTGCGTGTGAACGAGCAATGCCAGCATGATATACAGTGGCAGAGGGTAAAAGTATGTTATGTGTAAGGCTTGTTTTTCCCTAATGAAGGTGATTTAAAGTGATGTGTCTTTTACATGCACCATGACATAAGCTCATTATATAGATACATTCTTTTGTACAAGAATGTACATTCTTTTTTTAAAAAAGGAGTAAGGGAGACTTTTTCTACCAATAATTAAAAAAGAGACAATCTGAGAAATAATGGTGGAAATGTGAAAAGGTGATGAGATGAAATCATTGGCTAGAGATAATGTGTATGAGATAAAAAAGGTATAAAACTGAGAACTGGGCAGAAGGTAATCAGAATGGACAGCTGACCGGTCTCATGTTTGTTGGTTTTCAATAAACTACAACTTTGGCATCTGGAACTCGGGACTCTGAGAGTTTTTTTACAACTTAGAGAGATTCTTTTTGACTATCCACGACATATTTGCTGGCGACCACGAAGGGACGGCTTTGACGTCAAAGGGGCAACGTGTCCTGGTTTATTAGGACTATTTAGGATTATTTATTTTTTTAGGAGAAATCCTAGCTCGGGTGTAAATTTCGCAGGTGGAAATTCGCGTAGAAATTCTTCCAGGTGTTAGATTGAAGTATTTAAGGATTGAAGTTGAAGTATTTAAGAAGTGACGTGTTTAATGAAACCCGTACTGTGCAGAAAATGGGGAATAGTTGAGTTTTGTTCATGCCTGTGATGTGGTAAATGTGCATGACTAATTGTATTGTTTTTGCATGTGTGCTCATAATACTAACAGCGCTGTTTCTGTGTTTATTTAAATGCATGATTTTAGCATTGATGAGGTATTGTGTGCAAAGGCAGAGTAGCGCAGAGAATCAGATACAATAAAGAAATGCCCAAGAATAAAATGGGAGAAGTGAACTAAGTCAACTGATTGAGTAAACTAGTTGTTGAAAATTATAGAGACACAAATGGTATCTGATTTTCTGATATTTCCTTGTCTTGCTCTCGCTCACTGGTTGGCTGAACGGACAGCGCCATTAGGAGGAGGAGAATTAGAAGAGAAAAAGTAGAATAATTGGGAAAAAGAGAAAGAGAAAGCAAAATGTTTTCCATTACAGTGAACAAGACAAGAGAAAAATGCAGAGACAAGCAAATTTCGTAAAGCTTAAAGATCAACGCGGACCTGAAGAGCGGGAAAGGGAGCTGCAGAAAGCGTTAATAGAGTCAAAGGGGATCAGTGATCATTTTTGGAAAGAATCAGAGTATATAGATTATACAGGGCAGAGGAGGAATGTAACTAAGAAAAAGGAACTGGTGAAGGGATTGATTAAAGTAGTAAACTTAGCAGAGACCTTACAAGAATGGCCGTTTGTTGTCTGGAAAGAAATTGCAGCAGGTAACATCTCTACCTCATACAGTACGCTAGAGACTGAGTACTGTGAAGAGCTGCAGGAGAGGGGCTGGCTGAGCAGAGACAGAGCAGTAAAGGGAGGGCTGTGAGCATGCGAAGCCTTGAACAGAGAAGCCTTTTTTGCTTGTCTCAGTTTTCTTCCTGAAACAGAAATCCTAAAGTGGAAGCAAGCTGTTACTGAATATGAAAGGATGCTAACTGAGAGGAAAAAGAATAATGAAAAAGATTAATAATAGAAACACATTTTTTGTTTAATAAGCCTGACAAAAATAATAATTTTTGTTTAATAAGCCCGACTTTTGCGGCACATGGACATCGGAGCAACCGGTGTTCGTGTCTACCATCGCCAAACACTACTAAGTTATAAGACTCATGCAAAAACCAAGCTGCATGATGAACTGCGGGAGGCGCTGCGCGTACTCGGCTTGCTACGGAGACCAGGCCTCGAGGCCTCGGCGTCGCCTGATGCCGGTGGCCGGGGGAGAGGATGTGGTAAGCGGTGTGCGAGGAAGCAGAAGCACGGAAAGAGGGCGGGGGTCCATGCTAGGCTAAAAACAAACCCTAGCCGGCCAGCTCTCCCGTCTATCCTGCTCTCAAATGTTTGCTCCCTGGACAATAAACTGGACTATATCCGACTCCAGCAGGCTACGCAGCGTGAGTTTAGAGACTGTTACGTCTTTGTTTTCATGGAGACGTGGCTCAGCGTCAGAGTTCCGGATGCTGCCATTCAGCTAGACGCGCTCGCCTCGTTTCGTGCCGACAGAAATTCAGCTCTCTGCGGTAAGACTCACGGTGGTGGCTTGTGTGTTTACATCAACACGGAATGGTGCAAGAACTCTGTGCTAGTCTCTAGCTACTGTTCATCGCTGTTGGAGCTTGTGACTGTTAAATGCAGACCTTTTTATTTACCACGGGAATTCACCACTGTTTGCATAACCGGAGTTTACATTCCCCCCAGCGCTAACGTTAAGGAAGCGCTATTTGAACTGTATGGGGCTATGAGCGAACTGTAGAACGCTCACCCCGACGGACTGTTTATTGTCGCCGGAGATTTCAACCATGCGAATCTCAAGACAGTGCTCCCTAAATTCCATCAATATGATTTTGAAGATTTTGCAACGAGAGGGGCGAACGCGCTTGATCTTGTTCACACGAACATCCCAGGCGTTGATGATGTCACTTTCTCCAAGAACATCACAACACGCTCCAACCAGAAGCTGTGGATGACTGCGGAGGTGCGCACGCTGCTGAAGACCCGAGACGATAAGGTAGCCCTAAGAACAGCTAGGGAAAAACTGTCCCCATCAGAGAGGCAAAGCGCATACATGCCCAGAGAATCCACAGTCACTTCGAGGACAGCGGTGACACGCGGCGCATGTGGCAGGGCATTCAGGCCATCACCAACTACAGGACAACATCCGTTGCCTGTGAGAAAGATGCCTCCCTTCCAGATGCGCTGAATGACTTCTACGCTCGGTTTGAAGTGCAGAACGACGTGGTGGCGAGGAAGACCACCCCTCCTCCCAACGACCAGGTGCTCTGTCTCACCACGGCGGATGTGAGGAAAACTCTACGTAGAGTCAACCCATGGAAGGCCGCTGGACCAGACAACATTCCTGGCAGAGTGCTCAGAGGATGTGCAGACCAGCTGACAGATGTTCTTACCGACATCTTCAACATCTCTCTGAGCAGCGCCGTCGTTCCAACATGGTTCAAGGCCACCACCATCATTCCCATGCCAAAGAAGTCTTCAGTGTCCTGCCTCAATGACTACCGTCGCATTGCACTCACACCAATCATCATGAAGTGCTTCGAGAGGCTCGTCATGAGGCACATTAAGACCCAACTGCCCCCTTCACTGGACCCACTGCAGTTTGCGTATCGTCCAAACCGTTCAACGGACGACGCCATCGCCACAACCCTCCATCTGGCCCTCACCCACCTAGACAAAAAGGACTCATATGTTCGAACACTATTCATAGACTTCAGCTCAGCATTCAACACAATAATTCCTCAGCACCTGATTGGAAAGCTGAACCTGCTGGGCCTGGACACCTCCCTCTGCAACTGGATCCTGGACTTCCTGACTGGGAGACCTCAGTCAGTCCGGATCGGGAACAGCATCTCCACCACCACCACACTGAGCACTGGGGCCCCCCAGGGCTGTGTGCTCAGTCCACTGCTGTCACTCTGCTGACTCACGACTGTGCAGCAATGCACAGCTCGAATCACATCATCAAGTTCGCCGATGACACGACCGTGGTGGGTCTCATCAGCAAGAACGACGAGTCAGCATACAGAGAGGAGGTACAACGGCTAACAGACTGGTGTAGAGTCAACAACCTGTCCCTGAATGTCGACAAAACAAAAGAGATGGTTGTTGACTTTAGGAGAGCACAAAGTGAATGCTCTCTGCTGAACATCGACGGCTCCTCTGTGGAGATCGTCAAGAGAACCAAATTCCTTGGTGTTCACCTGGCGGAGAACCTCACCTGGTCCCTCAACACCAGCTCTATTAATAAGAAAACCCAGCAGCATCTCTACTTTCTTCGAAGGCTGAGGAAAGCACATCTCCCACCCACCATCCTCACAACATTCTATAGAGGGACTATTGAGAGCATCCTGAGCAGCTGCATCACTGCCTGGTTTGGGACTTGCACCATTTCGGACCGCAAAGCCCTGCAGAGGATAGTGAGAACAGAGAACAGACACAAACTCTTTACCCTCCTGCCGTCTGGCAAGAGGTACCGAAGCATTCGGGCCCTCACGGCCAGACTGTGTAACAGCTTCTTCCCCCAAACCATCAGACTCCTCAATACTCAGAGACTGGTTTGACACACACATGTCCTGAGTTGCACTTTAATAACTGCCACTTTATAACTGTCTGCTACCTCAATAACTGCTATGTGCATAGAACACTATCTCATAGTATGTTATGTTTACATTTGGCATTTAGTAACTGTCATCTTTTTTTGTACTACTGTGTACTGGTCGGCGCTGCACTGTCTATCACTGTGCCTATTGTGCTGTTCATTGTTAGAAATTTATTTTTACTGTCCCGTACTTTTGCACACGTTTTTGCACGTGCACTTTATATAGGTATATTATTTAGTCTGTGTAGTCTCATGTGGTTCTGTGTTTGTCCTATGTTATTTTATGTAGCATCATGGTCCTGGAAGAACGTTGTCTCGTTTCACTGTGTACTGTACTAACTGTATATGGTTGAAACGACAATAAAAACCACTTGACTTGACTTGACTTGACAGGGAATTAGTGATCATTTCTGGAGAGAAGTCATGAACAAATTAACTATAATCAAAATGTTAAGGTGATTTGTAATAGAGAGAGTAAAGGAGAATTAGCACCAATGTAGAAATTGTCTTGAACCGAGACCCAAAATGGATAAGACAGCTGTGGGTGGAAGTACATTGGTTTTAATATAAAAGAAGTAACAGGTATAGCAATCAACCACTGTAAATAATGAGTGTTTTTATGGAAATAAAGGAGAGAGAGGGATAAAAAAGAGGAGAGCAAATGGAGGGGCAGAAGTAATAGGTTTGTTTTAGTATAATATTTTTTTGAGAGCTCTTTGTTTATAAAGGCCTTGTATTTGTAAAAGTGTAAAAGTCTCTGTGTTTGTGAGAGTATCTGTGTCTGTGCTTGAAAGTATGGGAAGTATGACTGAAGTGAGATTACATATGAAAGTGTATGATGAGCCCTATAAATAAAGGGACGCAGAGTGTATGTATATGAGCACTATAAATAAGGGGACAAGTGTGAATATAAGCCCTAAAAAGGGATAAAATGAATGGAGTAAATGTCTAATAAAGAAAGATCGTCTTTTATATGTTGAATGGATTTTTGGAATGAAAGCTGTCTCGTGAAACTTTGTAAAGGAATTTCCTTGGTTAATATAGAGAAAAGTCTAAAAATGTTCAGAAATACTGGCTTTGTGGGTTATTTATTCTTCAAAATTCTAGAATTTGGGATCCAGATAGAGAGATTGAACCTTTGCTGCATAATTAATGAGTATGTGTGCAATTTACAGCAAAGAAAATCTATTTAGGATATTCTCAAACTTCCATCAATATAAGAGGCAAAAGAGATCTGATGATTAAAGGCAGAGAGGGCACTTAAAAATGATTGTGGTTGTATAGTGGTTGAAATACTTCCTCCTGAGGCTGCCATGTCTTGGGTGGGCAATACAGCGGTAGCCTCTTACATAAACCATCGGGGGAATCCACGTTCACGTCAGCTGAATTTTTGGGACATTGGATCCTCCTTGGGATGTCACTCAGGACAGTTTCGTCCCTGGATGCCCGTGTGTGTGGGAGCATTTTTACTCTGAGGTAATGAACAAATCTGGGTGAGATTTCACAGGGCAGAAGAGGACCTCTTCGCCTCTATGATAGCGCAATGTCTCCTCTACTTCTCCCTAAGTCACCCAGCCCCCTTGGGTCTGGATTTAAAGGCACATACGTCTGTATGCTTTTTTGTCCCCCAGTTTTTCTGCTTCCGGGAGTCTTGGCAAGGTTTGCCTGCAAGGGTCTTGCCTACTACTAATGGCGCTGCGCTGGCCGAACAGGATATGTTTCTTGAATACCTCTCCTCGATGGCTCGCCTTGGGCAATTCCGAACAGGGAGGACCTTCTCATACCTGGCCCAAATTGTGAAACCTTTGGGCCCCTAAGGGTACCGACTGAGGTTCATAGGGCTTTCTCTTGAGGTTATCCAGACCATTTCAAGTGCTAGGGCTCCCTCCACTTGGAACTGATCTGGGTAGATTTTACAGGGCAGAAGAGGACCTCTTCGCCTCTCTTAATAGCGCAATGTCTCCTCTACTTCTCCCAGAGTCATCCAGTCCCCCCCCCCCCCCCCCCCCCCCCTCGCAGGAAGTCCTCGCGGCTGATCGTGGTGATGCATACATGGCACAAATGCACTTGCATGCGTTTCCTTCTACTTCTACTTTCATATTACAGAACCAGCTAACTGCCAGTTTGCTTCAGTTCTGGATTTTCTGTAGAAAGAACTGTCAGCGGGCACTTGCCTCGCACTGCCAGGTTCTATGTGGCCTCCACTGCGGTTTGCCACTCCTTAACACATGCTAGCATCGCCTAGCGAAGTGATAAAACATGCTAAAAACATGCTAGCATCATGCTAACTCATGCTAGCATTGCCTAGCGAAGTGCTATAACATGCTAAAAATGTGCTAGCAACATGCTAACACATATTAGTATCGCATAGTGAAGTACTAAAACATGCTAAAAAATGTGCTAGCATCATGCTAACACATGTTGGCATCGCCTAGCGAAGTGCTAAAACATGCTATAAACGTGTTAGCATCATGCTAACACATGCTGGCATCGCCTTGCGAAGTGCTAAAACATTCTAAAAACATGCTACCATCATGAAAAACATTATATGACCTTTATTTTCGTGCTTAGAAACAAGTTAGAAAATGTTATTTTACGAGTTTTGCCATGGCAAGCACCACTCACATTTTCTTCAGGAAATGTACATTCTAGTTAGTAGTGCTTGCCAAAGGCAAGGCAAACACTATTGTTATTGCTCATACTTATTATTATTAGTGGTGCTTGCCAAAGGCAAGGCAACACTATTGTTATTGCTCATACTTATTATTATTATTATTAGTGGTGCTTGCAAAGCAACACTATTGTAATCTCACATACTTATTAGTGGTGCTTGCCAAAAGCAAGGCATCACTATTGTTATTGCTCATACTTATTATTATTAGTGGTGCTTGCCAAAGGCAAGGCATCACTATTGTTATTACTCATACTTATTATTATTAGTGGTGCTTGCCAAAGGCAAGGCATCACTATTGTTATTGCTCATACTTATTATTATTATTATTAATGGTGCTTGCAAAGCAACACTATTGTAATCTCACATACTTATTAGTGGTGCTTGCCAAAGGCAAGGCAACACTATTGTTATTGCTCATACTTATTATTATTAGTGGTGCTTGCCAAAGGCAAGGCATCACTACTGTTATTGCTCATACTTATTATTATTAGTGGTGCTTGCCAAAGGCAAGGCATCACTATTGTTATTGCTCATACTTATTATTATTATTATTATTATTTTTTTTTTTTATTATTAGTGGTGCTTGCAAAGCAACACTATTGTAATCTCACATACTTATTTTTCTTCTTCTTCTTCTTCTTCTTCTTCTTCCGTACAAAACTTCGGCGCCTAACTCGTCCTGCACCTTTTGGCGTAGACCCATGAATGAGGTGTCAAATCGTGCGGCTCATTGAGGAGAGGTGTGCTATGACTTTTATAAGCGATCGGGGGTACGGTGTTTACCCCAGGGGCAAAAAATTGGGCAAAAAATCCCATTGACTTAACATTGCGCCGAACTTTGAAGAGTCATAGCTCAGAGCGAGGATTTCGCAGAGACGTGTGATTTACCACATTTGAAGAGGCTGAAAGGCTCTGTGAGAACATACCTCACAATGGGGTAAAAGTTGCACCCCTGGGGGGCAGGAGCTGCCCAAAGTTGCCCCAATGTAACTCAATGGAATTTTTTGCAAAATTGTTTGGTCTCAGACCCACGAATGACGCGTCAAATCGTGCGGATTATTTGGGAATGGTGTGCTATGGCTTTTATAAGAGATCGGGGGTACGGTATTTGCCCCAGGGGCAAAAAATTGGGCAAAAAATCCCATTGACTTAACATTGCAACGAAATTTGACGAGTCATAGCTCAGAGCGAGGATTTCACAGAGACGTGTGATTTACCACATTTGAAGAGGCTGACAGGCTCTGTGAGAACATACCTCACAATGGGGTAAAAGTTGCACCCCTTGGGGGCAGGAGCTGCCCAAATTTGCCCCAATGTTAAGTCTATGGTAGATTTTGTATTGAACATAACTCTGGATCACAGTGTCTTAGAGACAAGGGGGCGGGCTCATTTTACTCAGACGACCAATCAGTCTCTCAGGATCATTGTGAAGCTATCAAGCCATGCCCTAGCAACCATTTACAGCACATTAGCAACAAGTCCCATAGACTTCCATTGAAAGAGATCAAAGGGATTTCTCCGGACTGAATTATCATAGAAACACGAGGGTGGTCTTGTTTGACTTGGGGCAGTAAAACAGCCAATCATGAATCCCCTCAACACTTCCTAGCCCCTCCCTAGCAACCATTTTCGAGCACCTTAGCAACCAAAATCCAAAGAGAGAGATCTTCCATTCTGAATGTCACAGAGGCATGGGAGTTGGTTTATATCATTCATACTGACAAGCAGCCATTGGAGATTCATCATTGGCAGCTGCCAAGCCACTCCCTAGCAACAATTTAGAGCACCCTAGCAACCACATTTATTGATTTCAATTACAGTAAGATATCTTCACATCAGAATGTCATAGAGATATGATAGTTGCTTTGTTTTAATTGGGTGAGTAATCAGTCTTCATCTTTCATCATGTGAACTACTTAGCCACGCCCTAGCAACCATTTAAAGCACCCTAGCAACAAAACACCATTGACATCCATTCAAAATCACTAAGATGTGTATCTTAGGATCAGAATGTCGTAGAGACTTCCGGGTGGACTTATTTCACTCAGGATGGAAAGTAGACTTGATAAATATCACCCTGGTAACTGCCTAGCAACCAAATGGGGTTACCCTAGCAACCAAGAAACAAATCACATATCTCTGCACAAGAAAATCACAGAGACTTCCGGGTTGACTTATTTCACTCAGGATGGCAAGGAGCATTGTTTGCTGTCACCTTGGTAACTGCCTAGCAACCAGATGGGGTTACCCTAGCAACCAAGAAACAAATCACATATCTCTGCACAAGAAAATCACAGAGACTTCCGGGTTGACTTATTTCACTCAGGATGGCAAGGAGCATTGTTGCCTGTCACCTTGGTAACTGCCTAGCAACCAGATGGGGTTACCCTAGCAACCAAGAAACAAATCACATATCTCTGCACAAGAAAATCACAGAAACTTCCGGGTTGACTTATTTCACTCAGGATGGCAAGGAGCATTGTTGGCTGTCACCTTGGTAACTGCCTAGCAACCAGATGGGGTTACCCTAGCAACCAATCAACAAATCACAAATCTCTGAACCAGAAAATCGTAGAGATTCCGGGTTGACTTATTTCATTCAGGATGGCAAGGAGCATTGTTGGCTTGCCCCTTGTTAACTGCCTAGCAACCAGATGGGGTTACCCTAGCAACCAAGTAACAAATCACATATCTATGTACTACAAAATCGTAGAGACTTCCGGGTTGACTTATTTTACTCAGGATGGCAAGTAGCGTTGGTGGCTGTCACCTTATAACTGGACATCAACCAGATGGGTTTCCCTAGCAACCATGGAACAACACCTATATCTCTGCATCAGAACATCCTACTGTCATGGGGGTGGCCTCTTTCAACTTTGGGCAGTAGATGGGACATTGTGGTAAGAAATTTTGCCACGGCAAGCACCACTCACATTTTCTTCAGGAAATGTACATTCTAGTTAGTGGTGCTTGCAAAGCAACACTATTGTAATCTCACATACTTATTTTTCTTCTTCTTCTTCTTCTTCTTCTTCCGTACAAAACTTCGGCACCTAACTCGTCCCGCACCTTTTGGCGTAGACCCATGAATGAGGTGTCAAATCGTGCGGCTCATTGAGGAGAGGTGTGCTATGACTTTTATAAGCGATCGGGGGTACGGTGTTTGCCCCAGGGGCAAAAAACTGGGCAAAAAATCCCATTGACTTAACATTGAGCCGAACTTTGACGAGTCATAGCTCAGAGCTAGGATTTCGCAGAGACGTGTGATTTATGAGATTTGAAGAGGCTGACAGACTCTGTGAGAACATACCTCACAATGGGGTAAAACTTTTACCCCTGGGGGGCAGGAGCTGCCCAAAGTTGCCCCAATGTAAGTCAATGGAATTTTTTGCAAAATTTTTTGGTCACAGACCCACGAATGAGGCGTCAAATCGTGCGGATTATTTGGGAATGGTGTGCTATGACTTTTATAAGCGATCGGGGGTATGGTATTTGCCCCAGGGGCAAAAAATTGGGCAAAAAATCCCATTGACTTTACATTGCTCCGAACTTTGACGAGTCATAGCTCAGAGCGAGGATATCACACAGACGTGTGATTTACCACATTTGAAGAGGCTGACAGGCTCTGTGAGAACATACCTCACAATGGGGTAAAAGTGGCACCCCTTGGGGGCAGGAGCTGCCCAAATTTGCCCCAATGTTAAGTCTATGGTAAATTGTGTATTGAACATAACTCTGGATCACAGTGTCTTAGAGACAAGGGGGCGGGCTCATTTTACTCAGACGACCAATCAGTCTCTCAGGATCATTGTGAAGCTATCAAGCCACGCCCTAGCAACCATTTACAGTACCTTAGCAACAAGTCCCATAGACTTCCATTGAAAGAGATCAAAGGGATTTCTCCGGACTGAATTATCATAGAAACACGAGGGTGGTCTCATTTGACTTGGGGCAGTAAAACAGCCAATCATGAATCCCCTCAACACTTTCTAGCCCCTCCCTATCAACCATTTTCGAGCACCTTAGCAACCAAAATCCAAAGAGAGATATCTTCCGTTCTGAATGTCACAGAAGCATGGGAGTTGGTTTATATCATTCATACTGACAAGCAGCCTTTGGAGATTCATCATTGGCAGCTGCCAAGCCACTCCCTAGCAACAATTTAGAGCACCTTAGCAACCACATTTATTGATTTCAATTACAGTAAGATATCTTCAGATCAGAATGTCCTAGAGACATGATAGTTGCTAATTTTTCATTGGGTGAGTAACCAGTCTTCAGCTTTCATCATATGAACTACTTAGCCATGCCCTAGCAACCATTTAAAGCACCCTAGCAACAAAACACCATTGACATCCATTCAAAATCACTAAGATGTGTATCTTAGGATCAGAATGTCGTAGAGACTTCCGGGTTGACTTATTTCACTCAGGATGGAAAGTAGACTTGATAAATATCAACCTGGTAACTGCCTAGCAACCAAATGGGGTTACCCTAGCAACCAAGAAACAAATCACATATCTCTGCACAAGAAAATCACAGAGACTTCCGGGTTGACTTATTTCACTCAGGATGGCAAGGAGCATTGTTGGCTGTCACCTTGGTAACTGCCTAGCAACCAGATGGGGTTACCCTAGCAACCAAGAAACAAATCACATATCTCTGAACCAGAAAATCGTAGAGATTCCGGGTTGACTTATTTCACTCAGGATGGCAAGGAGCATTGTTGGCTTGCCCCTTGTTAACTGCCTAGCAACCAGATGGGGTTACCCTAGCAACCAAGTAACAAATCACATATCTATGTACTACAAAATCATAGAGAATTCCGGGTTGACTTATTTTACTCAGGATGGCAAGTAGCGTTGGTGGCTGTCACCTTAGTAACTGCATATCAACCAGATGGTTTTCCCTAGCAACCATGGAACAACACCTAAATCTCTGCACCAGAACATCCTACTGTCATGGGGGTGGCCTCTTTCAACTTTGGGCAGTAGGTGGGACATTGTGGTAAGAAATTTTGCCACGGCAAGCACCACTCACATTTTCTTCAGGAAATGTACATTCTAGTTAGTGGTGCTTGCAAAGCAACACTATTGTAATCTCACATACTTATTATTTTTCTTTTTCTTCTTCTTCTTCCATACAAAACTTCGGCGCGTAACTCGTCCCGCACCTTTTGGCGTAGACCCATGAATGAGTTGTCAAATCGTGTGGCTCATTGAGGAGATGTGTGCTATGACTTTTATAAGCGATCGGGTGTACAATGTTCGCACAGCGGACGAAAAAGTGGCCAAAAAAGTCCCATTGACTTTACATTGCGGAATGTTCAGAAATTTAAATCCCAACTGACTTTTTCACACACACACACACAGACAAAAAAGGGCCTGTCAGCCCTGCGTCTCTCTCTCTCTCTCTCCCTCAGAGGATTTCTTTTATCAAGCAGCCAATAAAAATCTTCATAGCCACAACATAAAACATGCTAAAAAATGTGCTAGCATCATGCTAACATATGCTGGCATCGCCTAGCGAAGTGCTAAAACATGCTAAAAACATGCTAGCAACATGCTAAAACATATTAGTATTGCATAGCGAAGTGCTAAAACATGCTAAAATCATGCTAGCAACATGCTAAAAAATACTAGTTTCGCAAAGCGAAGTACTAAAACATGCTAAAAACGTGCTAGCATCATGCTAACACATGCTAGTATCGCCTAGCAAAGTGCTAAAACATGCTAAAAACGTGCTAGCATCATGCTAACATATGCTGGCATCGCCTAGCGAAGTGCTAAAACATGCTAAAAACATGCTAGCAACATGCTAGCAACATGCTAAAACATACTAGTATCGCATAGCGAAGTACTAAAACATGCTAAAAACGTGCTAGCATCATGCTAACACATGCAAGTATCGCCTAGCAAAGTTCTAAAACATGTTAAAAACGTGCTAGCATCATGCTAACACATGTTAGCATCGCCTAGCAAAGTGCTAAAACATGTTAGAAACGTGCTAGTATCATGCTAATGCATGTTAGCATTGCTTAGGGGATTGCTAAAACATGTTAAAAAGATGCTAGCATCATGCTAACACATGTTACCATTGCCAAAGGAAGTGCTAAAACATGCTAAAAATGTGCTAGTATCATGCTAACACATGCTAGCTTCACCTAGCGAAGTGCTAAAACATTCTAAAAACGTGCTACCATCATGAAAAACACATGTTAGCAACATTCTATGACCTTTATTTTAGTGCTTAGAAACAAGTTTGAAAATGCTACTTGACGAGTTTTGCCACGGCAAGCACCACTCACATTTTCTTCAGGAAATGTACATTCTAGTTAGGTTGGCTTGAGAAAGCCAACTTACTGAAATCCTATTTAAACTTATTATTATTAGGTTGGCTTGAGAAAGCCAACTTACTGAAATCCTATTTAAACTTATTATTATTATTATTATTATTCTGAGACTAAATTTCTAAATGTAACTCCTCCTAGAGCTTTTAAGCTACATGCACCAAACTCGGCACAGACCTTCAGACTAATCCCGAATAGTGTGCTATATCTTTTCTAACTGATCGGACTTACGGTTTTCCTAAAAATGACGATCAAAACTCGGAAAAACTCCCATTGATTAACATTGCGGAATGTTCAGAAATTTAAATCCCAACTGACGTTTTCACACACACAGACGAAAAAGGGCCTGTCAGCCCTGCGTCTCTCCTTCTCTCTCTCCCTCAGAGGATTTCTTTTATCAAGCAGCCAATAAGTAATGACCTAAAATCTTCATAGCCACAGTATAGTAGCTTCCAGGTTGACTTGATTCACTCAGTATGGAAAGGAGGCTTGATAAGTATCACCCTGGTAACTGCATAGCAACCAGACAGGGTTACCCTAGCAACCAAATAACAAATCACATATTTCTGCACCAGAAAATCATACAGACATCCTGTTTCACTTATTTCACTCAGGATGGAAAGTAGCCTTGATATGTATCACTCTGGTAACTGCCTAGCAACCAGATGGGGTTACCCTAGCAACCAAGTAAAAAATCACATATCTCTGCACCAGAAAATCATACAGACTTCCTGTTTCACTTATTTCACTCAGGATGGAAAGTAGCCTTGATATGTATCACTCTGGTAACTGCCTAGCAACCAGATGGGGTTACCCTAGCAACCAAGTAACAAATCACATATTTCTGCACCAGAAAATCGTAGTGACTTCCTGTTTCACTTATTTCACTCAAGATGGAAAGTAGCCTTGATATGTATCACTCTGGTAACTGCCTAGCAACCAGATGTGATTACCCTAGCAACCAAGTAACAAATCACATATCTCTGCAACAGAAAATCAGAGAGACTTCCGGGTTGACTTATTTCACTCAGGATGGAAAGTAGCCTTGATATGTATCACTCTGGTAACTGCCTAGCAACCAGATGTGATTACCCTAGCAACCAAGTAACAAATCACATATCTCTGCAACAGAAAATCAAAGAGACTTCCGGGTTGACTTATTTCACTCAGGATGGAAAGCAGCCTTGATATGTATCACTCTGGTAACTGCCTAGCAACCAGATGTGATTACCCTAGCAACCAAGTAACAAATCACATATCTCTGCACCAGAAAATCGTAGAGAATTCCGGGTTGACATAATTCACTCAGGATGGAAAGGAGGCTTGATAAGTATCACTCTGGTAACTGCCTAGCAACGACAAGGGCTTACCCTAGCAACCAAGTAACAAATCACATAACTCTGCACCAGAAAATCGTAGAGACTTCCTGTTTCACTTATTTTACTCAAGATGGAAAGTAGCCTTGATATATATCACTTTGGTAACTGCCTATCAACCAGATATGGTTACCCTAGCAACCAAGTAACAAATCACATATCTATGCAACAGAAAATCATAGAGACTTCCGGGTTGACTTTATTCACTCAGAATGAAAAGGAGGCTTGATAAGGATCACCCTGGAAACTGCCTAGCAACCAGATTGGGTTACCCTAGCAACCAAGTAAAAAATGATATATCTATCTGTCTATCTGTCTATCTATCTATCTATCTTTCTGATGGTCAATATCTATCTATCTATCTATCTATCTATCTATCTATCTATCTATCTATCTATCTATCTATCTATCTGAGGGTCAATATCTATATCTATCTATCTAACTATCTGCGGGTCAATAACTATCTATCTATCTATCTGTGGGTCATACTCTATCTATCTATATCTCAGGGTCAATGACTATCTGTCTATCTATATATCTGACGGTCAATATCTATCTATCTATCTATCTAAGAGTCAATGACTATCTATCTATCTATCTATCTATCTATCTGAGGGTCAATATCTATCTATCTATCTATCTATCTAACTATCTGCGGGTCAATAACTATCTATCTATCTATCTATCTATCTGTGGTTCATACTCTATCTATCTATATCTCAGGGTCAATGACTATCTATCTATCTATATATCTGACGTTCAATATCTATCTATCTATCTATCTATCTAAGGGTCAATGACTATCAATCTATCTTTCTATCTTTCTATCTATCTATCTATCTATCTGAGGGTCAATATCTATCTATCTATCTGAGGATCAATATCTATCTATCTATCTATCTATCTATCTATCTGATGGTCAATAACTATCTATCTATCTATCTATCTATCTATCTATCTATCTATCTATCTATCTATCTATCTATCTGATGGTCAATAACTATCTATCTATCTATCTATCTATCTATCTGAGGGTCAATATCTATCTATCTATCTATGGGTCATACTCTATCTATCTATCTATCTATCTATCTATCTGAGGGTCAATATCTATCTATCTATCTGAGGGTCAATATCTATCTATCTATCTATCTATCTATCTATCTATCTATCTATCTATCTATCTATCTATCTATCTGATGGTCAATAACTATCTATCTATCTATCTATCTATCTATCTGAGGGTCAATATCTATCTATCTATCTATGGGTCATACTCTATCTATCTATCTATCTATCTATCTATCTGAGGGTCAATATCTATCTATCTATCTGAGGGTCAATATCTATCTATCTATCTATCTATCTATCTATCTATCTATCTATCTATCTATCTAATCTATTTGATAGACTGAATGGTTTTATAATCTCTAAACTTTGAACTTTGAAAACTACTACTTATAATTACATCAAACTAGAAACCGTAAATCTTCAAACTTTTACAACTACTTCAAACTTTATGCTAGGCTTTCTCAAGCCAACCTAAAGTTTGTACTCAAACTTTTTAATCTAGTTATTATTAGGTTGGCTTGAGAAAGCCAACTTACTGAAATCCTATTTAAACTTATTAGGTTGGCTTGAGAAAGCCAACTTACTGAAATCCTATTTAAACTTATTAGGTTGGCTTGAGAAAGCCAACTTACTGAAATCCTATTTAAACTTATTATTATTATTATTCTTCTGAGACTAAATTTCTAAATGTAACTCCTCCTAGAGCTTTTAAGCTACATGCACCAAACTCGGCACAGACCTTCAGACTAATCCCGAATAGTGTGCTATATCTTTTCTAACTGATCGGACTTACGGTTTTCCTAAAAATGACGATCAAAACTCGGAAAAACTCCCATTGATTAACATTGCGGAATGTTCAGAAATTTAAATCCCAACTGATGTTTTCACACACACAGACGAAAAAGGGCCTGTCAGCCCTGCGTCTCTCCCTCTCTCTCTCCCTCAGAGGATTTCTTTTATCAAGCAGCCAATAAGTAATGACCTAAAATCTTCATAGCCACAGTATAGTAGCTTCCAGGTTGACTTGATTCACTCAGTATGGAAAGGAGGCTTGATAAGTATCACCCTGGTAACTGCATAGCAACCAGATGGGGTTACCCTAGCAACCAACTAACAAATCACATATCTCTGCAACAGAAAATCAGAGAGACTTTCGGTTGACTTGATTCACTCAGGATGGAAAGTAGCCTTGATATGTATCACTCTGGTAACTGCCTAGCAACCAGATGGGGTTACCCTAGCAACCAAGTAACAAATCACATATATCTGCACCAGAAAATCGTAGAGACTTCCTGTTTCACTTATTTCACTCAGGATGGAAAGTAGCCTTGATATGTATCACTCTGGTAACTGCCTAGCAACCAGATGTGATTACCCTAGCAACCAAGTAACAAATCACATATCTCTGCACCAGAAAATCATACAGACTTCCTGTTTCACTTATTTCACTCAGGATGGAAAGTAGCCTTGATATGCATCACTCTGGTAACTGCCTAGCAACCAGATGGTTACCCTAGCAACCAAGTAACAAATCATATATTTCTGCACCAGAAAATCGTAGAGACATCTGGGTTGACTTAATTCACTCAGGATGGAAAGGAGGGTTGATAAGTATCACCCTGGTAACTGCATAGCAAACCAGATATGGTTACCCTAGCAACCCAAGTAACAAATCACATATCTTTGAACCAGAACATCGTAGAGACTTAGGGGTTGACATATTTCACTCAGGATTGCAAGGAGCCTCATGAGTATCACTTTGGTAACTGCCTAGCAACCAGATGGGGTTACCCTAGCAACCAAGTAACAAATCACATATCTCTGCAACAGAAAATCATAGACTTCCTGTTTCACTTATTTCACTCAGGATGGAAAGTAGGCTTGATATGTATCACTCTGGTAACTGCCTAGCAACCAGATGTGGTTACCCTAGCAACCAAGTAACAAATCACATATCTCTGCAACAAAAAATCATAGAGACTTCCTGTTTCACTTATTTCACTCAGGATGGAAAGTAGGCTTGAGATGTATCACTCTGGTAACTGCCTAGCAACCAGATGTGGTTACCCTAGCAACCAAGTAACAAATCACATATCTCTGCACCAGAAAATCGTAGAGACTTCCTGTTTCACATATTTCACTCAGGATTGGAAGGAGCCTTGATATGTATCACCCTGGTAAATGCATAGCAACCAGACAGGGTTACCCTAGCAACCAAATAACAAATCACATATCTTTGAAGCGGAACATCATAGAGACTTAGGGGTTGACATATTTCACACAGGATTGCAAGGAGCCTTATGAGTATCACTTTGTTAACTGCCTAGCAACCAGATGGGTTTACCTAGCAACCAAGTAACAAATCACATATCTCTACACCAGAAAATCAGAGAGACTTCCGGGTTGACTTATTTCACTCAGGATGGAAAGTAGCCTTGATATGTATCACTCTGGTAACTGCCTAGCAACCAGATGTGATTACCCTAGCAACCAAGTAACAAATCACATATCTCTGCAACAGAAAATCAGAGAGACTTCCGGGTTGACTTATTTCACTCAGGATGGAAAGTAGCCTTGATATGTAATCACTCTGGTAACTGCCTAGCAACCAGATGTGATTACCCTAGCAACCAAGTAAAAAATCACATATCTCTGCAACAGAAAATCAAAGAGACTTCCGGGTTGACTTATTTCACTCAGGATGGAAAGCAGCCTTGATATGTATCACTCTGGTAACTGCCTAGCAACCAGATGTGATTACCCTAGCAACCAAGTAACAAATCACATATCTCTGCAACAGAAAATCATAGAGACTTCCGGGTTGACTTTATTCACTCAGGATGGAAAGTAGCCTTGATATGTATCACTCTGGTAACTGCCTAGCAACCAGACGGGGTTACCCTAGCAACCAAGTAACAAATCACATATCTCTGCACCAGAAAATCGTAGAGACTACCTGTTTCACTTATTTCACTCAGGATGGAAAGTAGCCTTGATATGTATCACTCTGGTAACTGCCTAGCAACCAGATGTGATTACCCTAGCAACCAAGTAACAAATCACATATCTCTGCAACAGAAAATCAGAGAGACTTCCGGGTTGACTTATTTCACTCAGGATGGAAAGTAGCCTTGATATGTATCACTCTGGTAACTGCCTAGCAACCAGATGTGATTACCCTAGCAACCAAGTAAAAAATCACATATCTCTGCAACAGAAAATCAAAGAGACTTCCGGGTTGACTTATTTCACTCAGGATGGAAAGCAGCCTTGATATGTATCACTCTGGTAACTGCCTAGCAACCAGATGTGATTACCCTAGCAACCAAGTAACAAATCACATATCTCTGCAACAGAAAATCATAGAGACTTCCGGGTTGACTTTATTCACTCAGTATGGAAAGTAGCCTTGATATGTATCACTCTGGTAACTGCCTAGCAACCAGACGGGGTTACCCTAGCACCCAAGTAACAAATCACATATCTCTGCACCAGAAAATCATAGAGACTTCCTGTTTCACTTATTTCACTCAGGATGGAAAGTAGCCTTGATATGTACCCCTCTGGTAACTGCCTAGCAACCAGATGCGGTTACCCTAGCAACCAAGTAACAAATCGCATATCTTTGAACCAGAACATCGTAGAGACTTAGGGGTTAACATATTTCACACAGGATTGCAAGGTGCCTTATGAGTATCACCTTGGTAACTGCCTAGCAACCAGATGTGATTACCCTAGCAACCAAGTAACAAATCACATATCTCTGCAACAGAAAATCAGAGAGACTTCCGGGTTGACTTATTTCACTCAGGATGGAAAGTAGCCTTGATATGTATCACTCTGGTAACTGCCTAGCAACCAGATGTGATTACCCTAGCAACCAAGTAACAAATCACATATCTCTGCAACAGAAAATCATAGAGACTTCCGGGTTGACTTTATTCACTCAGAATGAAAAGGAGGCTTGATAAGGATCACCCTGGAAACTGCCTAGCAACCAGATTGGGTTACCCTAGCAACCAAGTAAAAAATGATATATCTATCTATCTATCTATCTATCTATCTGATGGTCAATATCTATCTATCTATCTATCTGAGGGTCAATATCTATCTATCTATCTAACTAACTATCTGCGGGTCAATAACTATCTATCTATCTATCTATCTGTGGGTCATACTCTATCTATCTATATCTCAGGGTCAATGACTATCTGTCTATCTATATATCTGACGGTCAATATCTATCTATCTAAGGGTCAATGACTATCTATCTATCTATCTATCTATCTGAGGGTCAATATCTATCTATCTATCTATCTAGCTATCTGCGGGTCAATAACTATCTATCTATCTATCTATCTACCTATCTGTGGTTCATACTCTATCTATCTATATCTCAGGGTCAATGACTATCTATCTATCTATATATCTGACGGTCAATATCTATCTATCTATCTAAGGGTCAATGACTATCAATCTATCTTTCTATCTTTCTATCTATCTATCTATCTATCTATCTGAGGGTCAATATCTATCTATCTATCTATCTGAGGATCAATATCTATCTATCTATCTATCTATCTAATGGTCAATATCTGTCTATCTATCTATCTATCTATCTATCTATCTATCTATCTATCTATCTATCTGATGGTCAATAACAATCTATCTATATATCTATCTGAGGGTCAATAACTATCTATCTATCTATCTATCTATCTGAGGGTCAATATCTATCTATCTATCTATCTATCTATCTATGGGTCATACTCTATCTATCTATCTATCTATCTATCTATCTATCTATCTATCTATCTATCTGAGGGTCAATATCTATCTATCTATCTGAGGGTCAATATCTATCTATCTATCTATCTATCTATCTATCTATCTATCTATCTATCTATCTATCTATCTATCTATCTATCTATCTAATCTATTTGATAGACTGAATGGTTTTATAATCTCTAAACTTTGAACTTTGAAAACTACTACTTATAATTACATCAAACTAGAAACCGTAAATCTTCAAACTTTTACAACTACTTCAAACTTTATGCTAGGCTTTCTCAAGCCAACCTAAAGTTTGTACTCAAACTTTTTAATCTAGTTAGGTTGGCTTGAGAAAGCCAACTTACTGAAATCCTATTTAAACTTATTAGTGGTGCTTGCAAAGCAACACTATTGTAATCTCACATACTTATTTTTCTTCTTCTTCTTCTTCTTCTTCTTCTTCCGTACAAAACTTCGGCACCTAACTCGTCCCGCACCTTTTGGTGTAGACCCATGAATGAGGTGTCAAATCGTGCGGCTCATTGAGGAGACGTGTGCTATGACTTTTATAAGCGATCGGGGGTACGGTGTTTGCCCCAGGGGCAAAAAATTGGGCAAAAAATCCCATTGACTTAACATTGAGCCGAATTTTGACGAGTCATAGCTCAGAGCGAGGATTTCGCAGAGACGTGTGATTTACCACATTTGAAGAGGCTGACAGGCTCTCTGAGAATATACCTCACAATGGGGTAAAAGTTTTACCCCTGGGGGGCAGGAGCTGCCCAAAGTTGCCCCAATGTAAGTCAATGGAATTTTTTGAAAAAATGTTTGGTCACAGACCCACGAATGAGGCGTCAAATCGTGCGGATTATTTGGGAATGGTGTGCTATGACTTTTATAAGCGCTCGGGGGTATGGTATTTGCCCCAGGGGCCAAAAATTGGGCAAAAAATCCCATTGACTTAACATTGCGCCGAACTTTGACGAGTCATAGCTCAGAGCGAGGATTTCACAGAGACGTGTGATTTACCACATTTGAAGAGGCTAACAGGCTCTGTGAGAACATACCTCACAATGGGGTAAAAGTTGCACCCCTTGGGGGCAGGAGCTGCTCAAAATTGCCCCAATGTTAAGTCAATGCTAGATTTTGTATTGAACATAACTCTGGATAACAGTGTCTTAGAGACAAGGGGGCGGGCTCATTTTACTCAGACGACCAATCAGTCTCTCAGGATCATTATGAAGCTATCAAGCCACGCCCTAGCAACCATTTACAGCACCTTAGCAACAAGTCCCATAGAATTCCATTGAAAGAGATCAAAGGGATTTCTCCGGACTGAATTATCATAGAAACACGAGGGTGGTCTCGTTTGACTTGGAGCAGTAAAACAGCCAATCATGAATCCCCTCAACACTTCCTAGCCCCTCCCTAGCAACCATTTTCGAGCACCTTAGCAACCAAATTCCAAAGAGAGATATCTTCCATTCTGAATGTCACAGAGGCATGGGAGTTGGTTTATATCATTCATACCAACAAGCAGCCTTTGGAGATTCATCATTGGCAGCTGCCAAGCCACTCCCTAGCAACAATTTAGAGCACCCTAGCAACCACATTTATTGATTTCAATTACAGTAAGATATCTTCAGATCAGAATGTCCTAGAGACATGATAGTTGCTTTGTTTTAATTGGGTGAGTAATCAGTCTTCAGCTTTCATCATGTCAACTACTTAGCCACGCCCTAGCAACCATTTAAAGCACCCTAGCAACAAAACACCATTGACATCCATTCAAAATCACTAAGATGTGTATCTTAGGATCAGAATGTCGTAGAGACTTCCGGGTTGACTTATTTCACTCAGGATGGAAAGTAGACTCGATAAATATCACCCTGGTAACTGCCTAGCAACCAAATGGGGTTATCCTAGTAACCAAGAAACAAATCACATATCTCTGCACATGAAAATCACAGAGACTTCCGGGTTGACTTATTTCACTCAGGATGGAAAGTACACTTGATAAATATCACACTGGTAACTGCCTAGCAACCAAATGGGGTTACCCTAGCAACCAAGAAACAAATCACATATCTCTGCACAAGAAAATCACAGAGACTTCCGGGTTGACTTATTTCACTCAGAATGGCAAGGAGCATTGTTGGCGGTCACCTTGGTAACTGCCTAGCAACCAGATGGGGTTAGCCTAGCAACCAAGAAACAAATCACAAATCTCTGCACAAGAAAATCACAGAGACTTCCGGGTTGACTTATTTCACTCAGGATGGCAAGGAGCATTGTTGGCTGTCACCTTGGTAACTGCCTAGCAACCAGATGCGGTTACCCTAGCAACCAAGAAACAAATCACATATCTCTGCACAAGAAAATCACAGAGACTTCCGGGTTGACTTATTTCACTCAGGATGGCAAGGAGCATTGTTGGCTGTCACCTTGGTAACTGCCTAGCAACCAGATGGGGTTACCCTAGCAACCAAGTAATAAATTACATATCTCTGTACTAGAAAATCACAGAGACTTCCGGGTTGACTTATTTCACTCAGGATGGCAAGGAGCATTGTTGGCTGTCACCTTGGTAACTGCCTAGCAACCAGATGGGGTTACCCTAGCAACCAAGAAACAAATCACATATCTCTGCACAAAAAAATCACAGAGACTTCCGGGTTGACTTATTTTACTCAGGATGGCAAGGAGCATTGTTGCCTGTCACCTTGATAACTGCCTAGCAACCAGATGGGGTTACCCTAGCAACCAATAAACAAATCACATATCTCTGCACAAGAAAATCACAGAGACTTCCGGATTGACTTATTTTACTCAGGATGGCAAGGAGCATTGTTGGCTGTCACCTTAGTAACTGCCTAGCAACCAGATGGGGTTACCCTAGCAACCAAGTAACAAATCAAATACCTCTGTACTAGAAAATCGTACAGACTTCTGGGTTGACTTATTTTACTCAGGATGGCAAGTAGCGTTGGTGGCTGTCACCTTAGTAACTGCATATCAACCAGATGGGTTTCCCTAGCAACCATGGAACAACACCTATATCTCTGCACCAGAACATCCTACTGTCATGGGGGTGGCATCTTTCAACTTTGGGCAGTAGGTGGGACATTGTGGTAAGAAATTTTGCCACGGCAAGCACCACTCACATTTTCTTCAGGAAATGTACATTCTAGTTATTATTATTATTCTTCTGAGACTAAATTTCTAAATGTAACTCCTCCTAGAGCTTTTAAGCTACATGCACCAAACTCGGCACAGACCTTCAGACTAATCCCGAATAGTGTGCTATATCTTTTCTAACTGATCGGACTTACGGTTTTCCTAAAAATGACGATCAAAACTCGGAAAAACTCCCACTGATTAACATTGCGGAATGTTCAGAAATTTAAATCCCAACTGATGTTTTCACACACACAGACGAAAAAGGGCCTGTCAGCCCTGCGTCTCTCCCTCTCTCTCTCCCTCAGAGGATTTCTTTTATCAAGCAGCCAATAAGTAATGACCTAAAATCTTCATAGCCACAGTATAGTAGCTTCCAGGTTGACTTGATTCACTCAGTATGGAAAGGAGGCTTGATAAGTATCACCCTGGTAACTGCATAGCAACCAGATGGGGTTACCCTAGCAACCAACTAACAAATCACATATCTCTGCAACAGAAAATCAGAGAGACTTCCGGGTTGACTTGATTCACTCAGGATGGAAAGTAGCCTTGATATGTATCACTCTGGTAACTGCCTAGCAACCAGATGGGGTTACCCTAGCAACCAAGTAACAAATCACATATATCTGCACCAGAAAATCATACAGACTTCCTGTTTCACTTATTTCACTCAGGATGGAAAGTAGCCTTGATATGTATCACTCTGGTAACTGCCTAGCAACCAGATGGGGTTACCCTAGCAACCAAGTAACAAATCACATATCTCTGCACCAGAAAATCGTAGTGACTTCCTGTTTCACTTATTTCACTCAGGATGGAAAGTAGCCTTGATATGTATCACTCTGGTAACTGCCTAGCAACCAGATGTGATTACCCTAGCAACCAAGTAACAAATCACATATCTCTGCAACAGAAAATCAGACAGACTTCCGGGTTGACTTATTTCACTCAGGATGGAAAGTAGCCTTGATATGTATCACTCTGGTAACTGCCTAGCAACCAGATGTGATAACCCTAGGAACCAAGTAACAAATCACATATCTCTGCAACAGAAAATCATAGAGACTTCAGGGTTGACTTTATTCACTCAGGATGGAAAGTAGCCTTGATATGTATCACTCTGGTAACTGCCTAGCAACCAGACGGGGTTACCCTAGCAACCAAATAACAAATCACATATCTCTGCACCAGAAAATCGTAGAGACTACCTGTTTCACTTAATTCACTCAGGATGGAAAGTAGCCTTGATATGTATCACTCTGGTAACTGCCTAGCAACCAGATGCGGTTACCCTAGCAACCAAGTAACAAATCACATATCTTTGAACCAGAACATCGTAGAGACTTAGGGGTTGACATATTTCACACAGGATTGCAAGGAGCCTTATGAGTATCACTTTGGTAACTGCCTAGCAACCAGATGCGGTTACCCTAGCAACCAAGTAACAAATCACATATCTCTGCACCAGAAAATCGTAGAGACTTCCGGGTTGACATAATTCACTCAGGATGGAAAGGAGGCTTGATAAGTATCACCCTGGTAACTGCATAGCAACCAGACAGGGATACCCTTGCAACCAAGTAACAAATCACATATCTCTGCAACAGAAAATCGTAGAGACTTCCGTGTTGACATAATTCACTCAGGATGGAAAGGAGGCTTGATAAGAATCACCCTGGTAACTGCATAGCAACCAGATGGGGTTACCCTAGCAACCAAGTAACAAATAATATATCTCTTCACCAGAACATCGTAGAGACTTCCTGTTTGACTTATTTCACTCAGGATAGCAAGTAGCCTTGATATATATCACTCTGGTAACTGCCTATCAACCAGATATGGTTACCCTAGCAACCAAGTAACAAATCACATATCTATGCAACAGAAAATCATAGAGACTTCCGGGTTGACTTTATTCACTCAGAATGAAAAGGAGGCTTGATAAGGATCATCCTGGAAACTGCCTAGCAACCAGATTGGGTTACCCTAGCAACCAAGTAAAAAATGATCTATCTATCTATCTATCTATCTATCTATCTATCTATCTATCTATCTATCTATTTATCTTTCTGAGGGTCAATATCTATCTATCTATCTATCTATCTATCTATCTATCTGAGGGTCAATATCTATATCTATCTATCTATATCTCAGGGTCAATGACTATCTATCTATCTATATATCTGACGGTCAATATCTATCTATCTATCTAAGGGTCAATGACTATCTATCTATCTATCTATCTATCTGAGGGTCAATATCTATCTATCTATCTATCTGAGGATCAATATCTATCTATCTATCTATCTATCTATCTGATGGTCAATAACTATCTATCTATCTATCTATCTATCTATCTATCTATCTGATGGTCAATATCTATCTATCTATCTGTGGGTCATACTCTATCTATCTATCTATCTATCTATCTATGGGTCAATATCTATCTATCTATCTATCTATCTATCTATCTATCTGTGGGTCATACTCTATCTATCTATCTATCTATTGATCTATCTATCGATCTATCTATCTGATGGTCAATATCTATCTATCTATCTATCTATCTATCTATCTTTTTGAGGGTTAATATCTATCTATCTATCTATCGATCTATCTATCTGATGGTCAATATCTATCTATCTATCTATCTATCTATCTTTCTGAGGGTCAATATCTATCTATCTAAGGGTCAATGACTATCTATCTATCTATCTATCTATCTATCTATCTATCTATCTATCTATCTATCTATCTATCTATCTGAGGGTCAATATCTATCTATCTATCTATCTGAGGATCAATATCTATCTATCTATCTATCTATCTATCTATCTATCTATCTATCTATCTATCTGATGGTCAATAACTATCTATCTATCTATCTATCTATCTATCTATCTATCTGATGGTCAATATCTATCTATCTATCTATCTATCTGTGGGTCATACTCTATCTATCTATCTATCTATTGATCTATCTATCGATCTATCTATCTGATGGTCAATATCTATCTATCTATCTATCTATCTATCTTTCTGAGGGTCAATATCTATCTATCTATCTATCGATCTATCTATCTGATGGTCAATATCTATCTATCTATCTATCTATCTATCTATCTATCTATCTATCTATCTATCTATCTATCTATCTATCTATCTATCTATCTTTCTGAGGGTCAATATCTATCTATCTAAGGGTCAATGACTATCTATCTATCTATCTATCTATCTATCTATCTATCTATCTATCTATCTATCTGAGGGTCAATATCTATCTATCTATCTGAGGATCAATATCTATCTATCTATCTATCTATCTATCTATCTATCTATCTGATGGTCAATAACTATCTATCTATCTATCTATCTATCTATCTATCTATCGATCGATCTATCGATCGATCTATCTATCTGATGGTCAATATCTCTCTATCTATCTATCTATCTATCTATCTGTGGGTCATACTCTATCTATCTATCTATCTATCTATCTATCTGAGGGTCAATATCTATCTATCTATCTATCTATCTGTGGGTCATACTCTATCTATCTATCTATCTATCTATCTATCTATCTATCTATCTATCTATCTATCTATCTATCTATCTATCTATCTATCTATCTATCTAATCTATTTGATAGACTGAATGGTTTTATAATCTCTAAACTTTGAACTTTGAAAACTACTAATAATTACATCAAACTAGAAACCGTAAATCTTCAAACTTTTACAACTACTTCAAACTTTATGCTAGGCTTTCTCAAGCCAACCTAAAGTTTGTACTCAAACTTTTTAATCTAGTTAGTGGTGCTTGCCATAGGCAAAGCATCACTATTGTTCTCTTGCATACTTATTATTAGGTTGGCTTGAGAAAGCCAACTTACTGAAATCCTATTTAAACTTATTATTATTATTATTATTATTCTGAGACTAAATTTCTAAATCTAACTCCTCCTAGAGCTTTTAAGCTACATGCACCAAACTCGGCACAGACCTTCAGACTAATCCCGAATAGTGTGCTATATCTTTTCTAACTGATCGGACTTACGGTTTTCCTAAAAATGACGATCAAAACTCGGAAAAACTCCCATTGACTTAACATTGCGGAATGTTCAGAAATTTAAATCCCAACTGACGTTTTCACACACACAGACAAAAAAGGGCCTGTCAGCCCTGCGTCTCTCCCTCTCTCTCTCCCACAGAGGATTTCTTTTATCAAGCAGCCAATAAGTCATGACATAAAATCTTCATAGCCACAGTATAGTAGCTTCCAGGTTGACTTGATTCACTCAGTATGGAAAGGAGGCTTGATAAGTATCACCCTGGTAACTGCATAGCAACCAGACAGGGTTACCCTAGCAACCAAATAGCAAATCACATATCTCTGCACCAGAAAATCATACAGACTTCCTGTTTCACTTATTTCACTCAGGATGGAAAGTAGCCTTGATATGTATCACTCTGGTAACTGCCTAGCAACCAGATGTGATAACCCTAGCAACCAAGTAACAAATCACATATCTCTGCAACAGAAAATCAGAGAGACTTCCGGGTTGACTTTATTCACTCAGGATGGAAAGTAGCCTTGATATGTATCACTCTGGTAACTGCCTAGCAACCAGACGGGGTTACCTTAGCAACCAAGTAACAAATCACATATCTTTGAACCAGAACATCGTAGAGACTTAGGGGTTGACATATTTCACACAGGATTGCAAGGAGCCTTATGAGTATCACCTTGGTAACTGCCTAGCAACCAGATGGGGTTACCCTAGCAACCAACTAACAAATCACATATCTCTGCAGCAGAAAATCGTAGAGACTTCATGTTTCACTTATTTCACTCAGGATGGAAAGGAGGCTTGATAAGTATCACCCTGGTAACTGCATAGCAACCAGACAGGGATACCCTAGCAACCAAGTAACAAATCACATATCTCTGCAACAGAAAATCGTAGAGACTTCCGGGTTGACATAATTCACTCAGGATGGAAAGGGGGCTTGATAAGTATCACCCTGGTAACTGCATAGCAACCAGATGGGGTTACCCTAGCAACCAACTAACAAATTACATATCTCTGCACCAGAAAATCGTAGAGACTTCCTGTTTGACTTTATTCACTCAGGATGGAAAGTAGCCTTGATATGTATCACTCTGGTAACTGCCTAGCAACCAGATGTGATTACCCTAGCAACCAAGTAACAAATCACATATCTCTGCAACAGAAAATCAGAGAGACTTCCGGGTTGACTTATTTCACTCAGGATGGAAAGTAGCCTTGATATGTATCACTCTGGTAACTGCCTAGCAACCAGACGGGGTTACCCTAGCAACCAAGTAACAAATCACATATATCTGCACCAGAAAATCGTAGAGACTTCCTGTTTCACTTATTTCACTCAGGATGGAAAGTAGCCTTGATATGTATCACTCTGGTAACTGCCTAGCAACCAGATGTGATTACCCTAGCAACCAAGTAACAAATCACATATCTCTGCAACAGAAAATCAGAGAGACTTCCGGGTTGACTTATTTCACTCAGGATGGAAAGTAGCCTTGATATGTATCACTCTGGTAACTGCCTAGCAACCAGATGTGATTACCCTAGCAACCAAGTAACAAATCACATATCTCTGCATCAGAAAATCATAGAGACTTCCGGATTGACTTGATTCACTCAGGATGGAAAGTAGCCTTGATATGTATCACTCTGGTAACTGCCTAGCATCCAAATGGGGTTACCCTAGCAACCAAGTAACAAATCACATATATCTGCACCAGAAAATCGTAGAGACTTCCTGTTTCACTTATTTCACTCAGGATGGAAAGTAGCCTTGATATGTATCACTCTGGTAACTGCCTAGCAACCAGATGTGATTACCCTAGCAACCAAGTAACAAATCACATATCTCTGCAACAGAAAATCAGAGAGACTTCAGGGTTGACTTATTTCACTCAGGATGGAAAGTAGCCTTGATATGTATCACTCTGGTAACTGCCTAGCAACCAGATGTGATTACCCTAGCAACCAAGTAACAAATCACATATCTCTGCACCAGAAAATCGTAGAGACTTCCTGTTTCACTTATTTCACTCAGGATGGAAAGTAGCCTTGATATGTATCACTCTGGTAACTGCCTAGCAACCGTATGTGGTTACCCTAGCAACCAAGTAACAAATCACATATCTCTGCAACAGAAAATCATAGAGACTTCCTGTTTCACTTATTTCACTCAGGATGGAAAGTAGGCTTGATATGTATCACTCTGGTAACTGCATAGCAACCAGATGTGGTTACCCTAGCAACCAAGTAACAAATCACATATCTTTGAACCAGAACATCGTAGAGACTTAGGGGTTGACATATTTCACACAGGATGGAAAGTAGCCTTGATATGCATCACTCTGGTAACTGCCTAGCAACCAGATGGGTTACCCTAGCAACCAAATAACAAATCATATATTTCTGCACCAGAAAATCGTAGAGACATCTGGGTTGACTTAATTCACTCAGGATGGAAAGGAGGCTTGATAAGTATCACCCTGGTAACTGCATAGCAACCAGACAGGGTTACCCTAGCAACCAAATAACAAATCACATATCTCTGCACCAGAAAATCATACAGACTTGCGGGTTGACTTTATTCACTCAGGATGGAAAGGAGGCTTGACAAGTTATCACCCTGGTAACTGCATAGCAACCAGACAGGGTTACCCTAGCAACCAAGTAATAAATCACATATCTTTGAACCAAAACTTCGTAGAGACTTATTGGTTGACATATTTCACACAGGATTGCAAGGAGCCTTATGAGTAACACTTTGGTAACTGCCTAGCAACCAGATGGGGATAGCCTAGCAACCAAGTAACATTTCACATATCTATTTAACAGAAAATCGTAGAGACTTCCGGGTTGACTTATTTCACTCATGATGGAAAGTAGCCTTGATATGTATTACTCTGGTAACTGCCTAGCAACCAGATGGGGTTACCATAGCAACCAAGTAACAAATTACATATCTCTGCACCAGAACAACATAAAGACTTCTGGTTTTGTTCATGGGACTCAGGGTAGCAAGGATCTATCTATCTATCTATCTGTCTGTCTGTCTGTCTGTCTATTTATCAGTCTATCTATATCTATCTTTCGAACTGTCTATCTATCTGAGGGTTAATATCTATCTATCTATCTATCTATCTATCTATCTATCTGAGGGTCAATATCTATCTATCTATCTATCTATCTATCTGAGGGTCAATATCTATCTATCTATCTATCTATCTATCTATCTATCTATCTATCTATCTATCTATCTATCTATCTATCTATCTGTCTATCTGATGGTCAATAACTCTATCTATCTATCTGATGGTCAATATCTATCTATCTATCTATCTATCTATCTATCTATCTATCTATCTATCTATCTATCTGTGGGTCATACTCTATCTATCTATCTATCTATCTATCTATCTATCTATCTATCTATCTATCTATCTATCTATCTATCTATCTGTGGGTCATACTCTATCTATCTATCTATCGATCTATCTATCTGATGGTCAATATCTATCTATCTATCTATCTGTGGGTCATACTCTATCTATCTATCTATCTATCTATCGATCTATCTATCGATCTATCTATCTGATGGTCAATATCTATCTATCTATCTATCTATCTATCTATCTATCTATCTATCTATCTGTGGGTCATACTCTACCTATCTACCTATCTATCTATCTATCTATCTATCTATCTATCTATATATCTATCTATCTAATCTATTTGATAGACTGAATGGTTTTATAATCTCTAAACTTTGAACTTTGAAAACTACTACTTATAATTACATCAAACTAGAAACCGTAAATCTTCAAACTTTTACAACTACTTCAAACTTTATGCTAGGCTTTCTCAAGCCAACCTAAAGTTTGTACTCAAACTTTTTAATCTAGTTATTATTATAATTATTATTATTTTTCCACACATAGTTTGGCGCGCTACTCCTCCCGCAGCTTTTGTCACAGACCTCTGAGTGAGGCATCAAATCGTGCGGCTCATTGAGGAGAGGTGTGCTATATCTTTTCTAAGCGATCGGGGGTACGGTGTTTGCCCCAGGGGCAAAAAATTGGGCAAAAAAAATCCCATTGACTTAACATTGAGCCAAACTTTGACGAGTCATAGCTCAGAGCGAGGATTTCACAGAGACGTGTGATTTACCACATTTGAAGAGGCTGACAGGCTCTCTGAGAACATACCTCACAATGGGGTAAAAGTTTTACCCCTGGGGGGCAGGAGCTGCCCAAAGTTGCCCCAATGTAAGTCAATGGAATTTTTTGAAAAATTTTTTGCTCGCAGACCCACAAATGAGGCGTCAAATCGTGCAGATTATTTGGGAATGGTGTGCTATGGCTACTATAAGTGATCGGGGGTACGGTATTTGCCCCAGGGGCAAAAAATTGGGCAAAAAATCCCATTGACTTAACATTGAGCCGAACTTTGACGAGTTATAGCTCAGAGCGAGGATTTCACAGAGACGTGTGATTTACCACATTTGAAGAGGCTGACAGGCTCTGTGAGAACATACCTCACAATGGGGTAAAAGTTTTACCCCTGGGGGGCAGGAGCTGCCCAAATTTGCCCCAATGTTAAGTCTATGGTAGATTTTGTATTGAACATAACTCTGGATCACAGTGTCTTAGAGACAAGGGGGCGGGCTCATTTTACTCAGACGACCAATCAGTCTCTCAGGATCATTGTGAAGCTATCAAGCCACGCCCTAGCAACCATTTACAGTACCTTAGCAACAAGTCCCATAGACTTCCATTGAAAGAGATCAAAGGGATTTCTCTGGACTGAATTATCATAGAAACACGAGGGTGGTCTCGTTTGACTTGGGGCAGTAAAACAGCCAATCATGAATCCCCTCAACACTTCCTAGCCCCTCCCTAGCAACCATTTTCGAGCACCTTAGCAACCAAAATCCAAAGACAGATATCTTCCATTCTGAATGTCACAGAGGCATGGGAGTTGGTTTATATCATTCATACTGACAAGCAGCCTTTGGAGATTCATCATTGGCAGCTGCCAAGCCACTCCCTAGCAACAATTTAGGGCACCCTAGCAACAACATTTATTGATTTCAATTACAGTAAGATATCTTCACATCAGAATGTCCTAGAGACATGATAGTTGCTTTGTTTTCATTGGGTGAGTAATCAGTCTTCAGCTTTCATCAGGTGAACTACTTAGCCATGCCCTAGCAACCAATAAAAGCACCCTAGCAACAAAGAACCATTGACATCCATTCAAAATCACTAAGATGTCTATCTTAGGATCAGAATGACGTAGAGACTTCAGGGTTGACTTATTTTACTTAGGATGGAAAGTAGACTTGATAAATATCACCCTGGTAACTGCCTAGCAACCAAATGGGATTACCCTAGCAACCAAGAAACAAATCACATATCTCTGCACAAGAAAATCACAGAGACTTCTGGTTTGACTTATTTCACCCAGGATGGCAAGGAGCATTGTTGCCTGTCACCTTGGTAACTGCCTAGCAACCAGATGGGGTTTCCCTAGCAACCAAGAAACAAATCACATATCTCTGCACAAGAAAATCACAGAGACTTCCGGGTTGACTTATTTCACTCAGGATGGCAAGGAGCATTGTTGGCTGTCACCTTGGTAACTGCCTAGCAACCAGATGGGGTTACCCTAGCAACCAAGAAACAAATCACCTATCTCTGCACAAGAAAATCACAGAGACTTCCGGGTTGACTTATTTCACTCAGGATGGAATGTAGTCTTGATAAATATCACCCTGGTAACTGCCTAGCAACCAGATGGGGTTATCCTAGCAACCAAGTAACAAATCACATATCTATGTACTAGAAAATCACAGAGACTTCCGGGTTGACTTATTTCACTCAGGATGGCAAGGAGCATTGTTGGCTGTCACCTTGGTAACTGCCTAGCAACCAGATGGGGTTACCCTAGCAACCAATAAACAAATCACATATCTCTGCACAAGAAAATCACAGAGACTTCCGGGTTGACTTATTTCACTCAGGATGATAAGGTGCATTGTTGCCTGTCACCTTGGTAACTGCCTAGCAACCAGATGGGGTTAACCTAGCAACCAAGAAACAAATCACATATCTCTGCACAAGAAAATCACAGAGACTTCCGGGTTGACTTATTTCACTCAGGATGGCAAGGAGCATTGTTGGCTGTTACCTTGGTAACTGCCTAGCAACCAGATGGGGTTACCCTAGCAACCATGGAACAACACCAATATCTCTGCACCAGAACATACTACTGTCATGGGGGTAGCGTCTTTCAACTTTGGGCAGTAGGTGGGATATTGTGGTAAGAAATTTTGCCACGGCAAGCACCACTCACATTTTCTTCAGGAAATGTACATTCTAGTTATTATTATTATTCTTCTGAGACTAAATTTCTAAATCTAACTCCTCCTAGAGCTTTTAAGCTACATGCACCAAACTCGGCACAGACCTTCAGACTAATCCCGAATAGTGTGCTATATCTTTTCTAACTGATCGGACTTACGGTTTTCCTAAAAATGACGATCAAAACTCGGAAAAACTCCCATTGACTTAACATTGCGGAATGTTCAGAAATTTAAATCCCAACTGAAATTTTCACACACACAGACAAAAAAAGGGCCTGTCAGCCCTGCGTCTCTCTCTCTCTCTTCCTCAGAGGATTTCTTTTATCAAGCAGCAAATAAGTATTGACCTAAAATCTTCATAGCCACAGTATAGTAGCTTCCAGGTTGACTTGATTCACTCAGTATGGAAAGGAGGCTTGATAAGTATCACCCTGGTAACTGCATAGCAACCAGACAGGGTTACCCTAGCAACCAAATAACAAATCACATATCTCTGCACCAGAAAATCATACAGACTTCCTGTTTCACTTATTTCACTCAGGATGGAAAGTAGCCTTGATATGTATCACTCTGGTAACTGCCTAGCAACCAGATGGGGTTACCCTAGCAACCAAGTAACAAATCACATATCTCTGCACCAGAAAATCGTAGTGACTTCCTGTTTCACTTATTTCACTCAGGATGGAAAGTAGCCTTGATATGTATCACTCTGGTAACTGCCTAGCAACCAGATGTGATTACCCTAGCAACCAAGTAACAAATCACATATCTCTGCAACAGAAAATCAGAGAGACTTCCGGGTTGACTTATTTCACACAGGATGGAAAGTAGCCTTGATATGTATCACTCTGGTAACTGCCTAGCAACCATATGTGATTACCCTAGCAACCAAGTAACAAATCACATATCTCTGCAATAGAAATTCATAGAGACTTCCAGGTTGACTTTATTCACTCAGGATGGAAAGTAGCCTTGATATTTATCACTCTGGTAACTGCCTAGCAACCAGACGGCGTTACCCTAGCAACCAAGTAACAAATCACATATCTTTGAACCAGAACATCGTAGAGACTTAGGGGTTGACATATTTCACACAGGATTGCAAGGAGCCTTATGAGTATCACTTTGGTAACTGCCTAGCAACCAGATGTGTTTACCCTAGCAACCAAGTAACAAATCACATATCTCTGCACCAGAAAATCATACAGACTTCCTGTTTCACTTATTTCACTCAGGATGGAAAGTAGCCTTGATATGTATCACTCTGGTAACTGCCTAGCAACCAGATGTGATTACCCTAGCAACCAAGTAACAAATCACATATCTCTGCAACAGAAAATCAGAGAGACTTCCGGGTTGACTTATTTCACTCAGGATGGAAAGTAGCCTTGATATGTATCACTCTGGTAACTGCCTAGCAACCAGATGTGATTACCCAAGCAACCAAGTAACAAATCACATATCTCTGCAACAGAAAATCATAGAGACTTCAGGGTTGACTTTATTCACTCAGGATGGAAAGTAGCCTTGATATGTATCACTCTGGTAACTGCCTAGCAACCAGACGGGGTTACCCTAGCAACCAAATAACAAATCACATATCTCTGCACCAGAAAATCGTAGAGACTACCTGTTTCACTTAATTCACTCAGGATGGAAAGTAGCCTTGATATATATCACTCTGGTAACTGCCTAGCAACCAGATGCAGTTACCCTAGCAACCAAGTAACAAATCACATATCTTTGAACCAGAACATCGTAGAGACTTAGGGGTTGACATATTTCACACAGGATTGCAAGAAGCCTTATGAGTATCACTTTGGTAACTGCCTAGCAACCAGATGTGTTTACCCTAGCAACCAAGTAACAAATCACATCTCTGCACCAGAAAATCATAGAGACTTCCTGTTTCACTTATTTCACTCAGGATGGAAAGTAGCCTTGATATGTATCCCTCTGGTAACTGCCTAGCAACCAGATGCGGTTACCCTAGCAACCAACTAACAAATCACATATCTCTGCACCAGAAAATCGTAGAGACTTCCGGGTTGACATAATTCACTCAGGATGGAAAGGAGGCTTGATAAGTATCACCCTGGTAACTGCATAGCAACCAGATGGGGTTACCCTAGCAACCAAGTAACAAATAATATATCTCTTCACCAGAACATCGTAGAGACTTCCTGTTTGACTTATTTCACTCAGGATAGCAAGGAGTCTTGAAAAGTATCACTCTGGTAACTGCCTAGCAACGACAAGGGCTTACCCTAGCAACCAAGTAACAAATCACATAACTCTGCACCAGAAAATCGTAAAGACTTCCTGTTTCACTTATTTTACTCAAGATGGAAAGTAGCCTTGATATATATCACTCTGGTAACTGCCTATCAACCAGATATGGTTACCCTAGCAACCAAGTAACAAATCACATATCTATGCAACAGAAAATCATAGAGACTTCCGGGTTGACTTTATTCACTCAGAATGAAAAGGAGGCTTGATAAGGATCACCCTGGAAACTGCCTAGCAACCAGATTGGGTTACCCTAGCAACCAAGTAAAAAATGATATATCTATCTATCTATCTATCTATCTATCTATTTATCTTTCTGAGGGTCAATATCTATCTATCTATCTATCTATCTGAGTGTCAATATCTATATCTATCTATCTAACTATCTGAGGGTCAATAACTATCTATCTATCTATCTGTGGGACATACTCTATCTATCTATATCTCAGGGTCAATGACTATCTATCTATCTATCTATATATCTGACGGTCAATATCTATCTATCTATCTAAGGGTCAATGACTATCTATCTATCTATCTATCTGAGGGTCAATATCTATCTATCTATCTGAGGATCAATATCTATCTATCTATCTATCTATCTATCTATCTATCTATCTATCTATCTGATGGTCAATAACTATCTATCTATCTATCTATCTATCTATCTATATGTGGGTCATACTCTATCTATCTATCTATCTATCTATCTATGGGTCAATATCTATCTATCTATCTATCTATCTATCTATCTATCTATCTATCTATCTATCTATCTATCTGATGGTCAATATCTATCTATCTATCTATCTATCTATCTATCTTTCTGAGGGTCAATATCTATCTATCTATCGATCTATCTATCTGATGGTCAATATCTATCTATCTATCTATCTATCTATCTATCTATCTATCTTTCTGAGGGTCAATATCTATCTATCTAAGGGTCAATGACTATCTATCTATCTATCTATCTATCTATCTATCTGAGGGTCAATATCTATCTATCTATCTGAGGATCAATATCTATCTATCTATCTATCTATCTATCTATCTATCTATCTATCTGATGGTCAATAACTATCTATCTATCTATCTATCGATCTATCTATCGATCTATCTATCTGATGGTCAATATCTATCTATCTATCTATCTATCTATCTGTGGGTCATACTCTATCTATCTATCTATCTATCTATCTATCTATCTATCTATCTGAGGGTCAATATCTATCTATCTATCTATCTATCTATCTATCTATCTATCTATCTATCTATCTATCTATCTATCTGTGGGTCATACTCTATCTATCTATCTATCTATCTATCTATCTAATCTATCTAATCTATTTGATAGACTGAATGGTTTTATAATCTCTAAACTTTGAACTTTGAAAACTACTACTTATAATTACATCAAACTAAAAACCTTAAATCTTCAAACTTTTACAACTACTTCAAACTTTATGCTAGGCTTTCTCAAGCCAACCTAAAGTTTGTACTCAAACTTTTTAATCTAGTTATTATTCTTCTGAGACTAAATTTCTAAATGTAACTCCTCCTAGAGCTTTTAAGCTACATGCACCAAACTCGGCACAGACCTTCAGACTAATCCCGAATAGTGTGCTATATCTTTTCTAACTGATCGGACTTACGGTTTTCCTAAAAATGACGATCAAAACTCGGAAAAACTCCCATTGATTAACATTGCGGAATGTTCAGAAATTTAAATCCCAACTGCCGTTTTCACACACACAGACAAAAAAGGGCCTGTCAGCCCTGCGTCTCTCCCTCTCTCTCTCCCTCAGAGGATTTCTTTTATCAAGCAGCCAATAAGTAATGACCTAAAATCTTCATAGCCACAGTATAGTAGCTTCCAGGTTGACTTGATTCACTCAGTATGGAAAGGAGGCTTGATAAGTATCACCCTGGTAACTGCATAGCAACCAGACAGGGTTACCCTAGCAACCAAATAACAAATCACATATTTCTGCACCAGAAAATCATACAGACTTCCTGTTTCACTTATTTCACTCAGGATGGAAAGTAGCCTTGATATGTATCACTCTGGTAACTGCCTAGCAACCAGATGTGATTACCCTAGCAACCAAGTAACAAATCACATATCTCTGCAACAGAAAATCAGAGAGACTTCCGGGTTGACTTATTTCACTCAGGATGGAAAGTAGCCTTGATATGTATCACTCTAGTAACTGCCTAGCAACCAGATGTGATTACCCTAGCAACCAAGTAACAAATCACATATCTCTGCAACAGAAAATCAGAGAGACTTCCGGGTTGACTTATTTCACTCAGGATGGAAAGTAGCCTTGATATGTATCACTCTGGTAACTGCCTAGCAACCAGATGTGATTACCCTAGTAACCAAGTAACAAATCACATATCTCTGCAACAGAAAATCATAGAGACTTCCGGGTTGACTTTATTCACTCAGGATGGAAAGTAGCCTTGATATGTATCACTCTGGTAACTGCCTAGCAACCAGACGGGGATACCCTAGCAACCAAGTAACAAATCACATATCTCTGCACCAGAAAATCGTAGAGACTACCTGTTTCACTTATTTCACTCAGGATGGAAAGTAGCCTTAATATGTATCACTCTGGTAACTGCATAGCAACCAGACAGGGTTACCTTAGCAACCAAGTAACAAATCACATATCTTTGAACCAGAACATCGTAGAGACTTAGGGGTTGACATATTTCACACAGGATTGCAAGGAGCCTTATGAGTATCACTTTGGTAACTGCCTAGCAACCAGATGTGTTTACCCTAGCAACCAAGTAACAAATCACATATCTCTGCACCAGAAAATCATAGAGACTTCCTGTTTCACTTATTTCACTCAGGATGGAAAGTAGCCTTGATATGTATCCCTCTGGTAACTGCCTAGCAACCAGATGCGGTTACCCTAGCAACCAAGTAACAAATCACATATCTTTGAACCAGAACATCGTAGAGACTTAGGGGTTGACATATTTCACACAGGATTTCAAGGAGCCTTATGAGTATCACCTTAGTAACTGCCTAGCAACCAGATGGGGTTACCCTAGCAACCAACTAACAAATCACATATCTCTGCACCAGAAAATCGTAGAGACTTCCGGGTTGACATAATTCACTCAGGATGGAAAGGAGGCTTGATAAGTATCACTCTGGTAACTGCTTAGCAACGACAAGGGCTTACCCTAGCAACCAAGTAACAAATCACATAACTCTGCACCAGAAAATCGTAGAGACTTCCTGTTTCACTTATTTTACTCAAGATGGAAAGTAGCCTTGATATATATCACTCTGGTAACTGCCTATCAACCAGATATGGTTACCCTAGCAACCAAGTAACAAATCACATATCTATGCAACAGAAAATCATAGAGACTTCCGGGTTGACTTTATTCACTCAGAATGAAAAGGAGGCTTGATAAGGATCACCCTGGAAACTGCCTAGCAACCAGATTGGGTTACCCTAGCAACCAAGTAAAAAATGATATATCTATCTGTCTATCTGTCTATCTATCTATCTATCTATCTATCTATCTATCTATCTATCTTTCTGATGGTCAATATCTATCTATCTATCCATCTATCTGAGGGTCAATATCTATCTATCTATCTATCTAACTATCTGCGGGTCAATAACTATCTATCTATCTATCTGTGGGTCATACTCTATCTATCTATATCTCAGGGTCAATGACTATCTGTCTATCTATATATCTGACGGTCAATATCTATCAATCTATCTATCTAAGAGTCAATGACTATCTATCTATCTATCTATCTATCTATCTATCTATCTGAGGGTCAATATCTATCTATCTATCTATCTAACTATCTGCGGGTCAATAACTATCTATCTATCTATCTATCTGTGGGTCATACTCTATCTATCTATATCTCAGGGTCAATGACTATCTATCTATCTATATATCTGACGGTCAATATCTATCTATCTATCTAATGGTCAATGACTATCAATCTATCTTTCTATCTTTCTATCGTTCTTTCTATCTATCTATCTATCTATCTATCTATCTATCTATCTGAGGGTCAATATCTATCTATCTATCTGAGGATCAATATCTATCTATCTATCTATCTATCTATCTAATGGTCAATATCTATCTATCTATCTATCTATCTATCTATCTATCTATCTATCTATCTATCTATCTATCTATCTATCTATCTATCTATATATCTATCTGATGGTCAATAACTATCTATCTATCTATCTATCTATCTATCTATCTATCTATCTGATGGTCAATAACTATCTATCTATCTATCTATCTATCTGAGGGTCAATATCTATCTATCTATCTATCTATCTATCTATCTATCTATCTATCTATGGGTCATACTCTATCTATCTATCTATCTATCTATCTATCTATCTATCTATCTGAGGGTCAATATCTATCTATCTATCTATCTATCTATCTATCTATCTATCTATCTATCTATCTGAGGGTCAATATCTATCTATCTATCTAACTATCTGCGGGTCAATAACTATCTATCTATCTATCTGTGGGTCATACTCTATCTATCTATATCTCAGGGTCAATGACTATCTGTCTATTTATATATCTGACGGTCAATATCTATCTATCTATCTAAGAGTCAATGACTATCTATCTATCTATCTATCTATCTATCTATCTGATGGTCAATATCTATCTATCTATCTATCTAACTATCTGCGGGTCAATAACTATCTATCTATCTATCTATCTATCTATCTATCTATCTATCTATCTATCTGTGGTTCATACTCTATCTATCTATATCTCAGGGTCAATGACTATCTATCTATCTATTTATCTGACGGTCAATATCTATCTATCTATCTAAGGGTCAATGACTATCAATCTATCTTTCTATCTTTCTATCTTTCTATCTATCTATCTATCTATCTGAGGGTCAATATCTATCTATCTATCTGAGGATCAATATCTATCTATCTATCTATCTATCTATCTATCTATCTATCTATCTATGGGCCATACTCTATCTATCTATCTATCTATCTATCTATCTGAGGGTCAATATCTATCTATCTATCTATCTATCTGAGGGTCAATATCTATCTATCTATCTATCTAACTATCTGCGGGTCAATAACTATCTATCTATCTATCTGTGGGTCATACTCTATCTATCTATATCTCAGGGTCAATGACTATCTGTCTATCTATATATCTGACGGTCAATATCTATCTATCTATCTAAGAGTCAATGACTATCTATCTATCTATCTATCTATCTATCTATCTGATGGTCAATATCTATCTATCTATCTATCTAACTATCTGCGGGTCAATAACTATCTATCTATCTATCTATCTATCTATCTATCTATCTATCTATCTATCTATCTATCTATCTATCTATCTATCTGTGGTTCATACTCTATCTATCTATATCTCAGGGTCAATGACTATCTATCTATCTATTTATCTGACGGTCAATATCTATCTATCTATCTATCTAAGGGTCAATGACTATCAATCTATCTTTCTATCTTTCTATCTTTCTATCTATCTATCTGAGGGTCAATATCTATCTATCAATCTGAGGATCAATATCTATCTATCTATCTATCTATCTATCTATCTATCTAATGGTCAATATCTATCTATCTATCTATCTATCTATCTATCTATCTATCTATCTATCTATCTGATGGTCAATAACTATCTATCTATCTATCTATCTATCTATCTATCTATCTATCTATCTATCTATCTATCTGATGGTCAATAACTATCTATCTATCTATCTATCTGAGGGTCAATATCTATCTATCTATCTATCTATCTATCTATCTATCTATCTATCATCTATCTATCTATCTATCTATCTATCTGAGGGTCAATATCTATCTATCTATCTATCTATCTAAGGGTCAATATCTATCTATCTATCTATCTATCTATCTATCTATCTATCTATCTATCTATCTATCTATTTGATAGACTGAATGGTTTTATAATCTCTAAACTTTGAACTTTGAAAACTACTACTTATAATTACATCAAATTAGAAACCGTAAATCTTCAAACTTTTACAACTACTTCAAACTTTATGCTAGGCTTTCTCAAGCCAACCTAAAGTTTGTACTCAAACTTTTTAATCTAGTTAGTGGTGCTTGCCATAGGCAAAGCATCACTATTGTTCTCTTGCATACTTATTAGTGGTGCTTGCCATAGGCAAAGCATCACTATTGTTCTCTTGCATACTTATTATTATTATTAGTGGTGCTTGCAAAGCAACACTATTGTAATCTCACATACTTATTTTTCTTCTTCTTCTTCTTCTTCTTCTTCCGTACAAAACTTCGGCACCTAACTCGTCCCGCACCTTTTGGTGTAGACCCATGAATGAGGTGTCAAATCGAGCGGCTCATTGAGGAGAGGTGTGCTATGACTTTTATAAGCGATCGGGGGTACGGTGTTTGCCCCAGGGGCAAAAAACTGGGCAAAAAATCCCATTGACTTAACATTGAGCCGAACTTTGACGAGTCATAGCTCAGAGCGAGGATTTCACAGAGACGTGTGATTTACCACATTTGAAGAGGCTGACAGGCTCTGTGAGAACATACCTCACAATGGGGTAAAACTTTTACCCCTGGGGGGCAGGAGCTGCCCAAAGTTGCCCCAATGTAAGTCAATGGAATTTTTTGCAAAATTTTTTGGTCACAGACCCACGAATGAGGCGTCAAATCGTGCGGATTATTTGGGAATGGTGTGCTATGACTTTCATAAGCGATCGGGGGTATGGTATTTGCCCCAGGGGCAAAAAATTGGGCAAAAAATCCCATTGACTTAACATTGCGCCGAACTTTGACAAGTCATAGCTCAGAGCGAGGATATCACACAGATGTGTGATTTACCACATTTGAAGAGGCTGTCAGGCTCTGTGAGAACATACCTCACAATGGGGTAAAAGTTGCACCCCTTGGGGGCAGGAGCTGCCCAAATTTGCCCCAATGTTAAGTCTATGGTAAATTGTGTATTGAACATAACTCTGGATCACAGTGTCTTAGAGACAAGGGGGCGGGCTCATTTTACTCAGACGACCAATCAGTCTCTCCGGATCATTGTGAAGCTATCATGCCACGCCCTAGCAACCATTTACAGTACCTTAGCAACAAGTCCCATAGACTTCCATTGAAAGAGATCAAAGGGATTTCTCCGGACTGAATTATCATAGAAACACGAGGGTGGTCTCACTTGACTTGGGGCAGTAAAACAGCCAATCATGAATCCCCTCAAAACTTCCTAGCCCCTCCCTAGCAACCATTTTCGAGCACCTTAGCAACCAAAATCCAAAGAGAGATATCTTCCATTCTGAATGTCACAGAAGCATGGGAGTTGGTTTATATCATTCATACTGACAAGCAGCCTTTGGTGATTCATCATTGGCAGCTGCCAAGCCACTCCCTAGCAACAATTTAGAGCACCCTAGCAACCACATTTATTGATTTCAATTACAGTAAGATATCTTCAGATCAGAATGTCCTAGAGACATGATAGTTGCTTTGTTTTCATTGGGTGAGTAACCAGTCTTCAGCTTTCATCATATGAACTACTTAGCCATGCCCTAGCAACCATTTAAAACACCCTAGCAACAAAACACCATTGACATCCATTCAAAATCACTAAGATGTGTATCTTAGGATCAGAATGTCGTAGAGACTTCCGGGTTGACTTATTTCACTCAGGATGGAAAGTAGACTTGATAAATATCACCCTGGTAACTGCCTAGCAACCAAATGGGATTACCCTAGCAACCAAGAAACAAATCACATATCTCTGCACAAGAAAATCACAGAGACTTCTGGTTTGACTTATTTCACCCAGGATGGCAAGGAGCATTGTTGCCTGTCACCTTGGTAACTGCCTAGCAACCAGATGGGGTTTCCCTAGCAACCAAGAAACAAATCACATATCTCTGCACAAGAAAATCACAGAGACTTCCGGGTTGACTTATTTCACTCAGGATGGCAAGGAGCATTGTTGGCTGTCACCTTGGTAACTGCCTAGCAACCAGATGGGGTTACCCTAGCAACCAAGAAACAAATCACATATCTCTGCACAAGAAAATCACAGAGAATTCCGGGTTGACTTGTTTCACTCAGGATGGAATGTAGACTTGATAAATATCACCCTGGTAGCTGCCTAGCAACCAGATGGGGTTATCCTAGCAACCAAGTAACAAATCACATATCTATGTACTAGAAAATCACAGAGACTTCCGGGTTCACTTATTTCACTCAGGATGGCAAGGAGCATTATTGGTTGTCACCTTGGTAACTGCCTAGCAACCAGATGGGGTTACCCTAGCAACCAAGAAACAAATCACATATCTCTGCACAAGAAAATCACAGAGACTTCCGGGTTGACTTATTTCACTCAGGATGATAAGGTGCATTGTTGCCTGTCACCTTGGTAACTGCCTAGCAACCAGATGGAGTTACCCTAGCAACCAAGAAACAAATCACATATCTATGCACAAGAAAATCACAGAGACTTCCGGGTTGACTTATTTCACTCAGGATGGCAAGGAGCATTGTTGGCTGTCACCTTGGTAACTGCCTAGCAACCAGATGGGGTTACCCTAGCAACCAAGAAACAAATCACATATCTCTGCACAAGAAAATCACAGAGACTTCCGGGTTGACTTATTTCACTCAGGATGGAATGTAGACTTGATAAATATCACCCTGGTAACTGCCTAGCAACCAGATGGGGTTATCCTAGCAACCAAGTAACAAATCACGTATCTATGTACTAGAAAATCACAGAGACTTCCGGGTTGACTTATTTCACTCAGGATGGCAAGGAGCATTGTTGGCTGTCACCTTGGTAACTGCCTAGCAACCAGATGGGGTTACCCTAGCAACCAAGAAACAAATCACATATCTCTGCACAAGAAAATCACAGAGACTTCCGGGTTGACTTATTTCACTCAGGATGGCAAGGAGCATTATTGCCTGTCACCTTGGTAACTGCCTAGCAACCAGATGGGGTTACCCTAGCAACCAAGAAACAAATCGCATATCTATGCACAAGAAAATCACAGAGACTTCCGGGTTGACTTATTTCACTCAGGATGGCAAGGAGCATTGTTGGCTGTCACCTTGGTAACTGCCTAGCAACCAGATGGGGTTACCCTAGCAACCAAGAAACAAATCACATATCTCTGCACAAGAAAATCACAGAGACTTCCGGGTTGACTTATTTCACTCAGGATGGCAAGGTGCATTGTTGCCTGTCACCTTGGTAACTGCCTAGCAACCAGATGGGGTTACCCTAGCAACCATGGAACAACACCAATATCTCTGCACCAGAACATACTACTGTCATGGGGGTAGCGTCTTTCAACTTTGGGCAGTAGGTGGGATATTGTGGTAAGAAATTTTGCCACGGCAAGCACCACTCACATTTTCTTCAGGAAATGTACATTCTAGTTATAATTATTATTATTTTTCCACACAAAGTTTGGCGCGCTACTCCTCCTGCAGCTTTTGTCACAGACCCCTGAGTGAGGCATCAAATCGTGCGGCTCATTGAGGAGAGGTGTGCTATATCTTTTCTAAGCGATCGGGTGTACGATGTTCGAACAGCGGACGAAAAAGCGGCCAAAAAAATCCCATTGACTTTACATTGCGGAATGTTCAGAAATTTAAATCCCAACTGACTTTTTCACACACACAGACAAAAAAGGGCCTGTCAGCCCTGCGTCTCTCTCTCTCTCTCTCCCTCAGAGGATTTCTTTTATCAAGCAGTCAATAAAAATCTTCATAGCCACACCCTAAAACATGCTAAAAATGTGCTAGCAACATGCTAACACATGTTGGCATCACCTAGCGAAGTGCTAAAACATGCTAAAAACGTGCTAGCAACATGCTAACACATGTTGGCATCACCTAGCGAAGTGCTAAAACATGCTAAAAACGTGCTAAAAACATGCTAACACATGATAGTATTGCCTAGCGAAGTGTTAAAAAATGCTAAAAACGTGCTAGCATCATGCTAACACATGCTGGCATTGCCTAGCAAAGTGTTAAAACATGTTAAAACGTGCTAGCATTATGCTAATGCAGGTTAGCATTGCTTAGGGGATTGCTAAAACATGTTAAAAACGTGCTAGCATCATGCTAACACATGTTAGCATCGCCTAGCGAAGTGCTAAAACATGCTAAAAACGTGCTAACAACATGCTAACACATGCTAGTATTGCCTAGCGAAGTGTTAAAACATGATAAAAATGTGCTAGCATCATGCTAACACATGCTAGCATCGCCTAGCGAAGTGCTAAAACATGTTAAAACGTGCTAGCATTATGCTAACGCATGTTAGCATTGCTTAAGGGATTGCTAAAACATGTTAAAAACGTGCTAGCATCATGCTAACACATGTTAGCATCGCCTAGCGAAGTGCTAAAACATGCTAAAAACGTGCTAGTATCATGCTAACACAAGCTAGCTTCACCTAGCGAAGTGCTAAAACATGTTAAAATGTGCTAGCATTATGCTAATGCATGTTAGCATTGCTTAGGGGATTGCTAAAACATGTTAAAAACATGCTAGCATCATGCTAACACATGTTAGCATTGCCAAACGAAGTGCTAAAACATGCTAATAATGTGCTAGTATCATGCTAACACATGCTAGCTTCACCTAGCGAAGTGCTAAAACATTCTAAAAACGTGCTACCATCATGAAAAACACGTGTTAGCAACATTCTATGACCTTTATTTTAGTGCTTAGAAACAAGTTAGAAAATGCTATTTGACGAGTTTTGCCACGGCAAGCACCACTCACATTTTCTTCAGGAAATGTACATTCTAGTTAGTGGTGCTTGCAAAGCAACACTATTGTAATCTCACATACTTATTTTTCTTCTTCTTCTTCTTCTTCTTCTTCTTCCGTACAAAACTTCGGCGCCTAACTCGTCCTGCACCTTTTGGCGTAGACCCATGAATGAGGTGTCAAATCGTGCGGCTCATTGAGGAGAGGTGTGCTATGACTTTTATAAGCGATCGGGGGTACGGTGTTTACCCCAGGGGCAAAAAATTGGGCAAAAAATCCCATTGACTTAACATTGCGCCGAACTTTGAAGAGTCATAGCTCAGAGCGAGGATTTCGCAGAGACGTGTGATTTACCACATTTGAAGAGGCTGAAAGGCTCTGTGAGAACATACCTCACAATGGGGTAAAAGTTGCACCCCTGGGGGGCAGGAGCTGCCCAAAGTTGCCCCAATGTAACTCAATGGAATTTTTTGCAAAATTGTTTGGTCTCAGACCCACGAATGACGCGTCAAATCGTGCGGATTATTTGGGAATGGTGTGCTATGGCTTTTATAAGAGATCGGGGGTACGGTATTTGCCCCAGGGGCAAAAAATTGGGCAAAAAATCCCATTGACTTAACATTGCAACGAAATTTGACGAGTCATAGCTCAGAGCGAGGATTTCACAGAGACGTGTGATTTACCACATTTGAAGAGGCTGACAGGCTCTGTGAGAACATACCTCACAATGGGGTAAAAGTTGCACCCCTTGGGGGCAGGAGCTGCCCAAATTTGCCCCAATGTTAAGTCTATGGTAGATTTTGTATTGAACATAACTCTGGATCACAGTGTCTTAGAGACAAGGGGGCGGGCTCATTTTACTCAGACGACCAATCAGTCTCTCAGGATCATTGCGAAGCTATCAAGCCATGCCCTAGCAACCATTTACAGCACATTAGCAACAAGTCCCATAGACTTCCATTGAAAGAGATCAAAGGGATTTCTCCGGACTGAATTATCATAGAAACACGAGGGTGGTCTTGTTTGACTTGGGGCAGTAAAACAGCCAATCATGAATCCCCTCAACACTTCCTAGCCCCTCCCTAGCAACCATTTTCGAGCACCTTAGCAACCAAAATCCAAAGAGAGAGATCTTCCATTCTGAATGTCACAGAGGCATGGGAGTTGGTTTATATCATTCATACTGACAAGCAGCCATTGGAGATTCATCATTGGCAGCTGCCAAGCCACTCCCTAGCAACAATTTAGAGCACCCTAGCAACCACATTTATTGATTTCAATTACAGTAAGATATCTTCAGATCAGAATGTCCTAGAGACATGATAGTTGCTTTGTTTTAATTGGGTGAGTAATCAGTCTTCATCTTTCATCATGTGAACTACTTAGCCACGCCCTAGCAACCATTTAAAGCACCCTAGTAACAAAACACCATTGACATCCATTCAAAATCACTAAGATGTGTATCTTAGGATCAGAATGTCGTAGAGACTTCCGGGTGGACTTATTTCACTCAGGATGGAAAGTAGACTTGATAAATATCACCCTGGTAACTGCCTAGCAACCAAATGGGGTTACCCTAGCAACCAAGAAACAAATCACATATCTCTGCACAAGAAAATCACAGAGACTTCCGGGTTGACTTATTTCACTCAGGATGGCAAGGAGCATTGTTTGCTGTCACCTTGGTAACTGCCTAGCAACCAGATGGGGTTACCCTAGCAACCAAGAAACAAATCACATATCTCTGCACAAGAAAATCACAGAGACTTCCGGGTTGACTTATTTCACTCAGGATGGCAAGGAGCATTGTTGCCTGTCACCTTGGTAACTGCCTAGCAACCAGATGGGGTTACCCTAGCAACCAAGAAACAAATCACATATCTCTGCACAAGAAAATCACAGAAACTTCCTGGTTGACTTATTTCACTCAGGATGGCAAGGAGCATTGTTGGCTGTCACCTTGGTAACTGCCTAGCAACCAGATGGGGTTACCCTAGCAACCAATCAACAAATCACAAATCTCTGAACCAGAAAATCGTAGAGATTCCGGGTTGACTTATTTCATTCAGGATGGCAAGGAGCATTGTTGGCTTGCCCCTTGTTAACTGCCTAGCAACCAGATGGGGTTACCCTAGCAACCAAGTAACAAATCACATATCTATGTACTACAAAATCGTAGAGACTTCCGGGTTGACTTATTTTACTCAGGATGGCAAGTAGCGTTGGTGGCTGTCACCTTATAACTGGACATCAACCAGATGGGTTTCCCTAGCAACCATGGAACAACACCTATATCTCTGCATCAGAACATCCTACTGTCATGGGGGTGGCCTCTTTCAACTTTGGGCAGTAGATGGGACATTGTGGTAAGAAATTTTGCCACGGCAAGCACCACTCACATTTTCTTCAGGAAATGTACATTCTAGTTAGGTTGGCTTGAGAAAGCCAACTTACTGAAATCCTATTTAAACTTATTATTATTATTATTATTATTCTGAGACTAAATTTCTAAATCTAACTCCTCCTAGAGCTTTTAAGCTACATGCACCAAACTCGGCACAGACCTTCAGACTAATCCCGAATAGTGTGCTATATCTTTTCTAACTGATCGGACTTACGGTTTTCCTAAAAATGACGATCAAACTCTGAAAAAATCCCATTGACTTAACATTGCGGAATGTTCAGAAATTTAAATCCCAACTGACGTTTTCACACACACAGACAAAAAAGGGCCTGTCAGCCCTGCGTCTCTCTCTCTCTCTCTCTCCCTCAGAGGATTTCTTTTATAAAGCAGCCAATAAGTAATGACCTAAAATCTTCATAGCCACAGTATAGTAGCTTCCAGGTTGACTTGATTCACTCAGTATGGAAAGGAGGCTTGATAAGTATCACCCTTTTAACTGCATAGCAACCAGACAGGGCTACCCTAGCAACCAAATAACAAATCACATATCTCTGCACCAGAAAATCATACAGACTTCCTGTTTCACTTATTTCACTCAGGATGGAAAGTAGCCTTGATATGTATCACTCTGGTAACTGCCTAGTAACCAGATGTGGTTACCCTAGCAACAAAGTAACAAATCACATATCTTTGAACCAGAACATGGTAGAGACTTAGGGGTTGACATATTTCACACAGGATTGCAAGGGGCCTTATGAGTATCACTTTGGTAACTGCCTAGCAACCAGATGTGGTTACCCTAGCAACCAAGTAACAAATCACATATCTTTGCACCAGAAAATCGTACAGACTTCCTGTTTCACTTATTTCACTCAGGATGGAAAGGAGGCTTGATATGTATCACTCTGGTAACTGCCTAGCAACCAGATGTGGTAACCCTAGCAACCAAGTAACAAATCACATATCTTTGAACCAGAACATCGTAGAGACTTAGGGGTTGACATATTTCACACAGGATTGCAAGGAGCCTTATGAGTATCACCTTGGTAACTGCCTAGCAACCAGATGGGGTTACCCTAGCAACCAACTAACAAATCACATATCTCTGCACCAGAAAATCGTAGACTTCCTGTTTCACTTATTTCACTCAGGATGGAAAGTAGCCTTGATATGCATCACTCTGGTAACTGCCTAACAACCAGATTGGGTTACCCTAGCAACCAAGTAACAAATCATATATTTCTGCTCCAGAAAATCGTAGAGACATCTGGGTTGACTTAATTCACTCAGGATGGAAAGGAGGCTTGATAAGGATCACCCTGGTAACTGCATAGCAACCAGACAGGGTTACCCTAGCAACCAAATAACAAATCACATATCTCAGCACCAGAAAATCATACAGACTTGAGGGTTGACTTTATTCACTCAGGATGGAAAGGAGGCTTGACAAGTTATCACCCTGGTAACTGCATAGCAACCAGACAGGGTTCCCTAGCAACCAAGTAATAAATCACATATCTTTGAACCAGAACTTCGTAGAGACTTAGGGATTGACATATTTCACACCGGATTGCAAGGAGCCTTATGAGTATCACTTTGGTAACTGCCTAGCAACCAGATGGGGTTACCCTAGCAACCAAGTAACAAATCACATATCTCTGCACAAGAAAATCGTAGAGACTTCCTGTTTGACTTATTTCACTCAGAATGGAAAGTAGCCTTGATATGCATCACTCTGGTAACTGCCTAGCAACCAGATTGGGTTACCCTAGCAACCAAGTAACAAATCATATATTTCTGCTCCAGAAAATCGTAGAGACATCTGGGTTGACTTAATTCACTCAGGATGGAAAGGAGGCCTGATAAGTATCACCCTGGTAACTGCATAGCAACCAGACAGGGTTACCCTAGCAACCAAATAACAAATCACATATCTCTGCACCATTAAATCATACAGACTTGCGGGTTGACTTTATTCACTCAAGATGGAAAGGAGGCTTGATAAGTATCACCCTGGTAACTGCATAGCAACCAGACAGGGTTACCCTAGCAACCAAGTAACAATTCACATATCTTTGAACCAGAACATCGTAGAGACTTCCAGGTTGACTTATTTCACTCATGATGGAAAGTAGCCTTGATATGTATTACTCTGGTAACTGCCTAGCAACCAGATGGGGTTACCCTAGCAACCAAGTAACAAATTACATATCTCTGCACCAGAACAACATAAAGACTTCTGGTTTTGTTCATGGGACTCAGGGTTGCAAGGATCTATCTATCTATCTATCTGTCTGTCTGTCTATTTATCAATCTATCTATATCTATCTTTCGAACTATCTATCTATCTGAGGGTTAATATCTATCTATCTATCTATCTATCTATCTATCTATCTGAGGGTCAATATATATCTATCTATCTATCTATCTATCTGAGGGTCTCTATCTATCTATCTATCTGAGGGTCAATATCTATATCTATCTGAGGGTCAATATCTATCTATCTATCTATCTGAGGGTCAATATCTATCTATCTATCTATCAATCTATCTATCTATCTATCTATCTGAGGGTCAATATCTATTTATCTATCTATCTATCTATCTGAGGGTCAATATCTATCTATCTATCTATCTATCTATCTATCTGTGGGTCATACTCTATCTATCTATCTATCTATCTATCTATCTATCTGAGGGTCAATATCTATCTATCTATCTATCTATCTATCTATCTATCTATCTATCTATCTATCTAATCTATTTGATAGACTGAATAGTTTTATAATCTCTAAACTTTGAAAACTACTAATAATTACATCAAACTAAAAACCTTAAATCTTCAAACTTTTACAACTACTTCAAACTTTATGCTAGGCTTTCTCAAGCCAACCTAAAGTTTGTACTCAAACTTTTTAATCTAGTTATAATTATTATTATTCCACACATAGTTTGGCGCGCTACTCCTCCCGCAGCTTTTGTCACAGACCCCTGAGTGAGGCATCAAATCGTGCGGCTCATTGAGGAGAGGTGTGCTATATCTTTTCTAAGCGATCGGGGGTATGGTGTTTGCCCCAGGGGCAAAAAATTGGGCAAAAAATCCCATTGACTTAACATTGAGCCGAACTTTGACGAGTCATAGCTCAGAGTGAGGATTTCGCAGAGACGTGTGATTTACCACATTTGAAGAGGCTGACAGGCTCTGTGAGAACATACCTCACAATGGGGTAAAAGTTTTACCCCTGGGGGGCAGGAGCTGCCCAAAATTGCCCCAATATAAGTCAATGGAATTTTTTGCAAAGTTTTTTGGTCGCAGACCCACGAATGAGGCGTCAAATCGTGCGGATTATTTGGGAATGGTGTGCTATGACTTTTATAAGCGATCGGGGGTACCGTGTTTGCTCAGGGGCAAAAAATTGGGCAAACAATCCCATTGACTTAACATTGAGCCAAATTTTGACGAGTCATAGCTCAGAGCAAGGATTTCGCAGAGACGTGTGATTTACATCATTTGAAGAGGCTGACAGGCTCTGTGAGAACGTACCTCACAATGGGGTAAAAGTTGCACCCCTGGGGGGCAGGAGCTGCCCAAATTTGCCCCAATGTTAAGTCTAAGGTAGATTTTGTATAGAACATAACTCTGGATCACAGTGTCTTAGAGACAAGGGGGCGGGCTCATTTTACTCAGAGGACCAATCAGTCTCTCAGGATCATTGTGAAGCTATCAAGCCACGCCCTAGCAACCATTTACAGCACCTTAGCAACAAGTCCCATAGACTTCCATTGAAAAAGTTCAAAGGGATTTCTCCGGACTGAATTATCATAGAAACACGAGGGTGGTCTCGTTTGACTTGGGGCAGTAAAACAGCCAATCATGAATCCCCTCAACACTTCCTAGCCCCTCATTAGCAACCATTTTTGAGCACCTTAGCAACCAAAATCCAAAGAGAGATATCTTCCATTCTCAATGTCACAGAAGCATGGGAGTTGGTTTATATAATTCATACTGAAAAGCAGCCTTTGGAGATTCATCATTGGCAGCTGCCAAGCCACTCCCTAGCAACAATTTAGAGCACCCTAGCAACCACATTTATTGATTTCAATTACAGTAAGATATCTTCAGATCAGAATGTCCTAGAGACATGATAGTTGCTTTGTTTTCATTGGGTGAGTAATCAGTCTTCAGCTTTCATCATGTGAACTACTTAGACACGCCCTAGCAACCAATTAAAGCACCCTAGCAACAAAGAACCATTGACATCCATTCAAAATCACTAAGATGTGTATCTTAGGATCAGAATGACATAGAGACTTCAGGGTTGACTTATTTCACTCAGGATGGAAAGTAGACTTGATAAATATCACCCTGGTAACTGCCTAGCAACCAAATGGGGTTACCCTAGCAACCAAGAAACAAATCACATATCTCTGCACAAGAAAATCACTGAGACTTCCGGTTTGACTTATTTCACTCAGGATGGCAAGGAGCATTGTTGCCTGTCACCTTGGTAACTGCCTAGCAACCAGATGGGGTTTCCCTAGCAACCAAGAAACAAATCACATATCTCTGCACAAGAAAATCACAGAGACTTCCGGGTTGACTTATTTCACTCAGGATGGAAAGGAGCATTGTTGCCTGTCACCTTGGTAACTGCCTAGCAACCAGATGGGGTTACCCTAGCAACCAAGAAACACATCAAATATCTCTGCACAAGAAAATCACAGAGACTTCCGGGTTGACTTATTTCAATCAGGATGGCAAGGAGCATTGTTGCCTGTCACCTTGGTAACTGCCTAGCAACCAGATGGGGTTACCCTAGCAACCAATTAACAAATCACATATCTCTGCACAAGAAAATCACAGAGACTTCCGGTTTGACTTATTTCACTCAGGATGGCAAGGAGCATTGTTGCCTGTCACCTTGGTAACTGCCTAGCAACCAGATGGGGTTTCCCTAGCAACCAAGAAACAAATCACATATCTCTGCACAAGAAAATCACAGAGACTTCCGGGTTGACTTATTTCACTCAGGATGGCAAGGAGCATTGTTGCCTGTCACCTTGGTAACTGCCTAGCAACCAGATGGGGTTACCCTAGCAACCAAGAAACACATCAAATATCTCTACACAAGAAAATCACAGAGACTTCCAGGTTGACTTATTTCAATCAGGATGGCAAGGAGCATTGTTGCCTGTCACCTTGGTAACTGCCTAGCAACCAGATGGGGTTACCCTAGCAACCAATTAACAAATCACATATCTCTGCACAAGAAAATCACAGAGACTTCCGGGTTGACTTATTTCACTCAGGATGGCAAGGAACATTGTTGGCTGTCACCCTGATAACTGCTTAGCAACCAGATGGGGTTACCCTAGCAACCAAGTAACAAATCATATATCTCTGTACTAGAAAATCGTAGAGACTTCCGGGTTGACTTATTTTACTCAGGATGGTAAGTAGCATTGGTGGCTTTCACCTTAGTAACTGCATATCAACCAGATGGTTTTCCCTAGCAACCATGTAACAACACCAATATCTCTGCACCAGAACATCCTACTGTCATGGGGGTGGCCTCTTTCAACTTTTTGCAGTAGGTGGGACATTGTGGTAAGAAATTTTGCCACGGCAAGCACCACTCACATTTTCTTCAGGAAATGTACATTCTAGTTATTATTATTCTTATTATTATTCCGGACAAAAGTTTGGCGTGCTACTCCTCCTGAAGCTTTTGTCACAGACCCACGAATGAGGTGTCAAATCGTGCGGATTATTTGGGAATGGTGTGCTATGACTTTTATAAGTGATCGGGGGTACGGTGTTTGCCCCAGGAGCAAAAAATTGGGCAAAAAATCCCATTGACTTAACATTGAGCCGAACTTTGACGACTCATAGCTCAGAGCGAGGATTTCGCAGAGACGTGTGATTTACCACATTTGAAGAGGCTGACAGGCTCTGTGAGAACATACCTCACAATGGGGTAAAAGTTGCACCCCTGGGGGGCAGGAGCTGCCCAAAGTTGCCCCAATGTAAGTCAATGGAATTTTTTACAAAATTTTTTGGTCGCAGACCCACAAATGAGGCGTCAAATCGTGCGGATTATTTGGGAATGGTGTGCTATGACTTTTATAAGCGATCGGGGGTACGGTGTTTGCCCCAGGGGCAAAAAATTGGGCAAAAAATCCCATTGACTAAACATTGCGCCGAACTTTGACGAGTCATAGCTCAGAGCGAGTATTTCGCAGAGACGTGTGATTTACCTCATTTGAAGAGGCTGACAGGCTCTGTGAGAACATACCTCACAATGGGGTAAAAGTTGCACCCCTGGGGGGCAGGAGCTGCCCAAAGTTGCCCCAATGTAAGTCAATGGAATTTTTTGCAAAATTATTTGGTCGTAGACCCACAAATGAGGCGTCAAATCGTGCGGATTATTTGGGAATGGTGTGCTATGACTTTTATAAGCGATCGAGGGTACGGTATTTGCCCCAGGGGCAAAAAATTGGGCAAAAAATCCCATTGACAACATTGCGCCAAACTTTGAGAGTCATAGCTCAGAGCGAGGATTTCACAGAGACGTGTGATTTACCACATTTGAAGAGGCTGACAGGCTCTGTGAGAACATACCTCACAATGGGGTAAAAGTTGCACCCCTTGAGGGCAGGAGCTGCCCAAATTTGCCCCAATGTTAAGTCTATGGTAGATTTTGTATTGAACATAACTCTGGATCACAGTGTCTTAGAGACAAGGGGGCGGGCTCATTTTACTCAGATGACCAATCAGTCTCTCAGGATCATTGTGAAGCTATCAAGCCACGCCCTAGCAACCATTTACAGCACCTTAGCAACAAGTCCCATAGACTTCCATTGAAAGAGATCAAAGGGATTTCTCCGGACTGAATTATCATAGAAACACGAGGGTGGTCTCGTTTGACTTGGGGCAGTAAAACAGCCAATCATGAATCCCCTCAACACTTCCTAGCCCCTCCCTAGCATCCATTTACGAGCACCTTAGCAACCAAAATCCAAAGAGAGATATCTTCCATTCTGAATGTCACAGAGGCATGGGAGTTGGTTTATATCATTCATACCGACAAGCAGCCTTTGGAGATTCACCATTGGCAGCTGCCAAGCCACTCCCTAGCAACAATTTAGAGCACCCTAGCAACCACATTTATTGATTTTAATTACTGTAAGATATCTTCAGATCAGAATGTCCTAGAGACATGATAGTTGCTTTGTTTTCATTGGGTGAGTAATCAGTCTTCAGCTTTCATCATGTGAACTACTTAGCCACGCCCTAGCAACCATTTAAAGCACCCTAGCAACAAAGAACCATTGACATCCATTCAAAATCACTAAGATGTGTATCTTAGGATCAGAATGTCGTAGAGACTTCCGGGTTGACTTATTTCACTCAGGATGGAAAGTAGACTTGATAAATATCAACCTGGTAACTGCCTAGCAACCAAATGGGGTTACCCTAGCAACCAAGAAACAAATCACATATCTCTGCACAAGAAAATCACAGAGACTTCCGGGTTGACTTATTTCACTCAGGATGGCAAGGAGCATTGTTGGCTGTCACCTTGGTAACTGCCTAGCAACCAGATGGGGTTACCCTAGCAACCAAGAAACAAATCAAATATCTCTGCACAAGAAAAACACAGAGACTTCCGGGTTGACTTATTTCACTCAGGATGGCAAGGAGCATTGTTGGCTGTCACCTTGGTAACTGCCTAGCAACCAGATGGGATTACCCTAGCAACCAAGAAACAAATCACATATCTCTGCACAAGAAAATCACAGAGACTTCTGGGTTGACTTATTTCACTCAGGATGGCAAGGAGCATTGTTGCCTGTCACCTTGGTAACTGCCTAGCAACCAGATGGGGTTACCCTAGCAACCAAGAAACAAATCACATATCTCTGAACCAGAAAATCGTAGAGATTCCGGGTTGACTTATTTCACTCAGGATGGCAAGGAGCATTGTTGGCTTGCCCCTTGTTAACTGCCTAGCAACCAGATGGGGTTACCCTAGCAACCAAGTAACAAATCACATATCTATGTACTACAAAATCATAGAGAATTCCGGGTTGACTTATTTTACTCAGGATGGCAAGTAGCGTTGGTGGCTGTCACCTTAGTAACTGCATATCAACCAGATGGTTTTCCCTAGCAACCATGGAACAACACCTAAATCTCTGCACCAGAACATCCTACTGTCATGGGGGTGGCCTCTTTCAACTTTGGGCAGTAGGTGGGACATTGTGGTAAGAAATTTTGCCACGGCAAGCACCACTCACATTTTCTTCAGGAAATGTACATTCTAGTTAGTGGTGCTTGCAAAGCAACACTATTGTAATCTCACATACTTATTATTTTTCTTTTTCTTCTTCTTCTTCCATACAAAACTTCGGCGCGTAACTCGTCCCGCACCTTTTGGCGTAGACCCATGAATGAGGTGTCAAATCGTGTGGCTCATTGAGGAGATGTGTGCTATGACTTTTATAAGCGATCGGGTGTACGATGTTCGCACAGCGGACGAAAAAGCGGCCAAAAAAGTCCCATTGACTTTACATTGCGGAATGTTCAGAAATTTAAATCCCAACTGACTTTTTCACACACACACACACACAGACAAAAAAGGGCCTGTCAGCCCTGCGTCTCTCTCTCTCTCTCTCCCTCAGAGGATTTCTTTTATCAAGCAGCCAATAAAAATCTTCATAGCCACAACATAAAACATGCTAAAAAATGTGCTAGCATCATGCTAACATATGCTGGCATCGCCTAGCGAAGTGCTAAAACATGCTAAAAACATGCTAGCAACATGCTAAAACATATTAGTATTGCATAGCGAAGTGCTAAAACATGCTAAAATCATGCTAGCAACATGCTAAAAAATACTAGTTTCGCAAAGCGAAGTACTAAAACATGCTAAAAACGTGCTAGCATCATGCTAACACATGCTAGTATCGCCTAGCAAAGTGCTAAAACATGCTAAAAACGTGCTAGCATCATGCTAACATATGCTGGCATCGCCTAGCGAAGTGCTAAAACATGCTAAAAACATGCTAGCAACATGCTAAAACATACTAGTATCGCATAGCGAAGTACTAAAACATGCTAAAAACGTGCTAGCATCATGCTAACACATGCAAGTATCGCCTAGCAAAGTTCTAAAACATGCTAAAAATGTGCTAGCGTCATGCTAACACAATTTGGCATCGCCTAGCGAAGTGCTAAAACATGCTAAAAACGTGCTAACAACATGCTAACATATGCTAGAATCGCCTAGCAAAGTGCTAAAACATGCTAAAAACGTGCTAGCATCATTCTAACACATACTGGCATCGCCTAGCGAAGTGCTAAAACATGCTAAAAACGTGCTAGCATCATGCTAACACATAATAGCATTGCCTACCAAAGCTCTAAAACATGCTAAAAACGTGTTAGCATCATGCTAAAACGTAATAGCATCGCCTACCGAAGTGTTAAAACATGCTAAAAACGTACTAGCATTCTTCTAACACATAGTGGCATCGCTTGGCGAAGTGCTAAAACTTGCTAAAAACATGCTATCATCATGATAACACATGTTGGCATCGCCTAGCGAAGTGCTAAAACATGTTAAAAACGTGCTAGTATCATGTTAACACATGCTAGCATCGCCTAGCGAAGTGCTAAAACATTCTAAAAACGTGTTACCATCATGAAAAACACATGCTAGCAACATTCTATGGCCTTTATTTTAGTGCTTAGAAACAAGTTAGAAAATACTATTTGACGAGTTTTGCCACGGCAAGCACCACTCACATTTTCTTCAGGAAATGTACATTCTAGTTAGTGGTGCTTGCCAAAGGCAAGGCATCACTATTGTTATTGCTCATACTTATTATTATTATTATTTTTATTCCGGACAAAAGTTTGGCGCGCTACTCCTCCCGCAGCTTTTGTCACAGACCCACGAATGAGGCGTCAAATCGTGCGGATTATTTGGGAATGGTGTGCTATGACTTTTATAAGCGATCGGGGGTACGGTGTTTGCCCCAGGGGCAAAAAATTGGGCAAAAAATCCCATTGACTTAACATTGAGCCGAACTTTGACGAGTAATAGCTCAGAGCGAGGATTTCGCAGAGACGTGTGATTTACCACATTTGAAGAGGCTGACAGGCTCTGTTAGAACATACCTCACAATGGGGTAAAAGTTTTACCCCTGGGGGGCAGGAGCTGCCCAAATTTGCCCCAATGTAAGTCAATGGAATTTTTGCCAAAATTTTTTGGTCACAGACCCACGAATGAGGCATCAAATCGTGCGGATTATTTGGGAATGGTGTGCTATGACTTTTATAAGTGATCGGGGGTACGGTATTTGCCCCAGGGGCAAAAAATTGGGCAAAAAATCCCATTGACTTAACATTGCGCCGAACTTTGACGAGTAATAGCTCAGAGCGAGGATTTCGCAGACACGTGTGATTTACCACATTTGAAGAGGCTGACAGGCTCTGTGAGAACATACCTCACAATGGGGTAAAAGTTTTACCCCTGGGGGGCAGGAGCTGCCCAAAGTTGCCCCAATGTAAGTCAATGGAATTTTTGGCAAAATTTTTTGGTCACAGACCCACGAATGAGGCATCAAATCGTGCGGATTATTTGGGAATGGTGTGCTATGACTTTTATAAGTGATCAGGGGTACGGTATTTGCCCCAGGGGCAAAAAATTGGGCAAAAAAGCCCATTGACTTAACATTGCGCCGAACTTTGACGAGTCATAGCTCAGAGCGAGGATTTCACAGAGACGTGTGATTTACCACATTTGAAGAGGCTGACAGGCTCTGTGAGAACATACCTAACAATGGGGTAAAAGTTTTACCCCTGGGGGGCAGGAGCTGCCCAAAGTTGCCCCAATGTAAGTCAAAGGAATTTTTGGCAAAATTTTTTGGTCACAGACCCACGAATGAGGCATCAAATCGTGCGGATTATTTGGGAATGGTGTGCTATGACTTTTATAAGTGATCGGGGGTACGGTATTTGCCCCAGGGGCAAAAAATTGGGCAAAAAATCCCATTGACTTAACATTGCGCCGAACTTTGACGAGTCATAGCTCAGAGCGAGGATTTCACAGAGACGTGTGATTTACCACATTTGAAGAGGCTGACAGGCTCTGTGAGAACATACCTCACAATGGGGTAAAAGTTGCACCCCTGGGGGGCAGGAGTTGCCCAAATTTGCCCCAATGTTAAGTCAATGGTAGATTTTGTATTGAACATAACTCTGGATCACAGTGTCTTAGAGACAAGGGGGCGGGCTCATTTTACTCAGATGACCAATCAGTCTCTCAGGATCATTGTGAAGCTATCAAGCCACGCCCTAGCAACCATTTACAGCACCTAAGCAACAAGTCCCATAGACTTCCATTGAAAGAGATCAAAGGGATTTCTCCGGACTGAATTATCATAGAAACACGAGGGTGGTCTTATTTGACTTGGGGCAGTAAAACAGCCAATCATGAATCCCCTCAACACTTCCTAGCCCCTCCCTAGCAACCATTTTCGAGCACCTTAGCAACCAAAATCCAAAGAGAGATATCTTCCATTCTGAATGTCACAGAAGCATGGGAGTTGGTTTATATCATTCATAATGACAAGCAGCCTTTGGAGATTCATCATTGGCAGCTGCCAAGCCACTCCCTAGCAACAATTTAGAGCACCCTAGCAACCACATTTATTGATTTCAATTACAGTAAGATATCTTCAGATCAGAATGTCCTAGAGACATGATAGTTACTTTGTTTTCATTGGGTGAGTAATCAGTCTTCAGCTTTCATCATGTGAACTACTTAGCCACGCCCTAGCAACCATTTAAAGCACCCTAGCAACAAAGAACCATTGACATCCATTCAAAATCACTAAGATGTGTATCTTAGGATCAGAATGACGTAGAGACTTCCGGGTTGACTTATTTCACTCAGGATGGAAATTAGACTTGATAAATATCACCCTGGTAACTGCCTAGCAACCAAATGGGGTTACCCTAGCAACCAAGAAACAAATCACATATCTCTGCACAAGAAAATCACAGAGACTTCCGGGTTGACTTATTTCACTCAGGATGGCAAGGAGCATTGTTGCCTGTCACCTAGGTAACTGCCTAGCAACCAGATGGGGTTACCCTAGCAACCAAGAAACAAATCACATATCTCTGCACAAGAAAATCACAGAGACTTCCGGGTTGACTTATTTCACTCAGGATGGCAAGGAGCATTGTTGCCTGTCACCTTGGTAACTGCCTAGCAACCAGATGGGGTTACCCTAGCAACCAAGAAACAAATCACATATCTCTGCACAAGAAAATCACAGAGACTTCCGGGTTGACTTATTTCACTCAGGATGGCTAGGAGCATTGTTGCCTGTCACATTGGTAACTGCCTAGCAACCAGATGGGGTTACCCTAGCAACCAAGAAACAAATCACATATCTCTGCACAAGAAAATCACAGAGACTTCCGGGTTGACTTATTTCACTCAGGATGGCAAGGAGCATTGTTGGCTGTCATCTTGGTAACTGCCTAGCAACCAGATGGGGTTACCCTAGCAACCAATTAACAAATCACATATCTCTGAACCAGAAAATCGTACAGATTCCGGGTTGACTTATTTCATTCAGGATGGCAAGGAGCATTGTTGGCTTGCCCTTTTTAACTGCCTAGCAACCAGATGGGGTTTCCCTAGCAACCAAGTAACAAATCACATATCTATGTACTAGAAAATCGTAGAGACTTCCGGTTTGACTTATTTTACTCAGGATGGCGAGTAGCGTTGGTGGCTGTCACCTTAGTAACTGCATATCAACCAGATGGTTTTCCCTAGCAACCATGGAACAACACCTATATCTCTGCACCAGAACATCCTACTGTCATGGGGGTGGCCTCTTTCAACTTTGGGCAGTAGGTGGGACATTGTGGTACGAAATTTTGCCACGGCAAGCACCACTCACATTTTCTTCAGGAAATGTACATTCTAGTTAGTGGTGCTTGCAAAGCAACACTATTGTAATCTCACATACTTATTTTTCTTCTTCTTCTTCTTCTTCCGTACAAAACTTCGGCGCGTAACTCGTCCCGCACCTTTTGGCGTAGACCCATGAATGAGGTGTCAAATCGTGCGGCTCATTGAGGAGAGGTGTGCTATGACTTTTATAAGCGATCGGGGGTACGGTGTTCGCCCCAGGGACAAAAAATTGGGCAAAAAATCCCTTTGACTTAACATTGCGCCGAACTTTGACAGGTCATAGCTCAGAGCGAGGATTTCGCAGAGACGTGTGATTTACCACATTTGAAGAGGCTGACAGGCTCTGTGAGAACATACCTCACAATGGGGTAAAAGTTTCACCCCTGGGGGGCAGGAGCTGCCCAAAGTTGCCCCAATGTAAGTCAATGGAATTTTTTGCAAAATTTTTTGGTCGCAGACCCACAAATCAGGCGTCAAATCGTGCGGATTATTTGGGAATGGTGTGCAATGACTTTTATAAGCCATCAGGGGTACGGTGTTTGCCCCAGGGGCAAAAAATTGGGCAAAAAATCCCATTGACTTAACATTGCGCCGAACTTTGACGAGTCATAGCTCAGAGCGAGGATTTCACAGAGATGTGTGATTTAACACATTTGAAGAGGCTGACAGGCTCTGTGAGAACATACCTCACAATGGGGTAAAAGTTGCACCCCTGGGGGGCAGGAGCTGCCCAAATTTGCCCCAATGTTAAGTCTATGGTAGATTTTGTATTGAACATAACTCTGGATCACAGTGTCTTAGAGACAAGGGGGCAGGCTGATTTTACTCAGATGACCAATCAGTCTCTCAGGATCATTGTGAAGCTATCAAGCCACGCCCTAGCAACCATTTACAGCACCTTAGCGCAAGTCCCATAGCCTTCCATTGAAAGAGATCAAAGGGATTTCTCCGGACTGAATTATCATAGAAACACGAGGGTGGTCTCGTTTGACTTGGGGCAGTAAAACAGCCAATCATGAATCCCCTCAACACTTCCTAGCCCCTCCCTAGCAACCATTTTCGAGCACCTTAGCAACCAAAATCCAAAGAGTGATATCTTCCATTCTGAATGTCACAGAGGCATGGGAGTTGGTTTATATCATTCATACTGACAAGCAGCCTTTGGAGATTCATCATTGGCAGCTGCCAAGCCACTCCCTAGCAACAATTTAGAGCACCCTAGCAACCACATTTATTGATTTCCATTACAGTAAGATATCTTCAGATCAGAATGTCCTAGAGACATGATAGTTGCTTTGTTTTAATTGGGTGAGTAATCAGTCTTCAGCTTTTATCATGTGAACTACTTAGCCACGCCCTAGCAACCATTTAAAGCACCCTAGCAACAAAGAACCATTGACATCCATTCAAAATCACTAAGATGTGTATCTTAGGATCAGAATGTCGTAGAGACTTCGGGGTTGACTTATTTCACTCAGGATGGAAAGTAGACTTGATAAATATCACCCTGGTAACTGCCTAGCAACCAAATGGGGTTACACTAGCAACCAAGAAACAAATCACATATCTCTGCACAAGAAAATCACAGAGACTTCCGGGTTGACTTATTTCACTCAGGATGGCAAGGAGCATTGTTGGCTTTCACCTTGGTAACTGCCTAGCAACCAGATGGGGTAACCCTAGCAACCAAGAAACAAATCACATATCTCTGCACAAGAAAATCACAGAGACTTCCGGGTTGACTTATTTCACTCAGGATGGCAAGGAGCATTGTTGCCTGTCACCTTGGTAACTGCCTAGCAACCAGATGGGGTTACCCTAGCAACCAAAAAACAAATCAAATATCTCTGCACATGAAAATCACAGAGACTTCCGGGTTGATTTATTTCACTCAGGATGGCAAGGAGTATTGTTGGCTGTCACCTTGGTAACTGCCTAGCAACCAGATGGGGTTACCCTAGCAACCAAGAAACTAGTCACATATCTCTGCACAAGAAAATCACAGAGACTTACGGGTTGACTTATTTCACTCAGGATGGCAAGGAGCATTGTTGGCTGTCACCTTGGTAACTGCCTAGCAACCAGATGAGGTTACCCTAGCAACCAAGAAACAAATCACATATCTCTGCACAAGAAAATCACAGAGACGTCCGGGTTGACTTATTTCACTCAGGATGGCAAGGAGCATTGTTGCCTGTCACCTTGGTAACTGCCTAGCAACCAGATGGGGTTACGCTAGCAACCAAGAAACAAATCACATATCTCTGCACAAGAAAATCACAGAGACTTCCGGGTTGACTTATTTCATTCAGGATGGCAAGGAGCGTTGTTGGCTGTCACCTTGGTAACTGCCTAGCAACCAGATGGGGTTACCCTAGCAACCAAGAAACAAATCACATATCTCTGCACAAGAAACTCACAGAGACTTCCGGGTTGACTTATTTCACTCAG
>JAVLUX010000033.1:1610000-1617500 GCA_032164185.1 Moxostoma hubbsi
CATTGCCTAGCAAAGTGTTAAAACATGTTAAAATGTGCTAGCATTATGCTAATGCATGTTAGCATTGCTTAGGGGATTGCTAAAACATGTTAAAAACGTGCTAGCATCATGCTAACACATGTTAGCATCACCTAGCGAAGTGCTAAAACATGCTAAAAACATGCAAGCATCATGCTAACACATGCTAGCTTCACCTAGCGAAGTGCTAAAACATGTTAAAAACGTGCTAGCATTATGCTAATGCATGTTAGCATTGCTTAGGGGATTACTAAAACATGTTAAAAATGTGCTAGCATCATGCTAAGACATGTTAGCATTGCCAAACAAATTGCTAAAACATGCTAAAAACGTCCTAGTATCATGCTAACACATGCTAGCTTCACGTAGCGAGGTGCTAAAACATTCTAAAAACGTGCTACCATCATGAAAAACACGTGTTAGCAACATTCTATGACCTTTATTTCAGTTCTTAGAAACAAGTTAGAAATTGCTATTTGACGAGTTTTGCCACGGCAAGCACCACTCACATTTTCTTCAGGAAATGTACATTCTAGTTATTATTATTAGGTTGGCTTGAGAAAGCCAACTTACTGAAATCCTATTTAAACTTATTATTATTATTATTATTATTCTGAGACTAAATTTCTAAATGTAACTCCTCCTAGAGCTTTTAAGCTACATACACCAAACTCTGCACAGACCTTCAAACTAATCCCGAATAGTGTGCTATATCTTTTCTAAGCGATCGGGGGTATGGTGTTTGCCCCAGGGGCAAAAAATTGGGCAAAAAATCCCATTGACTTAACATTGAGCCGAACTTTGACGAGTCATAGCTCAGAGCGAGGATTTCGCAGAGACGTGTGATTTACCACATTTGAAGAGGCTGACAGGCTCTGTGAGAACATACCTCACAATGGGGTAAAAGTTTTACCCCTGGGGGGCAGGAGCTGCCCAAAATTGCCCCAATGTAAGTCAATGGAATTTTTTGAAAAAATTTTTGGTCGCAGACCCACAAATGAGGCGTCAAATCGTGCGGATTATTTGGGAATGGTGTTCAATGACTTTTATAAGCGATCGGGGGTACGGTGTTTGCCCCAGGGGCAAAAAATTGGGCAAACAATCCCATTGACTTAACATTGAGCCGAATTTTGACGAGTCATAGCTCAGAGCGAGGATTTCACAGAGACGTGTGATTTACCACATTTGAAGAGGCTGACAGGCTCTGTGAGAACATACCTCACAATGGGGTAAAAGTTTTACCCCTGGGGGGCAGGAGCTGCCCAAAATTGCCCCAATGTAAGTCAATGGAATTTTTTGAAAAAAATTTTGGTCGCTGACCCACGAATGAGGCGTCAAATCGTGCGGATTATTTGGGAATGGTGTGCTATGACTTTTATAAGCGATCGGGGGTACGGTGTTTGCCCCAGGGGCAAAAAATTGGGCAAACAATCCCATTGACTTAACATTGAGCCGAATTTTGACGAGTCATAGCTCAGAGCGAGGATTTCGCAGAGACGTGTGATTTACCACATTTGAAGAGGCTGACAGGCTCTGTGAGAACGTACCTCACAATGGGGTAAAAGTTGCACCCCTGGGGGGCAGGAGCTGCCCAAATTTGCCCCAATGTTAAGTCTATGGTAGATTTTGTATTGAACATAACTCTGGATCACAGTGTCTTAGAGACAAGGGGGCGGGCTCATTTTACTCAGACGACCAATCAGTCTCTCAGGATCATTGTGAAGCTATCAAGCCACGCCCTAGCAACCATTTACAGCACCTTAGCAACCAAAATCCAAAGAGAGATATCTTCCATTCTGAATGTCACAGAAGCATGGGAGTTGGTTTATATCATTCATATTGACAAGCAGCCTTTGGAGATTCATCATTGGCAGCTGCCTAGCCACTCCCTAGCAACAATTTAGAGCACCCTAGCAACCACATTTATTGATTTCAATTACAGTAAGATATCTTCAGATCAGAATGTCCTAGAGACATGATAGTTGCTTTGTTTTCATTGGGTGAGTAATCAGTCTTCAGCTTTCATCATGTGAACTATTTAGCCACGCCCTAGCAACCATTTAAAGCACCCTAGCAACAAAGAACCATTGACATCCATTCAAAATCACTAAGATGTGTATCTTAGGATCAGAATGACGTAGAGACTTCCGGGTTGACTTATTTCACTCAGGATGGCAAGGAGCATTGTTGCCTGTCACCTTGGTAACTGCCTAGCAACCAGATGGGGTTACCTTAGCAACCAAGTAACAAATCACATATCTCTGCACAAGAAAATCACAGAGACTTACGGTTGACTTATTTCACTCAGGATGGAAAGGAGCATTGTTGCCTGTCACCTTGGTAACTGCCTAGCAACCAGATGGGGTTACCCTAGCAACCAAGAAACAAATCACATATCTCTGTACTAGAAAATCACAGAGACTTCCGGGTTGACTTATTTCACTCAGGATGGCAAGGAGCACTGTTGGCTGTCACCTTGGTAACTGCCTAGCAACCAGATGGGGTTACCCTAGCAACCAAGTAACAAATCACATATCTTTGCACCAGAAAATCGTAGAGACTTCCTGTTTCACTTATTTCACTCAGGATGGAAAGGAGGCTTGATATGTATCACTCTGGTAACTGCCTAGCAACCAGATGTGGTTACCCTAGCAACCAAGTAACAAATCACATATCTTTGAACCAGAACATCGTAGAGACTTAGGAGTTGACATATTTCACACAGGATGGAAAGTAGCCTTGATATGCATCACCCTGGTAACTGCATAGCAACCAGACAGGGTTACCCTAGCAACCAAATAACAAATCACATATCTCTGCACCAGAAATTCATACAGACTTCCGGGTTGACTTAATTCACTCAGGATGGAAAGGAGGCTTGACAAGTTATCACCCTGGTAACTGCATAGCAACCAGACAGGGTTACCCTAGCAACCAAATAACAAATCACATATCTCTGCACCAGAAATTCATACAGACTTCCGGGTTGACTTTATTCACTCAGGATGGAAAGGAGGCTTGATATGTATCACCCTGGTTACTGCATAGCAACCAGATATGGTTACCCTAGCAACCAAGTAACAAATCACATATCTTTGAACCAGAACATCGTAGAGACTTAGGGGTTGACATATTTCACTCAGGATTGCAAGGAGCCTTATGAGTATCACTTTGGTAACTGCCTAGCAACCAGATGGGGTTACCCTAGCAACCAAGTTACAAATCACATATCTCTGCACCAGAAAATCGTAGAGACTTCCTGTTTCACTTATTTCACTCAGGATGGAAAGTAGCCTTGATATGCATCACTCTGGTAACTGCCTAGCAACCAGATTGGGTTACCCTAGCAACCAAGTAACAAATCATATATTTCTGCTCCAGAAAACCGTAGAGACATCTGGGTTGACTTAATTCACTCAGGATGGAAAGGAGGCTTGATAAGGATCACCCTGGTAACTGCATAGCAACCAGACAGGGTTACCCTAGCAACCAAATAACAAATCACATATCTCTGCACTATTAAATCATACAGACTTGCGGGTTGACTTTATTCACTCAAGATGGAAAGGAGGCTTGATAAGTATCACCCTGGTAACTGCATAGCAACCAGACAGGGTTACCCTAGCAACCAAATAACAAATCACATATCTCTGCACCATTAAATCATACAGACTTGCGGGTTGACTTTATTCACTCAAGATGGAAAGGAGGCTTGATAAGTATCACCCTGGTAACTGCATAGCAACCAGACAGGGTTACCCTAGCAACCAAGTAACAATTCACATATCTTTGAACCAGAACATCGTAGAGAGTTAGGGGTTGACATATTTCACTTAGGATTGCAAGGAGCCTTATGAGTAACACTTTGGTAACTGCCTAGCAACCAGATGGGGATAGCCTAGCAACCAAGTAACAAATCACATATCTATTTAACAGAAAATCGTAGAGACTTCCAGGTTGACTTATTTCACTCATGATGGAAAGTAGCCTTGATATGTATTACTCTGGTAACTGCCTAGCAACCAGATAGGGTTACCCTAGCAACCAGGTAACAAATTACATATCTCTGCACCAGAACAACATAAAGACTTCTGGTTTTGTTCATGGGACTCAGGGTTGCAAGGATCTATCTATCTATCTGTATGTCTGTCTGTCTATTTATCAATCTATCTATATCTATCTTTCGAACTATCTATCTATCTGAGGGTTAATATCTATCTATCTATCTATCTCTCTATCTATGGGTCAATATCTATCTATCTATCTATCTATCTATCTGAGGGTCTCTATCTATCTATCTGAGGGTCAATATCTATCTATCTATCTATCTGAGGGTCAATATCTATCTATCTATCTATCTATCTGAGGGTCAATAACTATCTATCTATCTATCTATCTATCTATCTATCTGAGGGTCAATAACTATCTATCTATCTATCTATCTATCTATCTATCTGAGGGTCAATATCTATCTATCTATCTATCTGAGGGTCAATAACTATCTATCTATCTATCTATCTATCTATCTATCTATCTATCTATCTATCTATCTATGGGTCAATATCTATCTATCTATCTATCTATCTATCTGAGGGTCAATATCTATCTATCTATCTATCTATCTGAGGGTCAATAACTATCTATATATCTATCTATCTATCTATCTATCTATCTATCTATCTATCTATCTATCTATCTATGGGTCAATATCTATCTATCTATCAATCTATCTATCTGAGGGTCAATATCTATCTATCTATCTATCTATCTATCTATCTATCTATCTATCTGAGGGTCAATATCTATCTATCTATCTATCTATCTATCTGATGGTCAATATCTATCTATCTATCTAAGGATCAATATCTATCTATCTATCTATCTATCTATCTGAGGGTCAATAACTATCTATCTATCTATCTATCTATCTATCTATCTATCTATCTATCTATCTATCTATCTGAGGGTCAATATCTATCTATCTATCTGAGGGTCAATATCTATCTATCTATCTATCTATCTATCTATCTATCTGAGGGTCAATAACTAATCTATCTATCTATCTATCTATCTATCTATCTATCTATCTATCTATCTGAGGGTCAATATCTATCTATCTATCTATCTGAGAGTCAATAACTATCTATCTATCTATCTATCTATCTATCTATCTGAGGGTCAATAACTATCTATCTATCTATCTATCTATCTATCTATCTATCTGATGGTCAATATCTATCTATCTATCTATCTATCTATCTATCTATCTATCTGTCTATCTGAGGGTCAATATCTATCTATCTATCTATCTATCTATCTATCTGAGGGTCAATATCTATCTATCTATCTATCTGAGGGTCAATAACTATCTATCTATCTATCTATCTATCTATCTCTCTATCTATGGGTCAATATCTATCTATCTATCTATCTATCTATCTATCTATCTGAGGGTCAATATCTATCTATCTGAGGTTCAATAACTATCTATCTATCTATCTATCTATCTATCTATCTATCTATCTATGGGTCAATATCTATCTATCTATCAATCTATCTATCTGAGGGTCAATATCTATCTATCTATCTATCTATCTATCTGAGGGTCAATATCTATCTATCTATCTATCTATCTATCTATCTATCTATCTATCTATCTATCTATCTATCTGAGGGTCAATATCTCTCTATCTATCTAAGGATCAATATCTATCTATCTATCTATCTATCTATCTATCTATCTATCTATCTGAGGGTCAATAACTATCTATCTATCTATCTATCTATCTATCTATCTATCTGAGGGTCAATATCTATCTATCTATCTATCTATCTATCTATCTATCTATCTATCTATCTGAGGGTCAATATCTATCTATCTATATATCTGAGGGTCAATAACTATCTATCTATCTATCTATCTATCTATCTATCTATCTATCTGAGGGTCAATAACTATCTATCTATCTATCTATCTATCTATCTATCTATCTATCTGTCTATCTGAGGGTCAATATCTATCTATCTATCTATCTATCTATCTATCTATCTATCTATCTATCTATCTATCTATCTATCTATCTGTCTATCTGAGGGTCAATATCTATCTATCTATCTATCTGAGGGTCAATAACTATCTATCTATCTATCTATCTATCTATCTATCTATCTATCTGATGGTCAATATCTATCTATCTATCTATCTATCATACTCTATCTATCTATCTATCTATCTATCTATCTATCTGAGGGTCAATATCTATCTATCTATCTATCTATCTATCTATCTATCTATCTATCTATCTGATGGTCAATATCTATCTATCTATCTATCTATCATACTCTATCTATCTATCTATCTATCTATCTATCTATCTATCTATCTGAGGGTCAATATCTATCTATCTATCTATCTATCTATCTATCTATCTATCTATCTGTGGGTCATACTCTATCTATCTATCTATCTATCTATCTATCTATCTATCTATCTATCTATCTATCTGTGGGTCATACTCTATCTATCTATCTATCTATCTATCTATCTATCTATCTATCTATCGAGGGTCAATATCTATCTATCTGTGGGTCATACTCTATCTATCTATCTATCTATCTATCTATCTATCTATCTATCTATCTATCGAGGGTCAATATCTATCTATCTGTGGGTCATACACTATCTATCTATCTATCTATCTATCTATCTATCTATCTATCTGAGGGTCAATATCTATCTATCTATCTATCTATCTATCTATCTATCTATCGAGGGTCAATATCTATCTATCTGTGGGTCATACTCTATCTATCTATCTATCTATCTATCTATCTATCTATCTGAGGGTCAATATCTATCTATCTGAGGTTCAATAACTATCTATCTATCTATCTATCTATCTATCTATCTATGGGTCAATATCTATCTATCTATCAATCTATCTATCTGAGGGTCAATATCTATCTATCTATCTATCTATCTATCTGAGGGTCAATATCTATCTATCTATCTATCTATCTATCTATCTATCTGAGGGTCAATATCTCTCTATCTATCTAAGGATCAATATCTATCTATCTATCTATCTATCTATCTATCTATCTATCTATCTATCTATCTATCTGAGGGTCAATAACTATCTATCTATCTATCTATCTATCTATCTATCTATCTATCTATCTATCTATCTGAGGGTCAATATCTATCTATCTATCTATCTATCTATCTATCTATCTATCTATCTGAGGGTCAATAACTATCTATCTATCTATCTATCTATCTATCTATCTATCTATCTATCTATCTGAGGGTCAATATCTATCTATCTATATATCTGAGGGTCAATAACTATCTATCTATCTATCTATCTATCTATCTATCTATCTATCTATCTATGGGTCAATATCTATCTATCTATCTATCTATCTATCTATCTGAGGGTCAATATCTATCTATCTATCTATCTATCTATCTGAGGGTCA